>WOXC01011621.1:25000-597151 GCA_011680675.1 Gymnobelideus leadbeateri | reverse complement strand
ATATAAAATAGAAATAGCAGGATAATGACAAGGTGACATGGTAGATAGAGTTCTGGGCCTGGGATCAGGAAGACCTGAATTCCAATCTAACCTCAAACAATTGCTCAATGTGTAATCCTGGGCAAATCATTTAACCACTGTTTTACTCAGTTTCCTCAACTGTAAAATGGGAGTAATAATAGCATCTACCTCACAGAGTTTTAAGGATTAAATGAGATAAAATTTGTAAAGCACTTGGCACCATGCCTGAAACACGTGCTGAATAAATGCTTGTGCATTTATCTTCTCCTAATGGTTTCTTTTGAACCCAACTGGAAACAAAATGAAAATGAGATAATAGTGATAAAGAAAAAAGAAAGGCAGTTATTTCTCTAGTGTTTTAAGGTTTCCAAAGAATTTTCTTCATTATATTCTATATGTGATGGCATAGCAAGTATCTCAACCAATGAGTGTTTTGAGTGTTGTAATGTGTCAGCAATGTGTTAAAGTGAAATGCGAACAAAGACATAGCAAAACAAATGAATGAACAAACAAATAGATGAATGAACAAACAGATAGTTGAATGAATGAATGAATAGCTAATGCCCTGAGGAAGATGATATTTTGATAGGGTAAAGAAACAGGCACATAAGTAGATACATACAAAATTGTTGTTTGTCCTTCATTTTCTAGAAGGACCCACGACGGCATCATGGGGTGATATCTTGACTCATGGGAGAGGCAGCATTGCACAAAGTGAGCCTCATGCTCTCTCCCGGAACCATCAGAGCCCCGTGGCAGGACAAAAGTCAAGATGACTAGCTATCACCCAAGATAGAATGGGTGACCTTGGCATCTTCCATGTATGACCAAGCTCTAAGCACTCTGCAATGCCTGTTTCAGCTGCCCTCAAGGCCATTGGAAGACATTGTTTTCATTTACCGGCTCTGCTGGGGGAAGTCTTCACATGCCTGGGGTAGACATTTCCTTAACTCACCAACAGGAGATAAAGCTGTTGGTTACCCTCAACCTGGTTTAGCATGTCTGTCAAGATGTTTTACTGAGTTGTGGCGGCTACACATACTGTAACTTTTTGGAGCCACAGTATAGCGTTGGGTCCAGGTGGGCATCAAAAGTAGATGAGAAGCTCTGAAAGGGAGGAAAGGAAGGATATGCACATAAAGTTAGAAGAGACTAGAATGAAGGTAGCCATAGGGGAGGGAGTGAAATGATGCATCTCTGGATCTTTGCTGAATTAATTTTCCAGGAAAAGCAACACCCATTTAGAGAGCAGAGACTGAGTGAAAAGTTCTTACAGAGATCTAATAATGCAGGATCTCTGACTTGGGAAATGAGATAGTAATGATTATCCCACGGAGAATGTGACCAGAGAGTAGAGGGAGTATTAACTGAAAAGATACCCTCAGATTTGGTAACTGGAGGGAGAAGATTAATGAAATAATTTCATTCAGTCCAGTTGAAGTCTAAGTATTATTATCCTTAGAGAGGTAACTCCCTAACAGAATAAATTGCAGAGCAGACTTGCATCTGCATTGGTTGAGGAAGTTTCTTCACTGAGTTCCTCATATCAGTGAAATCATAAATTTAGTCTCATTTTCTCCCACTGTTATACTGATTTTATAGATGAGAAAGCTAAAAATTAAAGAGGTAAAGTCCACCCTGCCCCAGGTCACATAGCTACTAAGTGGCTATCCCAGTGAATTTTCCACCATAGTTCAGTGTATTTAATGACAGTAAGATGTTTCTGGGGAAGCCAAGTGGTGTAGTAGATACAGTGTGCACCTGGAGTCAGGAAGATCTTAGTTCACATCAGCCTCAGACACTTGCTAGCTATATGACCTTGGGCAAAGCACTTAATTTTGTTTGCCTCATTGTCTTCATCTGTAGAATGAGCTAGTGAAGGAAATGGAAAGGCACTCCAGTATCTTTACCAAGAGGACAATAAATGAGGTCACAAAGAGTTGGACCTGCCTGAAAAACCACAACAAAGATATTTTTAGTCACATCAGAAAATTACATAATGTTTTCTAACTTAAGGATTTCCATTATTGTCTGAGCCCTGGTGTATTTGGTGTTTATGCAGAATGTGTCTTTGGAGCTCAGCCATGAGCTATCAGTTGTATAGATAGTATAAAGATTATGCAGCCGGGACTAAAAAACTATGAATGCATTGAAATTCTTGGGCAGTTCTAGGAGAATGGAAATTGGGAAGGTGAAGCCTGATCTAGAAAAGATGATCAAGAAAATGCTACATAGGGGTGGCTAGGTGGCACAGTGAGTAAGAGCGCCGGCCTCGGAGTTGGGATGACCCGAGATCGAATCCGGCCTCAGAAAATGAGCACCCACACATAAATAATGACTAGCCATGTAACCTTGAGCAAGTTACTTAACCCCAATTGCTTAAAAAAAGAAAAAAAAAGAAAAAGAAAAGAAAATGCTACATATATGTTAGTCTTTCACTCTTCAAGGCATGAGTCGGGGGGAAAATGTAAGTTTTACTATTCAATCTAAGAGTTTAGGAAAATGAAAATGGTGGGGTTGAGATATATATACATATAAGTATGCATATATATGCATGTAAATATACATATACACATTTATATACATATATTTAAGTATATTTATGTATATATGTGTATGCATATAGATATGTATTGATATGTATGCAGACACACACATACATGCATGCACATGGCCATCACTATGTTTCAAAATCAAGCTTCTCTCTCATTAAAGGAAGTAGAAGATAGTTGAAAATCCATTAGGGATGATCTCAGAAGATAAGAGTTCAATTCCTGTTCTTCTGTTTACTATTAATGTTACTTCAAGTAAAACTATCACTTCTCTAGTTTTGGTTTCCTTATGTGTGTAAATGTGGGGATTTGGCTTTCTAACTTCTTTTCCATTTCTAACTTTCTTTTTTGAACACACATACACACATACACAACATCTATATTTTCCACAACTTTTTCTGCTCTGTGATTTTCTATGAAATGCCTAGATTAAGTTTACAAGACACCAAGGTGGGGAAAGGAAGGATACAGAGGGTTATAAAGAGAAGATGGAAGTTGTCTCACTCCAACAGTGGAATTTTTATTGGCGTAGTGCCTACTTTTTCTAGCTCACAAGAATAGAATTTCACACTCAGAGATGCATCGTAGACTGGTACAGACCAAGTCATCAGACAAAACGTCTCCAACAGGTTTCTGTTATCCAACATCAAACACAAAAATATTCATTATCCCATGGGGAGTAGATAGTTGCTAGGAGTAACAGGGGAGGAATTTGTAGGGAATGTGGAAGGAATTCAGGATAAAAGGGAAAATAATTATAAGTGGGATCTTTGGAAAAGGCAGAAGGGATGCTCTTTTAATTTCTAATCATTTTTAGTCCTAAATATCTCCCTACTGGTATGTGTGTGTGCATGCATGTATATGTGTATGTGTGTGTGTGTGTATGTTTGTAAGAGAGAGAGACAGAGACAGAGACAGAGACAGAGAGAGAGAGAGACTGAGAGAGAGAAAGCGAGAGACAGAGACAGAGATCTTATTAGTTAATTAAAGTGCAGATGCTCTACTTTCTCATACTTTCATGTCTATGTTCCATCTTCCTATCTGTACAACTAGACCCTACCTTTACTTCATTCTATTCTTCCCCTTCAGCCCTAAATTCCTATCATCATCTAGGCCCATATAGAATTAAAACTTAGAGACAATATTAAAACATCTTGTCTCTCAAAAGGCAATACATACAATCAATCTAAACTATATAAACCAATTTCCTAGGAGGTTTAAATTCTCTTTTACATCATATCAGTGTGCTTCATCATGCAAGTCTTAGCACTTCCTGATAAGCAACACTCAAACTATTGAAAGAGTAGGGAGTGGCAGGCCCAGAACTTCCTGGCCAGGGATGCCTAACTATAGCCAGGAGGAGATATGAAAACTAACTCATCCCAAAAAAGGACAAAGAGATGTAAGGGAAGCCAAATTAATGGGCACTTGTGCCAAGGGAATGGCAGTTAACCAAATAGTCAGACTTTGTAGGATTAAAGCAATGAGGTTTGGTGGGACGTGTGTCCTCCCAAAAATTTAGCTAGATTTGAATACTATCTTTATTACTTATAAGTTCTGTGATCTTGGGCAAGTCATTTCACCAATCAGTCAGTCAATAAACATTCAGTAAATACCTACTATGTGCCAGGTACTGTGTGAAACATTGGGGTTGTTACAAAAAAGTCAAACAAACAAAAGCAGTCTCTTCTTAACAAGGAGCTCACAGTTTAATGGGAGAGACAACATTCAAGCAGCTTACATACAAACAAGATATGATAAACTTGAGATAATCAACAGAGGAAAGACACGGAAAGACACTAGTATTAAGGCGGATTAGAAAAGATGTGTCCTAGGAGGGAGTTTATCTGGGACTTGAAGGAAGTCGGGTGCCCAAGATGAGGAGGGAGGGAATTCTAGGCATTGGAAACAACCAGTGAAAATTCTTAGAACTGGCTGAAAGATGGAACACCTTGCTTAAGAAATAGTGAGCAGGTCAGTGTCACTGGGTTTCTCTACACCTTGGTTCCCTCATTTCCAGAACAAAGGGATTAGACTTCCAGTTATAAATCCTATCATCTTCAAATGCCTTATCTTTCTGGGTCTCACAATTTGCAACTATATCTCACTTGTCCCAGAAAAGACTGTGGATTTCTCTTTTTGTCCTTATTTACTCTGTGTTGATTTTGTTTTTGTTTTCCAAGAAATGTATTTTTATTTTCCTCTACAGACTTAAGTTGAGGATTTACCATTTCATACTCTGGCCTTGGTGTGTTTTGTTTCTCTTAAGGTGAGAAGTCCCTCTTCCTGAGCTAAGACCTCACTAAGTATTGCCTTATTTATTGCTTTTTAAAACTCTATATCCCTCACATTGAAAATAAACATGAAAGCTGATCTGACCCCCGAATTTCCCCTTAGCCCAAAACAAAGGTAGACATTGAGCCCTTCAACCTTTGACCTGGCCAGTGACCCCTCTGACTCTTGGAATATATGGCATCACTGGACTTAATTCAGTGCTGCATGATTTTTTCATTTGTCAGCCCCAGAGACATCTCAAATTCCACATGTTACAAACTAATATTATCATTTTCTTCTTTCCACCATACTGTCCCATTTCTGAATGACCCTATTACTACTGAAAGCATTTCCATCTTTCTAGTCTCACAGGTTCTTAACCTTGATTGACATTTTACTCATCTAGCATATCCAATCTATTGTCAAAACTCTCCAAGTCCTACTTCCCAACATCCAGTCTCTTGTACCCTTTCCCTTAACTTTACTCACCAAGTTAAAAACCCCAGATCAGTCACTCATCCCATTTCACCTAGATTATTTCAACAGCCTCCTAATTGGTCTCCCTGACTCAAGTCTCTCCCCTCTCCAATCTATCCTGCACTTTGCTGCCAAAGTAATTTTCCTTAAGTGCAGATCTGACCATATGGCTCCCCTACTCAATCAACTTCAAGTGGTTTCCTATTGCCTCTATGATAAAATATAAATTCTCTTTTTTTAAAGCTTTTAAAGCCCTACACAACCTGGCACTAACCTGTCTTTCTAGCCTCATTGAAAATTACTCACCCTCCTTCTCTATGAGATCCAAACAGACTTGCCTTCTCACTCTGCATAGCACACGACAGTCCATTTCCTGTCTCTTTCTTATTCACTGACCATCCCACATTCCTGAAATCCACTCCCTACATACAGGAAAGGGAAGACGTATTTCTCAACTAAATGTGCCAGACACTAGTCTAAGCACTTAATTAATAATATTTCATTTGATCCTCACAATAACCTTGGGATGTAGCTGCTGTTATTAACTTCATTTTAGAGATGCAAGTGTAAAATCCCTCTCTTCCTTTCAGCTTATCTCAAGCACCATAAGGGCAACTAGCCAGTTTCATGGCAGAGCTGGGATTTAAGCCCAGAACTTTTGATGGCAAAACAAGTATACTTTCTCCTATATGATGAGAGTGCTAAGCATCAGAGCTACCACGAAGCAGCTGAGAGGTCCAGTGGACTGAAGCCCCAAAAACCTGAATTCAAATTCAGACTCTAACACTTATTGGCTATGAAATTGTGAAGTCACTTAAACTCTCTTTGATTCAGTTTCCTCAAGTATAAAATGGGCTTCAAAATAGCAGCTACCTCTCATGGATATTGTGAATATCAAATGGATTAATATTTGTAAAGTTCTTAGCACAGAGCCTGAAAAAGAGTAGGTGCTTAATAAATGCTTATTCTCTTTCTTTTTCATCTTTTATATAAAGTTCTTTTCTCAATCCCCCCTGTTAGCACTAACATATATGTGCATAGATCTATCTACATTGTACATATATATTATATGCAAAGTATATATATGCACATATAACATGTGTACACATATATTCATTCATCTATATGAGTACACACACTAGGTGAGTGTTTAATGAATACATGTTGATTATTTTAAATCCTTGCAATTGCTTGGATCACTTCTTCCCTCAATCCCAGTGATTTTCTCTATCACAATCATTCTTATTCCCTAAGATCTAAGACAGGTTGAAAATGGTGAACACCTAAAAGCAAATTAAGTAAGTCAGGCAATTTGAGTATTTCTTCTTGTTGAACATCTATCATTTCAAGAGAATAGAATAATTGATGGGAGGGAGGAAGGAAATAAGAGAAAACTGTAAATGACACAGGACAGTGTAGGGGGGGGGGTCCCCTTCTGCCTCTGCATGTTTCTTTCTTCCTTTTTTTGCTTGCCATCAGAAGGTGAATAGATGCTCTCTGAGGTTATATACTCTGATAAGAGAGGATTCATTAGGCTTGTAAATGTAAGCACCTAGAGCCATAGAAGATCAATATTATGAAAAATGGATATGAATTTGAATATTAGACATATTAGGGCAGTCACTACATGGAGAATAGGAAGGGAAAAATTTGGACAATCCCATTCCTATTAGCCTGGGGACCCTGTTCTGTGTTTGGGATGCCCCTCAGGCTAATGAAATGGTGCCTCTTTGTATCATGGTAACAGAGTTGTAAGTAGCCATTTTTTGCACCAAGATAAAAAATAGGAAACAAATCTGTGGGTGCATCTGGCACACCAAGAAGCCCACCTTGGGGCACTTTGAAGTTTCTGTGTTACCAAAGGGTCTGACTGCATCTGGGCAAGTGCTTGGAGATAGATCCAGAGGGAATAGAGACAGTAATGGTACTGTCAGGGAAAGAAGTGACCCTAGTAGGTTTCTTCTCCATTGAATAACAGATTGTTGGTTGGGAGGGAGAGGAAAAAGGACTGGGATATTTAACTGTGGAGGTTTCTAGGATATTGAAAACCCTCTGACTCTGTACAGTGCCAAACTCAAAGGTGTCAGACTCAAATAGAAACAGATTGCTTCAGGTTGTATATTAACTCAGAAAAGCACAAATTTACATTATCTATATTCTAATTTTATTTATTTTGTTAAACATTCCCCAATTATATATATTTAAAGTTTTATTGAAACTTTCTGCTTCTTACATCTCCATAGTGTCCCATATATTCCTCCCCTCCCCTTCCCAGAGAGGCATCCAATATGACAAATAGTATTTTCCAAAGAGGAGAGAATGTTAGCAAATTGATCTATATATTGAAAAAGGCCAAAAACATGTACCAAGTGTAACACCTGTGGACATCCTACCTCCATCTTCATTTGAGTCTTTTTTGATATTTAAAACTTGGTTACATTTACTTTTGATTGTTTTGGTATGTCATTGTTCTTCCCATTTACATAGCTTTGGTTCCTGTGTATATTTTCTTGGCTTTACTTCACTCTATATCAATTCATATAAATATTTTCATGCTTCTCTGTATTCATCACATGCATCATTTCTTACAGCACATTAATATTTCATTATATCCTTGTATCACAATTATTTACTATTCCCCAATTGATGGGAATCTAGTTTGTTTACAATTCTTAACTATCACAAAAAGTGCTGCTATAAATATTTTAGAGTATATGGGGACATTTTTCTTGTTGATAACTTTCATGGGATGCAAGTTCAGTAATTGAGTCTCTGGTTCAGAGTGTAAAGTACTTTTAGTCCCCTTATTTATATAATTCCAAATTGCTTCCTGAAATGTTTGTTCCATTTCACAGTTCCACCAGCAATGTATTGATTTACCTATCTCTCTGTAAGGTCTCCAACATAGAGTGTTACCACTGGTTTTTTTTTGTTTTTTGTTTTTTTGCCTTTTTGCATTGTGTAAATGTTAAATTTCTGGGTTATATTGATTTGCATTTCTCTTATTATTACTGATTTGAGAGGTTTTGCAGATCAAATACAATGTTTACTCTGCTCACCCCACCACCAGTTATCTTTTAATCTTTCCTCCAAATTTCTCCCCCACCATCTCCCTATTACTGCCATGATCATCACCACCCTCCTAATGAGCCATGACCATAATCTGGATTCCTCTTCTACTCTATGGACCTCTTTTGCTTCCTTAAGTCTCAACTAAAACCCCACCTTTTCCAACCTCTCTTATATTATTCACGAAAAACCTGAATATAACTTTCTTTTTATATGTTTGTTTGCATGTTATCTTCCCCATTAGATTGCAGACTCTTTAAGGGCAAGGACTTTTTTTTTACCTCTTTTTGTATCCTCAGTACTTAGCAGAATGCCTGCTTATAAGTTTGTAAGTTGCAACTATCGAATGCTTCAGAAGACACTATATGTGAGGTGCTACCATAAAACAACAACAAAAACAGCAACAAAGAGACCATGCCAGGTGGCCACGTTTAGCTAGACTGGTCTGCAGAGGATAGATACCCAGGCAATACTAAGGCTCATATTTGAAGATTCTTCCAAGGTGGCAAGCCCTACAAGACTTTGTGCTCCATTCACATAACACAAGCTAACCTTCACTATACATTGATTCAGTGAAGGATTTTAGCAAAGAATTTACCTAAATTAAAAAAAAAAAAAGCTCACATGTCACTATTTCACTATTAAATCCCCTAAGAACCCACTGTAAAGTAGGCATTATAATTGTTTTTGTACCCATTTTACAGGTGAGGAAATTAAACCTTAGAGAAGTAATTTATCCTAAGTAACAGAACTCCTATCAGATCTAAGATTTGAACATTGGTTTTTTGTCCCCTGTTCAGTATTGCTATTGTTGTTTATTCCCCCCACATCACCATGTTAAAACATCAACAATCATTTGTTGAATACCTACTAGGCATTAAAAAGTGGAACAGTTCACATTTATCTTACATTATACAGCCTTTTACATCCATTATTCCATTACATCCTCCCAACAACCCAGTGAGTTAGGCAAGACAAGGCTTATTATCTCCATTTGACAGATGAGTCCCAGAGACGGAAAGAGACTTGCCCAAAGGTCATCCAGCCAGTTTAGTGGCAAAGCTGGGATTTGAGCCCAGATCTTTTGACTACAAGACAAGTATACTTTTTCCTCTATCATGAGTGTGCCAAGTGCTGGAAATAAAAAAGTACAAGCCGTGGTTCTCTTCCTCCATGGGGATTATGGTACAATCGAGGAAATAGAACACATAATTATCGATAGACAACTGGCTGATTGGAATGATTTCTTGATTGAACTCACTTAATGATTTAGTAGCATATAGACACAGACTCAGTTTGGCTTAAAATCATCCTCTGAAAAGTAACAGTGAAGGCGAATTGTAAATTCAAATACTTTTGGCTCAAAACCAAAAGGCTCAGAAAAGACCCCTGGGTTCTTATAGGCCTTAGTTCCTCAGTCCTAATCTTTTTTTTTTTTTTAAATTTCATCTGACACTTTCTTTTGTTCTTTCCACTGGACTCTGTACTCAATGAGACAAGATTATTTTTTTTTTTAAATGAAAGAGATAGCTGATAGAGAGAGGGGAGATACTCCCTGCCCCCAGGACCTACTGGCCAAGGACTCCCATCACCCCCAACGTTGTACAGAAATTCTCAAGGCTCTCTCCCTTCAGAAGAATTTTTAGGTGGAAGGGAAGTTGAAGCAGATCTTTTCAGGGGTGGGTAAGACAAATGGAAAATCAGGGCTTAGAGTTAGTTCTTTCCCTCTGAAATTACCTTTAATTTACTTCGTACAGAGCTCATCCATTCATAACTGTTTACATATTTCTCCACTATCACAATATGAGCTCTCAAGGTTAGAGATTATGAACTGGCTTTTCTTTGAATCTCCAATAATAGCAGAGTATCTGACATATAGTAAGCGCTTAATAAATACCTGTTGATCAACTGCTGACCTGGTTTTAGGTCCTAATTTTCTCACTTACTATATGTACTACCCTGAAAAATATAATTTCCCATCTCTGGACCTCAGTTTCCTTATTTGCAAATCAAAAAGAATAGATCAGGTATTTTTAAACTTTTTGTGTAATTGCCTCTTCGTGTATAAGTAAAAACGACAAGAAAGAAAAAACAAACAAATAAAAAAGCTAAAACCATACTCCCAAAAGTGAAAATAGCATACTTTGATCTGCATTCAGCCTCTATCATTCTTTCTCTGGAAGCAGATAGCATTTTCCATCATGAGTCTTTCTGCATTGTCTCAGATCATTGCATTTCTCAGAAAAGTTAAATCTAACAAAGTCAGTCATCCCACAATGTGGCTGTTACTGTTTACAATGTTCTCCTGGTTCTGCTCACTTCATTAAACATCAGTTCATATACATCTTTCCAGGTTATTTTTTTAAATCCACCTGATCATTATTTCTCACAGCACAATAGTATTCCATCACATTCTTTTTTCACAACATGTTCAGCCATTCCCTAATTGATGAGCATCCCCTCAATTTCTAATTCTTTGCCACCACAGAAAGATCTGTTATAAGTTGTTTTTTTTTTCTTTTTGGAGGGCAATTGGGGTTGACTTCCCCAAGGTCACATGGCTAGTTTTTGTGTTAAGTGTCTGAGGCCAGATTTGAACTCAGTTCCTCCTGACTCCAGGGACGGTGATCTATTCACTGTACCACCTAACTGCCCCCTATAAATATTTTTATACATGTGCATCCTTTTTCCCTTTTTTATGATCTTTGGGATACAAATCTAGTATACATACCTGTATGTAAGCACACACAGTAACATGATGCATATGTGTGTGCACATGTAGACATATATTTACATGTACATGTTATGTATATATACATATTTATATACATACTCATATATCTTCTTGTATTATATATGTGTATACATATACATGAAGGCAGTCAGGTGGCTCAGTGAATCAAACACTGATTCTGGAGTCAGGAACACCTGAATTCTAAATCTGGCCTTGGACACTTACTAACTATGTGACCCAAGGCAAATCACTTAACCTCTGTTTGCTTTAATCTACTGAAGAAGAAAATGTCAAGTCACTCCTCTATCTTTGTCAAGAAGATCTCATGAATAGCATTGGTGTGTTATGGTCTGCAGGGTCACAAAGACTTGTACATTACTGGATAACTGACCAATAACTAATATACACTTATAATGTATGTATGCATACACACATGATTATATACACATGACACATGTGCATGTGTATGTCTGTACATATAAATGAAAATCTCTGGTTAAGAATAGCTGGAGTAGATGATCTTTAAAGAGAAATTTTAAAAGATGGTTTCTGAATGTATCTTCCATCTTTAACCCTAAGATTCTAAGCTGTTTTGTCTCTTTAGCCCTCAATCTCTTTATTGATCAGATGGCACAATTCATATTTGCCCTGCCTACCTGACAGGGTAAACTATTGGCAACAGTGGGCACTGTCTGTGTAAGAAAGTCCATGTTACTGTCAAGTGCAGCATCTACATGAGCTTTCTTCATTATTTCTCTTCTTAAGCCAGAGCTAGAGCCCATGATAAGCTTGAGTAATAGTTTGAACAATAGGAAAGATGCAGCTATAACTGAGCAGCTTCTAATGAGGATAGAGTCTATAATTGTTCTATCGATACTGTTTTGACAGATGTGACTGTGAAATACAAACAAATCTAAAAATTATTAGGCATGATTGCTCTCTGATTAGATGTTAATTCATTCCAAACGGGGAGCTGGTTTTTAAGGGGGAACTCACAGATGCATGGAACCACAATGCTGTTTTATGGTGTGTATTGATTAAGCGGAGATTGGGTTGGGTGGTCTATAATGATAAAAACATTCAGCATCATTAGCAGCTGCCACAAAAATATGACAGATCCATAATTGATTGTTTTAGTGCAAGAAGAACCATTAAGGAGAAGAAGCCTGGAGAATAAGGAAACACATCTGTAGAATGCCAGACTTGAGAATGGGAGGGCAGATGGCAAGGAGCTATTACTTTGAAGAAAGCAAGTATAATCAAGTCTTACTAGTAGTAATCTATGTCCAATAGATCCTAAACTGTGACCTATCTCTCTTCTTAACTCAGAATAGAGGGCTGTTGTTGTCGCTGCCATTGTTCTTGTGTATGTGTTTTATTTTTTTTTTTTCATTTCTGGGTAAGTAAAGGAAGTTGCAATTGTCTGATTTCTAACCATTACAAAAAAGGACAGACAAAAATAAATAAATAAACAGAAAAATAAATATATAAATGAATGAATGAAGAAACAGATAACTCACTAAATAGATAATAAATAGATAAATAAATGGATAAATAAAGGAATAGGTAAATGAATGAATGAATAAAAGAATAAAGGTTCACATTTTTCAATTCTAGCTCAATCATTAACTAACTGAAGCTTTGTAAAAATAACTTCACTTCTTTATTTAAACTTTCATGGGTTTTTTTTAATCTGAATATTTTAAATAACTCTATAATATACCTTGGCATCTTATACAAAGGATCAAATGTAACAGTGTATTTAAAGTGCATTATAAAAATTTCAAAGTCAGGTACATATAGAATGTACATATATAAGGGGTTGCTATTATTATGATTAATTCATTCAATAAGCACTTACTAAGTTCCTACTACATAGCCAGTACTATACAAGGTTCTAGGGATTTAATAAGCAAAAAAAAAGATGAAAGAAGAGAGGTGAGAAGATGGGAAGAGGACAGCAGAGGAGAGGAGAGGTGAGGAGAGGTGAGGAGAGGAGAGGAGAGGAGAGAAGAGAATCCTATCCATCAAGCTAGGTACAGTGATCGGTATGCTGGATTAGCTATCAGGAAAATCTGAGGTCCGTTCCTTCTTCAGAGACTTTCTATCTATATGACCCTGAAAAATCCATTTAAACTCCCTTTACCTTAGTTTTCTCATCTCCAAAAGAAGTTGTTATGAGGATAGAATGAGATTAATATTTGTAAAACATTTTGCAGACCTTAAAGTGATATGTAAATCTTAGCTATTTAAATACTTATAACTAAGATTTTTAAAAGGAAATATGCATTTATATATGATTTCATAATAATTTCAATGTGGGGTAGTATTCTGAAATATTTAAATTCCCTCCACCAAATCAAATCAGCAAACATTTGTAAATTAGAGTCTTGGAGATTTCCCATTGACATTGAGAGGTTAAGTGGTCTTACTTTGAATCCAGATATATGTTCCTTGACCCCAATACCATCCCTCAGCCCACTACTCTATACTGCTTTGCATGATTATTATGAGTCCTATTTTGATTTCTGAAACAATATCTTTTTAATACATATAAAAATACTTTCTTCCTTGATGCTGTTTTTCAATTATTTGATACATATTAAATAAGGATAAAGTCAAACATTTTACTGAGCCCTGGAGGAGATAAAGGAAAAAATGGGGGCAGCTAGGTGGCATAGTGAATAGAGCACTGGCCCAGGAGTGAGGAGGACCTGAGTTCAATTCTAGCCTCAGACACTTAACACTTATTTGCCATGTGGTCTTGGGCAAGTCACTTAACCCCAATTGCCCTGCTCTCCTCCCTCCAAAAAGCAAAAAAGAAAAAGAAATGAAGAAATGAAAAATAAACCTCGGCCTCAAGAAGCATTCAGTCTAATAGTGAACCATGCTAGGTACTTAAATAAAGGAAAATTGAAATTGAAATTGAAAGGTCTCTGGCATGACAAGAGCAGAGTGACCTTGGACAATGTCCCTTCTCTGAGTAACAATTTCTTCATTTGCAAAATGAGGATAATGATATTCACACAAACTATTGCATACTTTGAAAATTATCACTCCATATATATTGAGCTATCTGCCATTTTGTCATATCTCACGTTTCCACAGCCAAACACCCATCCCTTGTTAGTCATCTCTACAAGTCTGGTTAGCCTAAATTTCTGATGACAGATATATATATTAGCAAGTCCATAGGCAAAACTTTCTACCTCTCAGTCCAAAGTGACTAATTGACTTGAGAATCCTGAGATTATTTTACTTAGATATCTGACTGCCTTTTTCTTTGTCTATTGTAGCAGTTATTCACCCAACATTCTGAAGATAGAGACTGCTTGACATAAGCCATCGAATCAGAGATATTTGATCTGTGACTTTAAGATGCAATCCCCCAACTGCTAAGAATGATTTTTACTTTTATCACCATAATTTCAGAGTTGCTCTGGATAAAACATAAATTCTCTGGACTATTAAATTTTATTAGTTTAACTTAAAGTTAAACGTTTTGTCCCCCTCATGTTAACAGATGAGGAGTATTGGATCTCGTTCTTCATTTCTAAGTGGATAAAACAATTCTTTCTGAACCTGAAGTCAGTTAATATGAATTCGAGTCCTAGTTCTATTACTGACTGGACATAAGACCTTGGGAAAGGAATTTTCCTTCTTGGAATGTCAGTTCCCTGTTTGGGTAACTGGGATGAAAATATCTGCAATCATAGAGGGGAAATCCCTTCTAGCCATAGATACTCTGCTCTCCCATGAACCCTGTTCCACAGAACTGATAGAAGAGAAATGCTTTCTAAGTGGTAAACCACTACATAAATGAGAGTTGCTTTGATTTTCATTGTCATCATTTCTAAAGCAGAGCTCTCCTTACTGGAATCTCACCATGAGTCAATGAAAGAAATAGAAACTCTTAAGAGTTTTAAGGAAACCTTAGACATATATCTTCTTTGCAAAAGAAAATCTTTGGAAAGGCACAAAAATGTCCATAAAATTGGAGTTGAGCAGTGGCTGGGTGAGTTTCTTCCATTCAATTTAGTTAGATCACAGAACATGGGATTTGGGGGGGCGGGGTGGAGGTATACATATGCCTTAATCTGTTCTGAGAGGACACAAGGAATTCCTTACATTGACTCTCAGTGACCAGAGCTGCTTTAAGATGATTGTTGACTGAGAATCAAAGGATCCCCCTGGTATCAATAAGATTTAGTATAATGAAATGAACTACTCCTTTTGACTGCTTTAATTAATTGATTAATTAAATTTTCCTTTTGACATATGCTTTCTCTCCATTGGGCTTCCAAATTTGAGAACTAGAGAATGTCATGTCTGCCGTGGGCTTCTCCATGTCCAGCACTTAGCATGATCCGGAGACGTGAATAAGAAATGACCAGGCCATGTGGGTAGTTCAAGGAAGAACCATGAACTCCATTTACTGATTCTCAGGACAAGATTTTTATAGAGCAATGAGACAAAGGAAGGAATGGAAGGGATCTCAAGTATTCATATCATTATCTTAGTCTGTCTTATCCTGGAAGTAGCATGGCAGTAAGGCCTTTTGTTCTCTAGGTGCCAGAAAGTCCTAGGAAAAATCAGTTAGCTCCTTTCATATGCAGTCACGTCACAAAGGATGCTCTTGAGAGCTGGCTTCAAGGCCTGAAGCCAAAGCTGCATCATCAAGTACATCTGCATAGGAACTGACCACCTAAGAATTCAAATATTTAGGTTTTGAACAACTAAAGTTTGGGGGCAGAGCCTTAGATCTAGGCCTCAGGTACCTCTTAATGCAGCTGCAGTCATAAACGAATACAACTGAGAGCAGACTTCAAAGCTGAAGCGCCATCCTCAAAAGACTTCACATTTAGAGCTGGCCACCCAAAGATACCTTTGTGCAGATCAGATAGAAGTCCTGGCTCAGGCCTCTTTGGCTCCCCACATATGTCACTGAGGGTTCCTACAACGGTAGCAATAGTTGTGTGTTAGTAATAGTAGTAGGAGAGGAGGAGGAAGAGGAGTTACTAATAGTAGTAGTAATGAAGTTACATATCTGACTACAAAAATCTTAGAATAGTTTAATAGAATTGTTGACTGTAATTTACAGTTTCCAAAGATGAGACCCTACAATTAAAGTCTCCCCGATAGGTAATTCCTGTTCATGGAAGTAACTTCTGTCTCTTGAAGGTTATGCTAATGAATAATAAGCTTCAATGGGTAATACCAAGGTGAAGAAGATGGTGACTTATGGGAGCAGAAGCTCATGAGAGGCTGTGTGAACTCCCCAAAGTAAGACCAAGATTGGAGGTTCATGAATCTCTAGCTTCTGGCTATTTTCCTCTGCATTTCAGTATCCTTTTTTGAGCATAAAGCAGTGACTAGAAATGGTAAGGATGAGCATTTCTGTTCTTAGGGGTTAATTTATGGGTAGTGAAGTTCAAGAATTTAAAATTCCAGAGTCCTGAGTTTAAGAATGAGGCACTGGCTTTCCAGAGGGGAAAGTATTCAATTTGAAGATGGCAGATGTCTATACTGCAGCAGGAGGATCATGATAGAATATGAAATCTGAGCATTTTCAACAATCCATGATATTTTGTGTGAATTGCTTGGATGATCAAGGTCTAGGGAAAATGGGAAATGTTTGTTTAGTCATCTCAGAATCTTTTACCTTCAAGGGAGGTTATTGGGTATAATGGAGTATAAGAATGTTCTATGTATCCTGAACTATCCATGTCGACTTCTCAGTTTTTTCTGCCTTGTGCTTTTTCTCTGTTAGATGAAATAAAAGCTGCTCCATACTTGATGGCCATATTATATGTTGAATATATTTTCAGGAGCAGACCCCATTACCCAAATTTGGGTAAGCCTTAGAAATAAGCTATATCTAAGTTTTCTTATTGGAGACATACCAGACAAAAAAAGTTACTACTCTGGGCTCAGAGCTCCCAGGATCAAAACTAGAACGTGTGAGTTCAAAGACCCTTAGGGCCCTCTGTGCTCTAGGTGACATTTAAAAGGAAGTTGAAAATAGAGATAAATAGGAAGATAAAAAGAAGATACCTAGCTTCCCTAGATGAATTCAAATCACTTGGCTGTTATAACCATGTCCATCTTATAAAAAGGCTAATACATGTATAGAGTTTTGCAAACCTTACAGCACTACATAAAAGTTATTATTATTTTGGAGGCAATGATTCTAAAGAGAATGGTACCAAAGATTTCAAGGACAAATGAGTTTGGGACATTTTAAAAAGTGTAGAGGTTGACATCTAAACTACAAGCTAGCAAATTAAACTTCTGTACCTGGAAATATTCAAAAATGTATTTATTAAGAGGATCGCTGTTGAACATTGAGAAAAAGCAATGGTGATCACAAAGAGTGAACATGGTCTTAAGAACAAATCATGCTAAATAAATTCATTTCCTTTTTTAACAGGATTAATGGCAGGTATCAGGTTTACCTAGATTTTGGTCAAACATTTGACAAAGACTCTCTTGATATTCTGGTGGACAAGCTAGACAGATATGGGTTCGATGAATCACAATATGTTTAGTTATATTTGAAAATGATTGAATGAGAAAACACAAATAATGATTCACTAATGGATTGGTGCTATTTGAATGGTTGTTTCTTGTGTAAAGGCCCAGGATTTTGTGATGCCAAATATGTATGTGCATATATATACACACACATACACACACAAATACATATACATATGCATATATAGACATAAACATAGACATAGACATTACCAATGACTTAGATAAAGAGATACTTATCATTTTTTCAGATGGCACAAAGCCAAGATATGGCAGCTAAATATACTGAATGGTATTTCAAATCTAAATGATCTTGACAAACTTGACAAGCTAGATCTCTAATTTAAGAAGGCAGAATTTAAATGGTATGAATGTAAAATCTTCAACTGGGCTTAAGAAATCAATTTCACACAAAGAAAAAAAGATGTTGCAGGGTTTTTTTTTTTTTTAATAGCGCAATACTTTGGAAGAAAAAAAGGGGGATAATAAGTGATAGGCATGGCAGTCAAAGAAAAAGAAAAAGTCATGTGATCTTAGATAATATCAAAGATTTATCCTGTCCAAAACTAGGTCAGATCCCATCTAGAGCAACATCATGTTCAATTATCCAGTTTTCAGGAGGACACTGATAAGCCACAAAGCATCCAGAGAAATATATTATCAGGATGGTGACCAAGGCCTGTGATATTAAGCCATATCAAACAATCAACCGATAAACAGTTCTCACTATTTATTAACATTTACTTAATAAACAGATGAAAATGGATTGAAGAAATCGCCATGGTTTAGCCTGAGAAGTTTTAGAAGGGAAAAGATGATTGATGTCTACAAGCATTTGAGGGTTGTCATGTCAAAAAAGGATTAATTTTGTTCTGTGTGGTCCTGGGGAACTAAGAGTAATGGGTAAAAGATGTAAAGAGACAGGTTTGGGTATGATATATGATTTTTTGCTAACACTTGCAGCTATACCAAAGTAGAATAGAATGCCTGGGAAGTGACATCATCCCTCTCATTTGGAAGCCTTTGAGCAAATAGTGGAGGTCACACATTCAGGTATATTATAGAGTAGATTCTTGGACTATATGGGCTGGACTATAATGACAACCATAGATGACTATGAGTTGATAGTATTTATGATGCATTTATTAATCACTTTCTATATACAAGTATCTATACTTAGATAAATAGATTTAGATAGAGAAAAATGAAGGGTTTAGTTCTTGTCCTGTATTGGGACATCACTCTCAGCTCCCTAGAACTGTTTTAATGATATTCTTTGCTTCTGTGACTACATAATCTAATCCAGCACCCAATGTAGAATGATCTCTAGACCATCACTGATACTTGGTCATCTAGTCTTTATTTGAATATCGTGGTGATGAAAAGCTTAACACCTAAGAAACTGGTTCTATTAAGGTGCATGTCTGAGTCATTGAAATCCTAGGTATTACATGGACTATTTGCTACCAAATCATGTAAAAATGAAAACATGTGACATTGTTCTTTGTACTTAACCTCTTACAAATTGTACATCATATGCACACAAACACATATTCACACACATTCAGACCTACACAGACACACACACACAGACACACACATAGACACACACACACACACAGACACACACACACACACTCACACACACAGTCTGACCCAGGCTTAAATCACAAAAGTATCTGTATTTTAACAAACAGCATACAAGCATATTTTAGTGGGAAAAACAGAATCATCAAGCTATTACACTCCATGAATTTTCAAAGCCAGGATGGTCTCTAAAGGCCATTTATTCCAAACTCTAACTGAGGCATGGCTTTTTTCCCCCACAACATTTCTGACAAATGATCATCCAGCTTGGAGAATCCTCATCTACTGAATCTTTTACAATTCATAAGACATGTTGCTGTTGCTGTTTTTGTTTTCCTTTGAAACCAAGAAGAATCAGTCACATTAAAGATATTGGCAGGCAAAGCAACATGATATACCTTACTTTATTATAACAGAGCCAGTCTATTCCCAAAGCCTTCCACTGCATTAAAAGTTTCACCTGCAGGTAAATGTGTAGGAATCACCGAGTGAGCATAACTGTGTCACTGAATCACCAAATCCCAGAATCTAAAGGAAACTCAGAATCTATCTAGTCCAAAGCAAGAATTCCATCTCCAGAATTCCTAGTAGGTTTTCACTTAGAATCAACTCAAACTTCTCCCATCACAGAAAGCTCATTACCTCATAAGGCAGCTGATTTACAACCACATAGGATCATTTTTTTAGAATAGAAAGTGACCTGTGAGACTCTGCATCACATTATTTTCTCATTTTTTTCTGATAAGGATACAGAAGCCCAGAGAAGTCATAGTGATTTGCTCAAAATCACACAGATAGTAAATTATAGAGATGTGATTCAAACTCACGCCCTCTGACTTCAGATTAATTGTTGGATAAATTGAAGAGAATAGAAAAGGTTAACATAGTTTTTATCTTTTAAGGTTGGCCAAGCACTTTATAAACATAATTTCATTTGATCCTCAAAACTATTACTATTACTCCAATTTCCACCACCACCACCACCACTTTGTTAACAGATGAGGAAACTGAGGCTCAGGTACATTAAGGTCATTGTCCATAGTTCTACAGCTAGTGTCAAGAGGTGAGATGAATCTTACTCCAATGGAAACAGTCTTCAACACATTGCCTCTCATTAATTTCATTAAAAATTCATTTTTATCTCACTTGAATTTTCCCTTTCTTTCCTAAATTTCCTATCCTTCCCCTTTCTTTTCTCTGGGAGCTTTCCCTCATAGCAGAGAATTGTTTCTCATTGATAAGAAAGCATTTGCTTATATTGAGCCAAACTCTGCCTCTCAGTACTTTTTATCCATTGGTGCTAGTTAACTCCCTGTAAAACCCTGATAAGGAGAGACCACTAGCTATTATCTGGTCTAGGAAAAATCAATCCACAAATTCATGAATTAATTATTATCTCATTTACACTTGTAATGTTGGGGTTAATCATGTATATTAAATAATGTTCTATCCTTTTCATCAATACTCCATGGATCCATGTTTAATCAATGATTGGAGAAGAGGAGCGGAAGTTCTCTACTGTTATAATGGTTAGCTGAAGTTGCAATGTAATATCACCCACCTTGTAACAGTTCTGAGGAGCTGGGGGTGGATGCCCCAATATAGGACAGGGATTGTATTTTCATTTATTTCTTTTCCCCTAAGTCTAAATACTTGTACATAAAAAGTGCATCTTAAATACTATAGACTCACACTCATATAGAGTTGTGTGTCAACAATGCAGTATTGACAGTGCCTATGGTAACTATAAATATGCTGATATGTTTATTTATCACAGGCTCTCTACATGGATGATAATGCTAGAAGATTTGTTCAAATACCAGAAAACTGAGTCACAAAACCAGAAAGTCAAAGCCATCGCCAGTAGTTATGAAGTTGGTACACATAGTTAATGTAGTAAACACCTACACTGTCAAGCCTTCAGGCAAAGTTCCTCTTTTCCCCACTAAGGACAACTGCTCAGCAACCAGGAAGCTTGCTCCCAGCAGCCCCAGCCCCCTGCAGTTTCCATCCCTGGCAGTCCTCAGTAGCAGCCCTTAGCAGAAATTCTGGCTGGCTCAAAAAAGAGTTCTCACCTCTGCCTCTGCCTTGGCCACTACTGCTGCCTCCGCTGCTGCTGCCACCTTGGACAATCACCACAGGAACTCTAGCTTGGCTTCTGCTTCCTCTTGCCCCACCTCTTCCTGCTAAGTCAGCAATTCCAACAGGGCATGGAAGATCTTTAAATATCACAACCCTTACAAGTTGTTATCATATGAGTTCACTTTGATTTCTTCATAACATGACAGTGAGGTAGGCATATCATCTACATTTTAGAAGTGAGGAAACAGGCTTTCCTTTCTACTATACCATGTAACCAAGACCAAATGCCTTCTAGCATAAAGAGTCTAAACCTAGGATTGATTTTCAGTGGGACACACATATGCATCCACATACTTCCCATTTCTATACATATTATTTATATTTCTTCTAATGAGAGTAAGACATATAGTTAGACTTCATATTAATTATTTAAATACTTCAAAAGTTGTGTCTAACTATGAGACCCTAGGGAAGTAACTCCATTCACTCTGAATCTCATTTTTTTTTAATCTATAATATAAAAATAATGATATTTGCATCGCATGGCCTCCTGAAGATAATGGGAAGAAAGTGCTTTGGAAAGCATTGTGGAAACTATTCTGCAAACTAGCTAGCCCTTCTTCCACCCCCATGCATTCTCACAAGTCTTGTCCCATGCCTGGAATGAGATTCCCTCTTACTCTTGGTTTCTCAGTATCCATAAAAGGCTCAACTCTGGGTCTGCCTCCTGTGGTAAGCCTTTCCTGATAACCCATTCATAAAAACTGTCCATGCTCTTTCCCATTCTAAATTGCCTTGAATTTGCTTTACTATGTACATGTTATATGTACATAGTAACTTAACTGAGGACTTTGGTCAATTTTCAGTTGCATCCAACTCTTCATAATCCCATTGGGGTTTTTTTGACAGAGCTCCTGGAGTGGCTTTCCATTTCCTTCTCCAGCTCATCTTACAGATGAGGAAACTGAGGTCAACAGGGTTAAGTGACTTGCTCAGGGTCACACAGGTAATAAGTGTCTTGGGCAGATTTGAATTTAAGAAGAGTCTTCCTGACTTCAAGCCCAGCACTCTATATATTATTCTACTTAGGTGTCCCTAATACCAAGCAGTGTCTTACAAATCAAATGAGGAAATATTAAGATATAACACTTATAAAGAATTTAGCACAGTATCTGAGCTCATATTTGGCACTTTAAAAATTCTTGTATCTTCCCTCTTTCCCTGGAATACAGTAGTCACTTAAAAGACATATTGGAAATTGAATTTAATTGAATTGTTATGAATTTACAACAAAGTTAAGTTTTCAGTCTACCAGGACTAGTTGAAAAATTCCATTCTGGCTCAGAGAATCTCTGAGCTTCTTGGCTGTGGAGGGTTACTTTCCAGAGGTCCAGTTGTGTGAGTGTCAGCCTTAGAAAGAAATATCAAAGCTGTAATGGGAGCTGAAGCTTAACATGCTGCAATATGTCCATTTGAGCTACAAGAGATTTGTATGCTCCATTTCAGACATTATTTAAACATTGTTATTCCTGCAAACATGCCACACGCAGATAAGGTTTCTGCCTGCACCACATAGAAATGTAGATTGGACTAGAAAGTCTCTCTAAAAGTACCTTTTATTGAAGAAACTGTTTATTAAGCCTTGGGGGAATTTAAATTGCAAACCCTTGGCGGGGGAGGGGGGAAGAATGATTTGTAATATTCTCCTTAATCATGTGATTTGCACAATATTGCTACAGTTATAATCTAAATAAAGTTCCTGGAGTCATCAGGACATTATACTGTAGCTGCTTCATTTAATCTAATGGTTTCCATTTAGGTAATTTTCATGCATTTTAATCTATTTAATGATCACCTTCCCTCAATTGATTTACTGTGCCTGAATGTATAGTGTTCTGGCACTGAGAAGCTAAGGTCTCCAACACAATGCACCAGGAATAAATGGGGGAGATGAAGGCGCAGGCAAAGGCACGTTTTCTCTCTTTCTGCCCCAAGTAAATACCACTATTCAATTTGAAGAAAAAGGACTGGCCTTCTCAAAAGTTAGTGTGGGCATTGTTTGATGCTGCAAAGAGACGACCCTGGAGTCAATTGGTGTTGGGGTTATTTTGTTCTTGAATACAGAATATGAAAACTGGATGCAGAAATGCCTTGATCTTATTGCTTAAAAGACTGGGTATAGCACAGACAAAGTTAGGAGTCTTTCCCTCCTTTCTTCCCTTTCTCCTTCTCCCCTGTTTCCCTCTTTGTGTGCAGAATGTGGGGTGACCAACAAGGGACTTCTTTTTGTAACATATAGAACCTGTTCCCATCCATATGGAAGGGTGGTGACCCTGCATCTGAGCATTTGCCATTGAATGGGCTCTTCCTCCATTTTAAAGCATGTTCAGCTCTCCTCTGACCATATCCTGTGGACTTAAAATATGCTAATAAAGAGTCATTTAGGGGCGGCTAGGTGGCGCAGTGAATAGAGCGCCGGCCCTGGAATCAGAAGGACCTGAGTTCAGAGCTGGCCTCCGACACTTAATCCACACAAACAAAAACCTAGCCGTGTAACCTTGGGCAAGTTACTTAACCCCAATTGCCCTAAAGGGGCGGCTAGGTGGCGCAGTGAGTAAGAGCGCCGGCCTCGGAGTTTGGATGACCCAAGATCAGATCCGGCCTCAGAAAATGAGCACCCACGCATAAATAATGACTAGCCATGTAACCCTGAGGAAGTTACTTAACCCCAATTTCTTTAAAAAAAAAAAGAGTCATTTAAGGCCATTTAGAGGTGGCTGTTACAGCAGAACCTGGAGAGAATACAAGGGTTAATTAAGCTTTTTAGGTGGAAGAACAGCTGCAAACTAGGGTGATCTATTAAAGTAATCCAAGGTCTCAGTAACAACCAGGGTCCTGGAGCTGGTGGTATCAATACCCAAGTCTAATGAGGCAAACACATAGTAGGTCCACTAGTTAAGGGAGAGATGTGTTCACCCAGAAGTGGAAGTAGTATGTATATGATGAAAGAAGAAAAGAACTGCCAGGGTCAGGAAGTGCCCTCTTCTTGGTTGGGGGGAAGGAGTTTTGTACCAATCCCTTTAAGTGGCATTGGAGTGACCATTTAGCCCACTCCTCTCAGGGACTAAGTGGGTGTGTAGAGGGGAAAATGAACTAACTACTCAATTCTGGAGGATGTTTATTCTTTTCAATACATAGTAAATATCCCTTTGTAAAAGCTAACTTGTTTATTACATTGGGGAGTACACTGGATGGGGGCTCATGCATATTAAAAGCTACAGTATTTTAGGGTGACACCTAGAACCATGAAAAGAATAATATCAGCTGCCCTTTGGGAGCCAGAACAGCTAGTCCAAGTATAATTTGGGAAAGTGAGTTCAGAGTGTGCATTAGAGACAGATGAGAAAACTGATCTTTAGAAAGGAGCAGTTACTTGCCCAAGGTCATACCAGTAATTAGTATCCAAACTAGGTCTTAATTACGTGTCTCTTGAGTGCAAGGGCACCACTCTCCCTCTGTAGCGATCCCAGCAATTCCCTCAAATCATTGCATTCTGAGAATAGCTTTCTTCCATCGTATTAGATGAGAAAGGAGTGCATAAAGTAGGTCAATACATTTTTATGTTTGGGGTGATGGAGAGGAAAAGGAAGCTGAAAACCATGTGGATAGAGGTGGAAATACTATTAAGGATATTAATAGAGAAATCAATGGGAGAATTTAAGAGGAAGGATGAGAAAGGAAGAAGGGTTGGAGTGAGGATAAATTATCACTCTTTGATGTCACAATTTGGCTGGATTCTGCAAAATATTTTGAATTTGTCAAATGTTGGCAAACACAACACATTTCTTCACTAATGCATGGTTCAGAGTGATTACTACATATTAAAACACTATTTCTTTTGCCAGGATTTCATATATCATAAGTATTCTAAATCAGGTGACAATTTTAATAAGCCAATTCCATAGTACAGTTAATGCCCTCTGAGTGCCAAAGGACCTAACATTTGCTTGAGAGTTTATAGATTATGGCTTCTGCCTCTTCTCATCAGTCCTTGGAACAGACATACTATAAAAGGTGAGTAGAATTGAAAGGGTCCAGTGGCCATTGTTTATGTTGGAACTGCCATTGAGAATGTTATAATAATA
This sequence comes from Gymnobelideus leadbeateri, assembly GCA_011680675.1. Lineage (NCBI taxonomy): Eukaryota > Metazoa > Chordata > Mammalia > Diprotodontia > Petauridae > Gymnobelideus > Gymnobelideus leadbeateri. The sequence continues at coordinate 571,676 of WOXC01011621.1, read as the reverse complement.
ATCATTATAGTTTCTATTTCTATAAGGCTCTTAGGTCTATAGCGTGCTTTCTTCACAGTAACTCTTCAAAGCTCCCAGTGTCAGTACTGTATACAAGTGACAGATGAGGAAACTGAGGCAAGAAAAGGTTAAGCAACTTGTAGAAGGCTGCAGAGCTGTGATTCAAATCCAAGCGCTTCCGGTTCTAAACTCTTCCCAATACACTGATTCAAACAAATTTGAAGTTAAAATGGTTTTTAAGCAGAGGGAACCCCAAGACTAGCTTGGAACCCAGATAATTTGAGAAATTCCCAGCATAGCAGTATGATTTTAGACAAATTCCTTCCTCCCTCCAGACTTCCATTTATTCCTCTATGAAATTAAATTTTTGCACTAAGATCCCTCCCCACATTCAAAAGCTTTGGTTTTGCTTTTGCAATGTTGAAAATAGATTATCTGCACACTCAGAATAGGGCAATGTCAAGAAGAGGGAAGAAATCTATGGCATTGAACCTCTGTCTAATCCACAAGATAAATAGATATAACACCACTTGGGAAAGATGTAAGAACTCTATGATTGTAAGGTATTACTATTAGGTCTCCTCATTCTGTCTCCCTGAGAGCTCTACATTTTAGCAGCTAAGTTTTGTAAAGCCCTATATCACCTGGTACTGGGCCATTCACTTTTATGGATCTATGAATAGCATTTAAAGATGATGAAACCTGCCTCCCCCCCTAAATTCTTTATTTTTAATTGTACCATTCTATCCTACTTTTTAAATGCTCCAACCTCTGAGTTCCTTGGACTTTCTCCTTACCCCGTCCCAGTTCTCTATGGCCAATCAGATGCCAGGCATTACTGATTCAACTTCTACCATATCTTGCATATTCATTCATTTCCATTCTCATTGAACAGAAGGCATAGCTTAGACCCTCTTATCTTCACTTTTGGACTATTGTAATAGCGTCCTCACTGACCTCTTTACTTCTAGTACATCTTCTCTTTATTCTTTACCCCATAGACATAATGATCTTTCTCATCGAAAAGTTTCATTGCCAACCATAAAAGGTAGCAATTTACAGAGGATAGAGGGCAAGGAGTCAGGATAACCTGGAAGTCAGAGTCAGGAAGACCTATGATGAAGCCAACATCTTATCCATACTGAGTGTATGACCCTCTAATAAATTCTCATCTTTTAGTGTCTCTAGGAAATTCTTTAAGTCTTAGTTGAAGACTGATTGCTGATCAATACTGGGAGAAGGGTTCCATACATTTATAGAATCAATCAACGGTCAGGACCCATGTCAATAAATGTGCAATTTGGACATCCAACTTAATCCAGATTCAATTTACCTGTTCCTTTTTTGGGGGTGGGGGGTGGGGGGGATAATTTCTAACTTCTGGCAAAATTTTTGGCACATGGTAAATGCTTAATAAATGCTTATAATTGATTGATACCTAATATTGATATCTAATAACAGTTCATAATTCTATAGTGTTTGAGATTTTAAAAAAATAGAAATTTTAAATTAAAATTTTAAATTAAAGTGTTATTTTTTAAATATTAAAAAAAAACTTTTCAAAAAAAGATTTATATAAAGAAAATAAAAGCAACACTCTCTCCCTAATATTCCTGTTGGGTAGGGTTACAATTATCTTTCTAATTTTATAGATGAGGAAAGGGAGACACAGTAAGATCAGTGACTTTCTCCACACACAGCTACGCATTGTCAAAACTGGGATTTGAACTCAGTTCTCAATTCAAAATACAGTATCATTCTCCTTATGCTAAACTGCTACATTTCCTTTCCCTCTTCATTAAAAGATTAAAAATCTTCCCAGCAGATACAGGTAAACACAGAATTCTGCCACTGGCATATTCAATATCTTTCACATGGTCTCCAATCCAGTCAAATTGGATTGCTCTTTGTTCTGTTTCTTCAATAGCCTTTTCTGGGTTCACACCTGTGCAGAAATCCTCCTCCATGCCTGACATGACCTCCTTTAACCATTCCCATCCAAAATCTCTCCCTTTCTGTCAGTCTCCCTCAAAGCACCTGGTCCCTACTTCCAATTGAAAGTAGGCATTCCCTTACCACAATCTTAGAGACTGATGTCAGGTTCTCTTTTTTGTAAGAGAAATCTTATGTCTCTATTTCCCACTCCCTTATACAATAGAGATCCATTGATTTGTTCTTTGTCCTATTCACATTTAAGCTCTGTTTAAGGTCACTGTCTTTATGTAGTATAGTGACCTGCACATAATAACTGGTTAAATAATTCTCTGTTGATTGTAGTTGAGCCAAGAACAAAATGAGGAATTTCCTCAGTTCTGTCACCAGAGGCTTCTGCTCCCATTGCTAAAATTGTCTTCAAGTTTGTCTTGCTAAAATGGAACCTTACAAACTCTACTACCTCCTTTATGGGCTATATTCTTGTCAGAAGGTTACTTTACTTTTGACCTGGAAAGAAATACCCTTGGGGGAAAATGGAGATCTCTCCCAGCCAAACCACAGACTCTCTGTGAAATGTTTTCCATACTTTTTAATTCACCACACCCAAGATTGTAGGATATAGTGTGGAAGAACAAAAACATTCCATAGGCTGCTTGTAGCTAAAATCTGGAATCCATTTTATCAATGTCCAAACTTGCTTATAGCAAGGTTCTAATAGGCAGTTTCTTCTACTAATCAGAAAGCCCAGGGCAATGCAAAGCAAAAGTGGACATATTTTATTTGTTTTCTCTTTGTTTTAAATGAGGTTTGAGAATTGGTCATAATGGGGATTATTATCTATACTAGCACCAAGCTTGGGGAGGATTTTTCTTCCCTGAAATCTCAGGACATGTCCTTTTTCTTTCTAGCTGATCAGCATTAAACAGAAGAGATAATCCCACCCCTGATCTGTGTCAAGTAAAATAAGGGGCGTTTCCTCTCTGCTGAGACAATAATGCAAACATTTGAAGATGAGGACCTTGTCTCCTCTAAGTCTTATTTCTGAAGGTCAAACATCCCTGGATCTTTTCAGATACTCCTGGCATGGTCTTCAGTTCCCTAAGTATGCTGGCCACCCTCCCATGGTATACCTAGGACTGAACACATTATTCCCAATGGAGTCTGAGCAGAGAAGAGTATGCTGTCTATCCCCTCACATGGGGTGTGTTAGGCTTCAAAGAATGATGCTTTAGATCAGGTTCATTTTGTTGGCTACCATGTCTCACTTCTGACACTTTAAACTATAATATTGAATAGCATGTAAAACACTGAAGGTCTGATGTTTGGGATGAGGGGATAGGGCTAAGACAAAAAAGAAAACCAGTAATTATTTATAGGATCAAACTTGGAGGTCCTCGTGGGATCACAGGACATTTGTCCAAATGAAAATTTTTAGAATGATCTAATCCTTGGGGTGGCTAGGTGGCACAGTGAATAGAGCACCAGCCCTGGAGTCAGGAGCACCTGAGTTCAAATTAGGCCCCATACACTTCATACAATACTAGCCATGTGACCTTGGGCAAGTCACTTAACCCATATTGCCCTGCCCTCCCCCCTCCAAAAAGAAAAAAAAAAGAATGATCTAACCCAACTCCCTTATTTAACATACGAGTAAAATAAGACCCATAAAGCTTAATGATTTGACCATGGCCAAAAAATGAATAAGTAAACCAAGGATTAAAACCCCAGTCCACCAGTTCCAATTCCAGTGTTTTTTCTGCTGCATTGGTGGCAAGTAAAGTATCTATTGGGAAAAGAGGCTCAGGCTCCTAGACGCATTAAGATGTATATGCTTATCTGACCCTATAGCACTATCAATCAATCATTCAGTTTTCCATTAAGACCTACTATATGCCAGTCACTGTACTAAATTCTGGGTATACAAAAAGGGGAGAAAGATAGTCCCTGCCCTCAAGGAACTTACAACCTAATAGGGGAAACAAAATGCAAACACATGTATACAAAGCATTCTATGTACAGGATAAATAGGGAACCAAGGGAAGGCACTGGAATTAAAAAGGACTGAGTAAAGCTCCCTGTAGAAATAAGGTTTTTAATTGGGAGTTAAAGGAGCCAAGGAGGTAAGACTTTGTAGTATAGGGGGGAAAGCATTCCAAAAATGGGGGACAGTCAGAGATATGGAGTGTGTTGTTCATGGAATAGCCAGGAGACCAATGTCCCTTCTATATACAGCCTCGTACTATTAGAGTTCTTGGCATATATGTACGTCCTTTCTCTCAAACTAGACAGTTAATCTGCATGAAAGCATAAAACATGCCATTCTTTTTTATAATCCCTGTAGGGTCTAATGTGGGATCTTCACATAGGGGGTGGGGAACCTGTGTTTTCTAGGCCACATGTAGCCCTCTAGGACCTCAAGTCCAGCCCTTTGATGAATACAAGCTTCATGTGTTCCCATCCCTGAATAACAGGTGCTCGATTCATTTCTGATTATTTTAATCTTAATCAAAAATGAACATTTATTAAGTGCTTTCTAATATTGAATATTTGAATAATATTGAATAATATTTCTAAAGTCTAGGCACTGAGGATACAAAACAAAACAAAACAAAATCTCTGCCTTCAAGAACTTACATTCTAAGAGGCAAAATATGTATACATATTGGTATGATGAAGAAATATATTAAGTGGATTCAAAGTAATCTTAAATGGCACAGCACCAGAAAGTGTGGGGGAGAAGGATGGGCAGGAGGGAATTTTGACAATTCAAAATCCAAGTTTCTATATACCTAATAATTGGATTCTATTGCCAAGGAGTGGGGAGGGAAGACAGTGGGCTACAGGATGAGGAAGAGCCAAAAGCAAAAATAAAATGAAATGTTCAGAAAAGTAAAAATAATAACTTAACTGTGGATTTTGTGACTGCTTCCCTGTAAAATAATACCATCCATCTGGAGCTAATATCTATGGCCCTTCCTCAGCAGGGCTCAGGTTGGGTGAGGCATTTCATGAGTTATCAGGACATTTCCCTTCCATTATTTCACTCTGAGAAATTTGACACAAGATTGGAAAGAATAATAAGAATAATCATTGGGAAAAAGAAAAGAAAAGAAAAAAAATCTTTGACAGATTAGATAAAGCCATTCTTTTTAACTATGAGGAAGTACATGGTGTAATGGAAATAACATAGGAATCACAATAAAAAAATTTAGTTCTAGTCGCATATTTGCTACTTATTAAATGCATGACCCTGGCTAAGTCTTTTTTTCCCCCTTTTTAGACCTCTGTTTCCCCTCCTGAGAATAAGGGGATTGAACTGAAATATCATTAATATACATACCAATTGTGTTTTACAATACTAACTTGTCTCCTACTTAAGACTTTTCCCAAATAACCACTTGTTGAGTCTCAGAGAAATGATCATCCATCGGAAGAAGATAAAGAGATGGCTAGTCCTTCTCCTCTGGAAAAGGTCATTTTCCAGGGGAGGATTTTGAATGGAATTGCTACTTACTGGCTTGTTTTATGTCAACAACATTAGATAGCAAGTCAACTCCCTTTTATTCCATCCTTCAGTTCACTCCAGTTGGGACCATTGCTGCAAAAGGAGCTCATAGCTTTTGCATTCCCCCTGGATATGTTCACACTGGGGAACTACTTGGTTTTCATCCAGCACAGCATTTAGGTTACCCTTTTCCCTTTCTGATTAGACATGTCTTTGCTTCTCTGGTGTTTTCTCTACCTCCAGGTCAGTTAATTGCTAGTAATCACTGACATGTGTCAGCCCTCTCCCTAAGGGAAATGGCACCTTGACATAAAGGCCAAATACATACCACATAAAAATTTCTCTGAACCTAGTACAAGGCTACCCTTAAGCTTAAATAAAGGTAAACCAGTCACATATAAATGTTGTCTTCTAACACCAATATTGAGGTTGTTATTCAGTCTTTTTCAGTCATGTCTGACTCTTTATGACCCTATTTGGTGTTTTCTCAGCAAGGATATTGGAGTGTTTTGCCATTTCCTTCTGTAATTCATTTTATAGATAAGGGAACTGAGGCAAACAGGATTAAATGACTTGCCCAGGATCACACAGCTAGTAAGTGTTTGAGGTCAGATTTGAACTCAGGAAGATGAGTCTTTCTGCCTGTAGGCCCAGCATTCTATTCACTGTGCCACCTAGCTGCCTCATCTCATACTGATAGAATTGTGGGAAAGAGTCTAATGATTTTAATTCTCCTGTATGATTTTTCCAGTGTTGAAATGCTATTAGATGCAAGAGGAGCTTAGGTTTAAACACAATTGTAGTGATGCCTTTTATATAACATCTGAGAATGTGACCAGAAATTTCTGAAAAAAATATTCCCTTAGCCAAATGGAGAGTTAGACAGACATAAAGTCAGATGAACAAACAGTTTTTTAAGGACTTACTATGTGCCATGCTCTGTTTTAAACACTGAGGGAACAAAGGAAGACATGAGCTCTGTCGCTATCATCACATTCTAATGTGGGAGGCAAAATGCATACCATTGTATAAACACAAGAGATATAAAGTTAACTCAAGTAGTTTCCAAGAGGAGACATTGAAGGAGACCAGGAATGCTTTCCAGCAGAAGTTGTAATTTTAGCTGAAATTTTTAGGAAACCAGAGAAGTCAGGAGGTAGAAATCAGGATGAAGAGAATTCCAGGCATGGGGACAGCAAATGAGTTGGGAGATAGGAGCTGGTGCAAGGGAACAGCAAGGGGAACAGAGTAAATCATAACCATTCAGTGATGTGCTGTGAGGAGGGCCGTTGGAGGAGCAGAAGAGGACTGGCTGAGGAGAACCTCACAGCCTATGATGGTGAAGGCCAGAAAGTACTGTGAAGGCCCCCTCCAAATTTCAGTGCTCTAGAGACCTTCCCCAGTTGCCTTGACCTACAACATGTTCATGCCTGAAGGTAAAGGCCAGGGGATAGGTATTGAATAACACCAATGTTGAAAATTATTTACTTTGGATAATATTTAATTTTCAGGATTCTTTTTTTCCTCCATATTTGCTGTTATATTCTCATTTCAAATATATTCGAAATCAGAGTGAGAAAAGATTTTAAGAGTCATCCGATTCCACTTCATTTTAGAAATAAGGAAATTGAAACACAACTCCCAGTGTCCCATTAGAGCATGGAGGAAACCCTGTAGTCTTGAAAACTAAGCCCATGGAGCCCACACTCAGCTCTGACTCAACTCAGAAGGACAAAGGCTGCCCTCAGCTTGTATCTTGTTCATCCTTGAACCAGCCTTGCTCATTTCAGAAACATTCATCACAGAAATCTGGTCATGATATCATAAAAAAAAAAATGTTGAGCATACCCTATTCTGTGAAGGAGGTAGTAATGAACAATGAAATTTTCTTTGATAACATAATTACACTGTTTCTACTGCACAAATGTTCATTGCATATAGGTTCTAGTTAACACACACACACACACACACACACACACACACACATACACACTCAGCACTTTTTTTTTTTGAGCTCCTTGTAGGGGATTTCCAAAAGTGTATCTATATCTATATCTATACACACAAACACATATACCTATATATGCATATGTTATATATACACATATATGTAGAGTATATATGTGTATATATATGTATATATGTATATATATATATGTGTGTGTGTATACCACATATATATATGTGGTATGTGTGTGTGATAATAAGCAAGGTGAGTTTTTTTTTTCCTTCTTGCTGTTGGAGTTTCAGTTTCCTAGACTCAGGCTAAATTGTAAACATCTGAAAAATCAATCTCCTTTGAACCCACAGCTGTGCTGAGTCAAGTAAGTTTCCTGCCTTCTGGCTCTGAGCCCATCAAGGGTTGAGTTTTTATTATATATTATGTTATATATTCTATATTGCTATGTTCAGACAGCTGGAGCCCTGTCTGTTTTTCTTTGTGCTAATTTCTCTGCTTGTATTTTCTATACTTACTTCTTTCTCTATAATTAAAGTAGGATTATAAACCCTTCAAAGCTGTCTTTCCTTTATAAAGAAGATCAAAAGAATCTGGTAGCAGGCCGTCCTGGGCATTCCACAGTGCTTGCTATTACAACACACACACACACACACACACACACACGTGTGTGTGTGTATATATGTATATGTCTATGTATATATGTATGTATGTATAAGGGGATATATACATGTGTATACACATACACATACATACTATACACACACATATATGTGTATGCATACACATACATGTGTATATATAGTAGGATATATACATAAACAAGATATATTTACACATATGCATATATACATATGAATGTATATATAGTATGAGATATATATATATATATATATGAGGTAAAAAATACATAGGGTACATACAGATATGGTTGGTTGTTGTCCTTCATTGTCAAAGAGGACCAAAAAGACATCCTATGTTAGAGTCAAGCTTCAATGTGTCTGACTGTAACTGATCAGAAGAGTCAAGCTTCAATGTGTCTGACTGTAACTGATCAGAAGAGTCAAGCTTCAATGTGTCTGACTGTAACTGATCAGAAGAGTCAAGCTTCAATGTGTCTGACTGTAACTGATCAGAAGAGTCAAGCTTCAATGTGTCTGACTGTAACTGATCAGACCAATACAAGCTCAGAATGCTCTACCACAGGTCAGGCACAAATAATCTGCATGAACATTTGGGGTGGATTCTCCAAATCTGCACATTCTGTATTTCCTTCATGTTGTTTTAATTCTGCTTTGCTTAGAGAGAACAGCACCTTCTCTGATGTGGGCACACCATGCTGAGTGGTCCTGTGCCAATGTCTCCCATGTCACACAATCAATTCCAAAGTTCTGAAGAGAGAAATTGAGGGTATCCTTGTATTGCTTCTTTTGACCACCATGTGAACACTTGCCCTATATCCTACTGTAAAGATATGTATCTATATCTGTCTATATCTATCTCCTATATCTGTATCTGGGGTGTAGGGTGTATTCAAGGAAGACTTATACCTGTGGCATGAGGGCTACCAATCCCTTCAAGGATGCTTCCAACCTTTGGTGTCTACATGATCTACCTGACTCTTACTTGTGGCTTCAAGAAGCTGTAGCATGTGCAGCGATCACATTCCAGTAAACCATATCAGTGGACAGGGTAAACCAGATTGAGTGAGTTCGAGTGGGAAGGGAGTGTTGCCTAGCCCAAGCATGTGAAGTCTTCCCCTGGTGTAATGGGCAGATGAGAACAGATATGGGAGACAGAGATAGATATATACATATACATATACATGTACATGTACATGTGCATGTGCATATGCATATGCATATATATAGATACATATCTGTGGAGTAGGATATATACGCATATATGTCTGTATAGTAGGAGATATATATACATATATGTATATCTCCTATTATTATAGATCTTTATGGTATCAGAAGAAGCCAACACAATTTCAAATCAACATGAGTTTCTAAGTTCTATATTTTGAAAGAAACATAGAGTGATCCCGTGTACAAACAAACAGATTCTAATTGGTTCTAGTTGGTTGATTTTCTTTTCATCAACAAAAGCAATGTAATCAAGTAGTCAGCATTAATAATACATATATACTTGTCATGACAAATTCCATATCTGACCCTGTCTATTTATTACACCCCACTGACATTCAATGTATTACTGGATGACAGCAATATCTGACCTCAGCCAAGGGAAGTTAGGGGATGGGGTCTCTCTTCTCAATTCGTTGAAATATTGCTGTTTTATATTCACTAGTTTCTGTACCTTTACAAATTCCATTTAATTCAAAAAGAATTTTATTTTATTGAATCATTTAATTTAATATTCTCTTTAATTTTTCTTATATCTATTTAGATACTTTGCTCATCTGTGCAGACACTTTATTTTGCTCCCTTGTCCCTTTTCTAGTTCTCTAGTGTGTTTTTTTTTTTCACTCACTTCCATGGTGCCATGAACAATATGCTTATCAATTGTGTAGAATACAGGAAGTGGTGACAGATAGCTTGAATGCTAGGATTGGAATCCAAAAAGACCTTGATGGACTGAAGGGTTGAGCTAAAGAAAACAAAATAAAATTTACTTATGTTAATACTTAAGATCTGTGATTTCGTCAATTGAGGGAACTCCCTCATCAGTGATACAGAGAGCAAACACAGCCAGATCTTATTATATTGTCTTTATGAATTGCTGTGGCTACCACATGAGAAACTTTTATAACCAGAGTAGTTCATTAAAGCAATTTTCTTTTCTAAATTATGTATATATACATACACATATATTACATACATGTGTACATACATATATACATACAGGTGCACATACACACCATATGTGAATACATTTATACTTATATGTATGTATACATATATATTTATCTTAATATTACCTCATGCCAAAATATATCCCTTCCTTTGCCCTTCCCCAAAGAGCTACCCCTTATTTAAAAAAAAAAAAAAAGGAATAAACTAGTCCAGCAAAGCCTACGAGGGCCGGAATTGAGTCGGCCAGCATCTGCCCTTTTCAATCAGCATAGTTTTTCTTCCTCTTCGCAGAAAGGATCATTTTCTATTCTATTCTTTGGGGCTGAACATGGTCATTAAAATTATACAGCATTCTGTTCTATTGTTCTTGTTTTCTTTTATTGCATTCTCATTGCTGCAGACGCCTTGTATATTTTCTTCATTCTGCTTACTTTATTTAATTCTTAGAAGTCTTCACAGAATGGATCATATCCATTGTTTGTTACAGGATCACAATATTCTATTATTTTCTTTTATGACACCTAGTTTAGTCATTCCCCAATTGATGAGTATCTCCTTTGTTTCCATTTCTTCACTGCTACAAAAATGGCGACTATACTGGTTGATATGGCATATCCCTTTCTGTCATGGATCGCCTTGGGCTTTATTCCTAGCAGTGGGATCTCTGTGTTGAAGACTGGTTTCTTAAGGTACTTACAAGTTTTGACTTGATTAGTAGAGGAAGTCTATGTTTGATGAGAATCATGGATCTTTTCATGTGAAAGAAAAGTCAGGTCCAGCAAGTTAGTATTGGAATGGGAATTAGTACCCACATGACATAATTCACAAACCAGGGTTCCTTCCACTGAACCACACTGTTTATATATAACTTTCATGGCATCTTGGGGAGGAAGGGGTAGCTAAATCATGAACTTCCTTAAAAACTTGATCTAACACTAATCTTTTCCCAGATATTTCTGTTCTTCTGCTCTCAAAAATGTTAGTTCTGATTCAGCCTATGTGGTCTCAGTATCTACAGTCATAGAATCACAGAATTTGAAAGCCAAAAAGGACGTCAGAGTCTATCTGGTATAATTCATCCATGAAAGGAATCGATGCTGTAACCTGTCCAATAAGTGACCTGGCTTTGGCTGAAAACCAAGAGCAAACTTGTCTTCAGGTTTTATAGAATTCTCTCCTCATTCACATATTAGAGGCTGATGATGGTATAGTGGATGGAGCATTGGTCCTGGAGTCAGGAAGTTGACACTGTTCACTTGTTCACTTGTGCTTAACTCTTCATGACCCCATGGACCCTAGCATGCCAATACTGTCCTTGGAGTTTTCTTGGCAAAGGAACTGGAATGGTTTGCCATTTCCTTCTCCAGTGGATTAAGGCAAACAGGATCACACAGCTAGTTTATGTCTGGGACTGGATTTTAAATTGGATCTTCTTGACTCTGGGGAGCTAGATGGCTCAGTAGATAGAATGCCAGGCCTGGAGTCAGGAAGACTCATCTGCCTGAGTTGAAATCTGGCCTCAGACACTTACTAGCTGTGTGACCCTGGGCAAGTCACGTTACTCTGTTTGTCTCTGCTTCCTCATCTATAAAATGACCTGAAGAAGGAAATGACTAAGAAAACCCCAAAAAGGGTCACAAAGAGCCAGTTGTGAATGAAAAATGATTAAACAACGGCAACTTCCTGACTCCAGGCCCAGTGCTCTATTTACTAAGTCATCCGGTTGTCTTAGCAAGACAGGAAGATCTGAGTCCAATTCCTAACATCAGATACTTAACAATTTCATGATCAATCCAAGACAAGTCACATAACCTCCATTTGCCTTAGTTTTCTCAACCTTAAAGTGGGAATAACAGTAAGCACTTCCTTTGCAAGGCTATCTTGAGGAACAAATGATATATTTGTAAAAAGTTTTTAACTTGGCACATTTTTCCAGTTGTATCCAACTCTTCAGGACCCCATTTGGTGTTTTCTTGGCAGAGATACCAGAATGGTTTGACATTTCCTTCTTCAGCTTGTTTTACAAATGAGGCCAACAAAGTTAAGTGACTTGCCCAGGGTCACACAAAAATAGTAAATATTTCAGCTGGAATTGAACTCAGGTCTTCCTGACTCCAGGCTCAGTATTCTATTCACTGTGCCATTTCACTGTTCTGCCCAACAGATATAAATGCTTATCCCTTTTCCCTTTTCTGTCCAAATCATTTAAATTCTACTCATGACTCAGATCCTATGCCATCCAGGAATTATCACAGCAGTGCTTACAGAATGTTCTGTGGGTGTATCTTCCTTGTCCAACAAGACCATGAACTTCCTCAAGAACTGTCCAAAAACCAAGGCATCAAGAGTGTCTGTTTGGAGGAGACTGATTTTTCCAGGACTAGATTTAGGTAGGCCTTAGTGGCCAGAGAGACAATGACTTGGGAAATAGAATTTTAAAACAAAGGACAGATTTTGAAAGTAGATTTCCTCTCACTGGGAACATCCTGAGACATTGCTATTAGTCATAGATACATAATTTAAAGGTTCAAAAGATGTGTCAGAAAACAATTTTCATGCCAATTTTTCAAACTCAAAATGGGCAAGTAAAAAAAGGCGGGAGTCATTTGGGTCATGAACATGCATATTTTCCAACTTAATGTCCCAGAGCCCCAATATGAAATGCAAATTGAATAATTAGCTAACAACTTCATTAAATTACCTCACTACTAACAGTAGGTGAGTTCGTGTCTTCCCATAAGCTTTTTATGTTTAAAGAATCTTCAAAAAGACAGGTCCAGTGCTGGGATTATAGCCTGCATTTGAATCTAATTTAAAATCAGAGGGTGTACAATCAGGCAGTGTCTGAAGAATATTGGAACATGGACGTTTGAAGCCAGGATAGGAGGAATTTGTGTTCTTCTTCAACATAGACTGAGAGTTGGAAAAACTTTAATTCTAGACATTTTATAATCCAACCTCTTAATTTTATATATGAGGAAATTAATGCCCAGAGAGGGAAGCGAATTGATCAAAATCACACAGCTCTCAAGAAGCAGAGGAAGTATTAGAACGCAGGTCTTTTGACTCCCAGTTCGTGACTGTTTATGCCATATTGCTGTTGCTGTTAAGATTAATTTCAATAGATTTTAATATTTGAAAGTATTGTGATTCCATCAGTGGGGGTATTCCTTCTACTTAGCGATCAGATTTGCTGTGGTTCCCGGTCCTTTTCCTCCCTTAAGTCTCCCAGTGACCATCATGGCCACTCCCATGGTGAAGAACTTCCAACCACTTAGCTGGATAAAAGACACACATAGAGAGAAATACACATATCTAAATACACACACCAGAGTGAGGCTGGGCCCCCTACTTTAAGTATTTCTATCTAGGTGGGACCTGCTACTGATAGAATAGTTTTCAAGAACACAGAACTCCCCTTTATCATGAGGCATCAGAGGAGAACTTTATGAGGGGCAGTCATTAGATGGGATAATAATTTTTTAAAAATGGCTTTGATTCAATACAATTAACTTCAACAACAAACATTTATTGACTATAAGCAGACATTGTTCTAGGAACAAGGGACAAAAAGCAAAATAGTATTTGTCCCCCCCAAGGTATTTATTCTATCAAGATCAAGGGAATTCAACATATATGTTGAGAGAGAGAGAGAGAGAGAGAGAGAGAGAGAGAGAGAGAGAGAGAGAGTCAGAAAGAAAGACAGTGAGAAAGACAGACAAAGGGAGAGATGGAGAGAAACGGAGACAGAGAAGGACAGAAAGATGAACCCAGAAAGTTAGAGACAGGGGCAGAGAAATGGAGAGGATATGTAGATTGAAACAGAGAGAAAGATAGAGGCAGAGAAAGAATGAGAAAGACGAAGATAGGAAAAAAGAGTGACAGAGATGCAGAGAGATAGAAAGAGACAAAGAGAAAGAGACAGAAATAGACACACACACACAAAAAAGCAGACAGAGGTTAATAGAGATGCAGAGAAAGAGACAGAGATAGAAACAGAGATACAGAAAACAGAGACCGAGAAACAGAGAAAAGCAAAGAGAGAAATAGACATAGAGAAACAGAGACGGAGAGATATGTGCAGAGAGAAAGAATGAGAGAGAGAGAGAGACAGAGAGACAGAGACAGAGAGAGAGAGACAGAGAGACAGAGAGAGAGAGAGAGAGAGAGAGAGAGAGAGAGAGAGAGAGAGAGAGAGAGAGACGGAGATAGACAGACAGACACAGAGACACAGAGACAGAGAAAAAGAGCCAGAGCAGCTGGAAGGGTAGGGGTCAGGGAAAAGCATGCAGATTGTCGCACTTTGGCTGTGCTTTGAAGGAAGCCATAGATCCCACAAAGAAGGGGAAGACAGGCACTGCATTGCAGATCTTGAGACAAAGGCAGAGAGGTGGCAGGTCCGATGTCACATGCAGGGATCAGTTAGAGATCCCTTCACACCAACCTGCTGCCTAAGAGGAGCAGGGGAACAAGGCACAGACATACTATATGATGTGAAGGGAGTGAGAAGGGAACACATTTGTCTGTGGAGAGCCTGCTGGGCCACTTCTTCATTTAATATTTTCTCCAAGCATCACGGTGAGAAATGCATCCGACGTGCTGTCCAGAGGGGTTATGACTAGAGACATCAAAAGGAAAACCTGGGAAAATTATGGCCACAACTTCATTATGCTTGTAATTAGGCCCAAAATAAAAGCTCTAGGCAGGCAGGAAGGGAAGATTGGAGCCGCAGAGGTTGGGTTTCAGGCGAATCCATTTTCATGGCGAGGAAGAGATGAAGTAATATTAGCTTAGGAATAGACAGAAAAGAAATGGATGGAGTTAATAACTTAATGCATCCGGAAATGTGTGGGGGCCTTTCTGTGATAAATATGAGCAGAGAACAAAAAAAAAAAGAAATAAATTGATAAATAAGCCAAAGAATAAATGGGCAATAATCACACACACACACACACACACACACACACACACACACACACACACACACACACACAAAACAACCAAAGCTAATATTGGAAAGAATAAAAATGTACTATATCTGGACGTAAGGACACATCTGGACATCTAGACATACCTGGACATAAAATCTAAGGAGGCTTGGCCTCTACAGTCCCAGACTCGAAAGCTCTGCCAAATTTCTTATTCTCTGAATTCATATTCTGAAACAGGTACATCAGACTATTCAAAAGAACCAACCTATTTGACATCAGTGGGTTTCAATTCTTCACTGAGAACAATTCCCCCACATCAAAGAAAATTACCCAGCAATAGAGACTTCCAACCCTGCCTTGCATGATCTTAGCCTTTAGCCATGGCCTTCCTGAGCCACCTTTCAGCATAGTACTGGTGAGCAGTGGAAAGAGCGACTGAGAAGGCGGAAGGAACCCAGATTTTAGTTCCAGATCTGCTACTGACTAAACAAGTGATCATAGAAAGGTACTTCAACTCTGAGCCTTAACGCCTCTCGCAAAAGTGAAGAGGCTGTATTATACCATAATGCTTTCACTAATACCTAACATTTATATAGTTATTTAAGGTTTGCAAAGCATTTTTTAAATATAGTCTCTCATTTTATCATTACATCATCTCTGAGAGATAAATATGATTACTATCCCCATTTAACAGACAAGGAAAATGAGATAGGCATAAGTGAAGTGACTCACTTAGCATCACACAGCTAGCTAGTGTCTGAGACAGGATTTGAAGTTAGCTCTTTCTCACTCCGTGTTGACCATTTTTTCCACTGCCTCTTCAAGGACTTCTAAGGTTCTTCCAGTTCTAACACTCTTTGTGGGGAGATAATCCTTTCTTTAACAGCCAATAGTCTGGTTCAAGGATTGGGACAGGGACTAGATCCATGATTTATTTGAAAGGGGAACTTCCAAGTAGGCAACTACCAATGCAGTTTCTTTGCAACTTATCTTCTCAGAAAATTGTTTAGTTCAAGGTGGATTTCAGAAAAAACCCGGGAAGACTTATATGAACTGATGCTGAGTGAGGGGAGCAGAATCAGGAGAACATTGTACACAATAACAGCCACAGTGTGTGAGGACTGATTTTGATAGACTTGGTCCTTCTCAACATTGCAAAGACCTAAAACAATTTCAAAGGACATACATGATGGAAAATGCCATCCACATCCAGAGAAAGAACTAAGGAATTGGAATGCAGAACAAAGCAAACTATTTTCTTTTTTGTTTTGTTTTATTTTGTGATTTTTTTTCTTTCTCATGATTTTACCAATTCATTCAAATTCTTCTATGCAACATGACTGATGTGAAAATGTATTTAATAGGAATGTATGTGTAGAGCCTATATTCGACTGCAAGCTGTTTGGAGGAGGGAGGGGGAGAAAATTTAAAACTTATGGAAGTGAATGTTGAAAACTAAAAATAAATTAATAAATTTGGAAAATTAAAAAATAATGATTTTAAAAAGCTGTTTAGTTCAATGAAAGTTTGAGTGCCTTGGGTCCTACAGCCAGTATATATCAGAGGAGGGGCTTGAAACCTGTTTTTACCCAGGTTCAAGATTGTCTGTGTATCCACTGTACCACACTGCCTCTCTAAATATTCTTGACAAAGTAAATACAAGATTATTGTTATTATGATGATTAATGGAGTATTGGAAAGTAGAGGGAGTAGTGGGGCAGTGGGCAAGTTAATAAAGACCTTATGCTCTTGAGCATAAGAAACTGAGTCCTAAGAAACAGAGATGAAGAGGAATTGATTACAGACATGGAGGACTAGACTGGTCAAAGGCAAAGAGGAAGGAAGAAGAAAAAAAATATATATTAAGATCCTACTATGTGCCAGGTACTGTGCAGAGAGAGAGAATCTATATACACATATACATATACACATATGTATATATGATATACATACACATACACACACACACACGTGTGTGTGTGTGTGTGTGTGTGTGTGTGTGTGTGTGTGTAATCTCATTTGGTAGTCACACCAATGTTAGTGAGTAGGTGCTATTATGATGCTTATTTTACAACCTGAAAAACTGAGACTGACAGAGGTTAAATGACTTGCCCAGAGTCACTCAGTTTGGTATGTCTCTAAGGACAAATTTGAGCTAGTGTCTCTATACCAGGCCCAGTACTCTACTAATGGCACCACCTCTCTATATCAAAGGAACAGCAAGGTGAACAGCTTTGCTGGATTGTACAGCATGAGATGGAGTAGCATATAATGAAGAAAATCTAATACATATTGCATTCTGCCTAATCAAGTATTTAGTAAAGATTTTTTGAATTAAATTTGACTAATCAATGAGAACTGTCTAAAAGCAGATTGTTATGGAAGATGTGGATTCCCTGTTGTCAGAGGACTTCAAGCAAAGGTCAAGTAGCCACTTCATAAGAATGTCATAGGAGGATTTCTATCAGTCATTTAGGTAGTATAGTGATTGGAGAGCTAGAGTCAAAAAGACCTGAGTTCAAATCCTGTCTCAAATACTAACTGTATAACCCTAAACATGTCACTTAAATCTGCATCAGTTTTCTCATCCAAAAAATGGGGATAATAATAATAACTACTTCTCAGGACTATTGTGAGAATAATGTGAGTTAATATTTATTAAACCCTTTGCAAACCTCAAATTGTGATGTGTGAACTTAAAAGTGCTATCAATTTCTAATCTTTTATGCTTCTCTGACCAGCATGTAGCTAATTCCCTTATGTAAGAGAGCTTGGCCCATAAAATGATAGAGGTGTAAGGGTCTTTAACATGTAGAATGCTTGAATTTTGTAACCACCTTAACTTTGAAAGTATACATCAAACGCCAAAAGCCACCTTGGAAATTGTTATAATATAAGGAAAAAATAAGACTGAAAAAAACAATTCCAGGTAGGTGGATTCATGAAAGGAATAATATGCTTCACAAGTCTTTGTGAATTTTTAATATACATTAAAAAATTAGAAGACAAAAATGTAGGAATGGGACATAATTCATTTAGACTTTGGAGATGTTTATGATACAGTATGGCACTGAAGATTTATCTGAGAACACATTCAAGTGAATTGAGTGTAGAAGATTTGAAATTTGGACAAGGGTATAGGACAGAGGCCATGGACTAGGACCAGGGTGTCATATGTTAGTCAGTAGAGGGGTAGTGCAAGAAAACTTGAGTTTCATCTCTCCAGAGCTGCTGAATAACTAATCAACTAATTTTAGAAACTTCAAAGAGCAGACACAGAAGTCACGCTTATGAATGAATTTTGGAAGGAATAAACAAAAGAGCCTAGTGACTTAATTCTAAGCAGTCTGGAGCGAAGCTACCAATTACATTCAGTTCAACAAACAGTTATCGCATAATTACTTTAGGTTATATTCTGTGCTAGGTACTGGGGAAGCATGGACAAAAAAGAAACAGCCCCTTTCCTCATGAATTGCATGATCTATAAGGCAAAGAAAATACTGAAACTCTTTCTAACTCTGTCCTGACTCTCACACAGGACAGGGCCTTCATCTCTACCAATAAGGTGCCAATGGGCTTTAAGACAGGAGTTACATTAATATAATAATTCCCTAAAGTGAATTTATTCTAAAAGTGACTGTGTTGGGAAGTAGCCAGGGTTGTGTTGGCTGGAACCACTTCTAACTGGTTTGCTTGAGAGCCTAATGCTAAATTTTCATTGTGAACATTTTTATATCAGATATCAGTAAGATCAGGAATTTTATCTTTCTTTTTTTTATTAATTTCTAGACTTTAGAGAATGCTAGTAATCCAGATAAAATTTAAAAGTGGATGTGCATACTTTTCTTAAAGATATTTTTTGAGATCTGGTTGTTAAACATTTACTAGCACACCTCTAGAAGAAACACATTCCCTATTAATGGAAGAGTTTTAGAGAAGTCATCATGACTACTTGTCAAGGATATTTTAGAATAGATTTTTTCAGGTAAGGGTTGACTAAATGAAATCTTATATAAGATACTCCTATATAGAGGATTGTATAGGGGCATGAATTTAGAATTGAAAGACATGCCTTAGTGGTATTCTAATTCAAGTGTTGGTTTTACAAATGAAGGAATGGAGACCCAGTAAAATTATGTAACTTGTTTGAGGTTACATAGGTCATAAGTATCATATCCAGGATCTATCTCTGTACTTTGCTTAGGCCTAAGAATATTAGAATTTTATATTCTAGTCCCCTTTCCCATTCCAAACATCTTTAGGGAGAACTGAATATATTCAGAGATTTGCAAGTCATAAATATAAACATTGACTCCCATATTCAAGGCCTAGAAATCCTTTTGAGATAGCACTTCCTTGTGTATAAAAAGAAGGATTTAGAATAAATGAACTCTACCTTTCCAGTGTATACAATCTGTATTCTAAAGTCTCTTCCGGTCTAATGTTTCATGTGCTACGTTCTAATAGTCTGTGTTTCTAATGTCTCTTTTCTCTATGGAATTCCAAGTTCTAAACACCTTTCCAGAAAGACTCTGAAAGAGTCTTTATTCTTAGATCTTTTCCAAACCTAATAGCCTCTGAGTCTATGCCTCTGTGTGTGTGTGTGTGTGTGTGTGTGTGTGTTTCTTTAAATTTGGTGTTAGGTGTGTGTATTGGGGAGCAGGGCATAATTCTGCTTTTATTGATATATAACTTGCTGCACACATCTGTCAGTGTCTCGAACAAGGCCTTGCATATGGTAGATGCTTAATAAATGTTTGTCGATTTGAATTAAAAACAGAATCAATAAATTCTTGTCAAATTTCATATTCTTATATAAGCATATTGAACTTGGAGTCAAGAAACTTGAATTGTAATTTTATTGCTGCGTCTGACTTAGTGAGTGACCTTGGTCAAATCAACTTTGTCTCTGGGCCTCAGTTTCCCAACTGTAAAGTGTGTGTGGGGTGGGTAGGGAGGAAGGAGTTCTACTTGATAAATTAGACTCTGGCTAGCACTAAATTGATATTCACCTATGAACTTATTATATTAAATTGTATGCCAAGGGTACCAGAAAGAGAAAGAAACTGAGCTTTCAGGAGTTGAATTGATCAAAGATCCATCATTTCTTCAGCCTTTGCACTTTTCCCAAGAGATAGACTATAACCAGTAGCTCCTTGGGTTTCAACAGGCTAGAAGGAAAGGGAGCATCATGGAGGGAATCTTTTTCTTCCTGCCACTTAGCTGATTTCCTCTCTTTTCCCTGGCAACCTAATCTCAGACTCTTTTTACAGATGTGGGAAATAAAATGAGATGAATGAGCTTGAGACTTAAATTGTTATAAAACCATTACAGAGAAATCTGTCTTAAATTATCACCTAAGGGACCAGTAAAAATTGGTAGTAGTAGAGGTGGATTTTTAAATAAAGGTTGAACAAAATTACACTTGGATCCTTGGGGATACTTTTAAATAATCTTTTAAAACTAGGGGTTATCTAGTGAGGTGACCCTCATGGCTCACTGACTGTAATTTTCCAAAAGGATGGCAAATGCTGTCTTGTATTCATTAAGGTGCTAGGAAACAGGAATTCTGGGTTTGAATTCCAGTTCTTACTCAGGAATGTTATAGCTATAGTTATAATCCCCAAATCAATTGCATGGAGATCAGGATTGGGCAGCATTATTTATTGCAAAACAACAACAACAATATTTTAGCAGATTACAAGTCTATATGAGTCAACGTGACAGCCAAGAGGAAAAAAAAAAAGGCAAATAAGATCTAAGAAAGAAATAGTTTCCAGGACAAAGTTGGGGATAGCACTGAGGTCAGAATGCATTTAGTGCATGATATTCAGGTCTAGGTGGAAATTTTAAGCTAGGATAAGGAATTATATCCAAATGAGAGAGACCAGGACAGTAAAGAATAAAAAACTAGTAAGGTGAAGATTATTGTAAGGAATTAGCGTTAGAGAGGCTACTGAAGTAAAGGCTTAGCTGAGATATAATTGTTTTATTTAAGTGTTGGAGTATGGCATATGAAAGAGAGATTAGATTTCTTCCAATTGATTCCCAGAGAGAACAACTCGTGATGATGAATAAAAGATTCATAGATATAGGTGTGAGGGGAAATAAAACTAAACAAACATGAACTTTCCTAATACTTTTCACTACACAGAAGGGGCCTGGAGTACCTGATAGGAAGTTATTTAAAGGCTTTGATGGTAAGTCATTTCTTTCATACCTAACTCTTCATGACCCCATTTGGAGTTATCTTATAAAGATATCAGAATGGTTTGCCATTTTCTTCTCCAGATCATTTGACAGATGAGGAAACTAAGGCAAACAGGGTTAAATGATCTGTCCAGGGCCACACAGCTAGTAAATGTCTAAAGCTGAATTTGAACTCTGGAAAATGAAGTCTTTCTTAGCTGCCCTAATTTAAAGGCTTAATGGCTGCTTACTGAATTATGATAAGAATTTTTCCCTCAGTTAGAGGGTGGATAAGATTATTTTTGAGCTCCCTTCAATTCTGAAATCATGTGACTTTGTGAAAAAAAATTTCTAGTCACTTTCTTCCTAAATTGTGCCTAGGTTTCAAATTTCTACCTGGAGAAAGAAATTGCCTCTGGGGAGTCATTTACTTAGGCACAAACCTACCAGATTAATTTTTCCAGAACAATGATTTCATCATGTTACTGCCTTGGTTAAGAATCTATAATGGTTCCCCATTGCCTAAAGGATCATATAGGATGATTGAATCTTTGAGTTCTGTGGGTCTGTCAGAGACCATCTCGTTTCAAACCTAAGACGGCATGAGTTTTTTATCTGACTGATTCTGATCTTGTCATCCACTAAAACTCAATAAAATTTTCAAATGAACTGCTGTCTAGCTAGCAACTGATGGAGACCATGGCAGTTAGGATTTTGCAGGTGATAGAAAGCAGGGCTTGGAGTCTGCAACACCTGAGTTCACAGCCTGATTCAGACACTTTGGATCTACATGACCTAGAATAAGTCACTTAAACTGTTTTCAGCCTGTTTCCTTATCTGTAAAATGATGGGTTGGAACTCAGTGGCCTCCAAATTCCCTTCTCTTTTAAATCTTCTATCTTCTGATCTACTAAGACAAAGAGGGGCTGAGGTTT
This sequence comes from Gymnobelideus leadbeateri, assembly GCA_011680675.1. NCBI lineage: Eukaryota > Metazoa > Chordata > Mammalia > Diprotodontia > Petauridae > Gymnobelideus > Gymnobelideus leadbeateri. The sequence continues at coordinate 549,405 of WOXC01011621.1, read as the reverse complement.
GCATCAGTGGAGACAATGCTCCCTCCCATAAATGAAGTCAGAGATCTTTCTTTTTTCTACAACTCAGGAATACTGCAGTCCCTCTCTAATTTGATTATATGGGTTCTTAACCTGGGTTCCATGATTTAAGGGAATTCACAAACTTGAATGGGAAAAAAACAAACAAACAAAAAAAACATCATGTTTACTAACTTCTAGCTGAAATTTAGCATTTCCTTCAATTATTTAAAAATGTGATTCTGAGAAAGGGTTCATAGTCTTCAACAGACTTCCAAGGACACACACACATGAAAAAGTTAAGAACACCTGGTTTAGTAAAAGCTCTTTCTCAATAAAGGAGAAATGACATCCTTGAAGTATTGAATTTGCTAATTATTTGGACGTAGACCCATCTTCCTTGTAGAAGATGTCTCACTCAATGGACTATAAACTACTTAAGAGAAGTAATTACTTTATTTTCTGTATTTGTATTCCTGGAACTTGGAGAGGTACGTGGTACATAGGGCAGCTAGATGGCACAGTGGATAGAGTGCCAGGCCTGGAGTCAAACAACCTCATCTTCCTGAGTTTAAATTTGGCCTCAGATACTTACTAGCTGTGTGACTCTGGGCAAGTCACTTAATCCAGTTTACCTCAGTTTCCTTATCTGTCAAATGAGAAAGAAATAGCAAACCACTCCAGTATCTTTGCCAAGAAAATCTCAAATGGGGTCATGAAGAGTTGGACACAACTGAACAAAAACGTAGTACGTACAGGTAATTCATGAATACTTGTTGGTTGATTAATTAGATACCTCATTTCCTAAATTAGACTGTGTAGTTACTGGGCATGAGTGAGGCTTTATTTATCTTTATGTTCTCCACAGTTTGATGCTGGATACTTATTTGTTGATTGAGGAAAAGACAATGACACCATTGACTTCACTGAAAAAGGAAACGTTTCAAACTCTAAAATTCAGCAATTCTAAGAGCTGTTAGATTCTTAAGACAGCTACATTGGGGCATGGGTGAGACTAATGTAAAGCATCCTCAACTTCACAAGCTGGGACAAAGAAGGCAGTATGACATAATGGAAGGTTAAACTGAGACTCAGAGGACACGGGTTCAATCCCAACTTTGACAAATGGACAAATTCCTTTGTCTCTCAGACCTAAAGTTTCCTCATCTATGAAACAGGCACCATAACGTGTGATTGATCTACCTACTTCACAATCTTTTGTCAGGCTAAGGTTTTATAAACCTTAAAGCCTCATAGAAATGTGAAATACTAGTAATGGGGTCCTAATAAAGCTGCCCCAGCCCCAGTATTCTAACTTCATTATAGACCTAGCCCCATTGAACAGCAGGCCTATTGTAGGCTCCCCCTCCAACATCCTAATTTCTTCATATATGCCTCACTGCTCACTGGAGCAACAGGTGTGTCCCTGAACTCAGTTCCCACAGAAACAGCAGGTGTGTCCATGTGATGGGAACCCAGCTACTGCCTCTACCTGGTCACTGCCTCCAGACCCATTCTCACAGAAACAAGCATCTTCTTGTGCTGAACCACAATCACATCATCCATCTAACCCAAGACAAGACCACAATACCTAACTATCTGTCTTAACCAGACAGGACCACAATAGCCAGCCAATTGAAGGGCAGCATGAACAGAATGTTTAAGCACTGACCATAGATGCTACCCCTCCTGCATTGCTGAATCCCTTAACAAACCCCTCCTGCCTTTTTAATATTCATGATTTCTATTATGTAATTGCATCTTTACCCTATAAAATCTATCTTGCTTTCTCTGAAGTTGCTCATTCCTCTTGAAACTTCGTGAGAGGCATCAATCTCAATAAATGCCTATACTTGGAACAGAGGTGGTCTGACTAAATTCTTTGAGACTGTTCTACCATATCATGAAACCCCAACAGTTTTTTGGTGGACAGAGCCCCCACCACAACAGGTTTAGGTGTCCCTGGGTTTAAATCACAACATTTGTATTATCATTATTATGAAAACTTCAAAGGAAATTATTTCCTTGTTTTGAAAGTTTCATCCACTGACATAGATTGTAACTTCTCCCTATTTCCATGCTTTAGGAAATAGTCCTTGTTACTTATTGTATCCACCCCATCAGCCCGCTCCCCCCCCCCAAATCATCTTCCTTAATGAGGTTTTCAATACTTATTGAGCACATGCCTTTCTCACTCCAAATCAAAGACTCTCTCACACTCATAGTCTTCAAAAGTAAGCTCAAGTGCTTCTTATATAAACACAATTGTGTTATAATCTATTACTAGGATCCTTTTCCCCATCTACCTACCTTACATTTAATTGCTTTGTATTCACAGTATATATTTTTGAATTTATTCTATATATTTATCTGTGTACATATCTCCTCTGATGGGATATAGACTCCTTGAGAACAGGGACTATTTTATTTTCTTTTTCTTTTTCTTTGTTTTGTTTTGTATTTAGTGCCTAACACAATGTCTCATACATTGTGGGTGTGTGATAAATTCTTGTTAATTGAGCATTAGTTGATGGTATGAAGGCTGGTTTTTGAATGCCAGACTTTGAAAACTCTAACTAGAATTGGTGGATTGAAGCTTTGTCCCAGGATACCAATATCCAGGGGGCAAACCTCCTTCGTGTAGCAAGCACTGTATCTGTGCCTTTTCCCAAGGGTCTTTGCTCTCCAGTTCTTGTTAGTTAAATTCCTGGTCATTGTTCGCTGCGGCCCACACTTAGAGCCTTCCCATCTTGGAAGGACCTGTCAGCTCTGCTGTCATAAGATCTGAGAAACTTGGGTAAGCCCCACACTTTAGTCAGTGACTGAAGGAAGCCATTTGTGGAGGATACAGATTGATAAGATCCACTAAATCATGATGTCTTCACTAGTTCAAGAAAGACACTGTTTCCAGGCCTCCGGCATGATAATTGATCTTAGTCATGAAGCCTTGGTGTCCAATTATCCTGGGATGGAGGCTTTTGTCAAACACTCTTTTCGAATATTATGTCCTGAAATGTTCCAACAGACAGGTAAGGGAGAGAGCATTCATCTTTGCAGAGAGATGAGAAAACCAAGGCCAAAAAAGTTACATGCTCAAAAATGAAGTTGTGAATGAGTCCTGTCTGTGGAAACGGAGGCACCCACATCCCTAACTTACCTGATGACACAGACTCCACAATTCTTCCAGTAGCTTTTAAAAATTGCTATGATCAGCCAAAAGATTTATATTTTCCTATGACCATAGCTGCTTCCTAGAATAAATCTCCCTTGCCCTGACTAGGAAATGAATTTTAAAAAATATTAAATTTAAAAAAATGGACTTTCAAAGCAAGATTCTGCTTTGACCCTAATATCTACATCAGATTTCCTTTTGCAAACATACTGCCTTATCAAATGCAATCCACCTCCTCTGGAAATAACTTGAGAGGAGAGTCCTGGATACAAAGAGAAAGAAAGGTGTGGTCACTAAAACCAGTAAAGGTCTGAGGCAACAGCACCTCTAGTTTTTATAGAACTTCATGGTTTACAAAGTACTTTCTTCACAAAAGCTCAGAGGGTAGGGGATGCAAATGTTTCTGTATTCTTTTTTAAAAATGAAACTAACTGAAATGAAACTGCATGAGGGGAAGCAATAGACTTGCATCTAGGGCTTTGGTAGAAGAAGCATGGTTGGTTGGGTATGGTGCTGAGGTGGATGTTAGGAAAGGGTTGTGTTTAAGTTTCTTCTGAGTCATTTGAGAGCTGCTCGACCTATAGCAAGTTTGTCTGTGATTGAGTTTCAGCATCTGATAAATAAGGGAGTTGAATTTGATCTCTAAGGTAGCTTTCAGGACTAAGTCTTTTATCATAAGGCCAGGTTGGATATTTATATCACATCTAGGCATCTAGACATCGACTCAGAACAACTTCATATCTGCCTGGGAGTATGGGGTATTCAGTGAAGACTATTACTTCTGGAATGAATGCTTGCCTAGACCTTTTCTGGGGTGCTCATCCACCCTTGATGTCCACCTTCACTCAAGTCTCACTTGTGGTTACAAGAAGCTGTAGCATGTCCAGCAGCCACACCCTAGTAAAACCCTCTTGCCAAGGAGATAAACTGGGATGAGGGTAAGCAACAGGCCTTAGACCTGTCAGTGAGTTAGGTGGGTGTCCACCCCAAGAATGTTAAGATTTCATTTCCCCTGATGGAATTGGTGAATGAGAATAGTTTCTTCCAGAAACCAGAGGCAGCTGAAACAGGCACTGTGGAGTGCTTAGAGTCTGTTCAAATGTTGAAGAAACCAAGGTCAAGCATTGAATCCTGGGCCATCTCCAATTGTCCTGTATTTTGTCTTGATACCAAATTTCTGTGGCTCTGGAAGAGAGGGCAAGGCTGATGATTTTGTGCAACTCTGCCTCACTTAAATCCAATTCACTTTCAGGACACCACCTAGTATTGTGTCCAATCCAAGAGGAACATTATCTATCTTTAAAGCTACTTCCCTAAGGGCAAGTCATTTGAATGGTGACTAAATGAAAACAGGCCTAAGCAGTCTATTACTTCTACTAGTGGGCTCCTAATACCAGACACCTTCCCATCCCATTTAGCCATACCCCTTCCCCACCCCCACCCACCCCCATCCCCACTTTCCACCTCTTGCCTTCCCACAGATTTGAAACTGATTAGTAGTCTTATTTATGGAAAGGCTGTTTGTCAATTGATTGTTCCACTTCCCCTCCCCTCCCTCCCAGCCTCTCTCTCTCACCACCCCTTCCCTTCTTCTCTCTCTGTCCATTTAGGTGTATCATACCCTTATCTGCTGGTGCTCTGCCCCAAGGAATGTAAATTTTGATTGCTGAAACCTTGAAAAACGTCTTGGGGTATATAGGATAGATTTCTTTCTTAAGGAACATGTCTTAAACCCAAATTACTCTGGCTTTCATTGATTATCCAATAATAGTCCCAGTCCAAGCCTATTGGGTCACTGTTTATTCCCGATTGGCTTATAGTGAATCTAAATAGTAATTGTTTCTGTTTTAGCCAGAAACCTTGAGGGTCTTCCCCTTCCAGATGGATTATTTTTTTGACTAGGTAGTAGAGGTCATTCCTTGCCTCATTTCTTACCTTGCCTTAATCACTGAATAGTTATTGCCTCAATCAAACTAAGACCTAGGAAAGATTGCCAAATTTACTGCTGCATCCAGGCTATCTCCAGTTGTCCTGATCTGTATCTTGCCACTTGACCCAGGTGGTTCTGGAGGAGAAAATGAGACAAATAACTTTGCACAGTCCACCCTCACTTAAATCCAATTCACTTAAAAGTTGTGGCATCATCTTGCTGAAGTCATGGTCCCCTTCAGGAATGAAGGAAAACAATAACAAAAGCTCCAACTTCCCAATCATTTTCCTTACCTACCACTCTTCCTATACTTGTTATACAAGTTATCTTTCTCTAATTAAATGTATGCTCCTTGAGGGCATGGACTTATAGAGCTTGAAGGGGTATTAGAATCACCTAGTTAAATTATTTCATTTTATAGATAAGGATGTTGTTATGAGAATGGGAATCTAAGATCTTCCCTGCCCCTAGGCCCTTTGATAAGCTTAAGTGACTCTGATGACCTTCCTTGATTTGAAAATATTCTCTGCCCCCTAATAAGATGAATGTGGTCACATGGAGCCTGTGGCAGAAGGCTTGTTTTTACTTTGTGATTGGGCAGTGGGTCAAGAGGTTTGTGAAATTCTCTGAGCCAGGAGAAGGCTATATACATATACATATACATATACATATACATATACATATACATATACATATACATATACATATACATATACATATACATATACATATACATATACATATATATACCTTGATATGAGATTTTGCTTTGGCGCTCACTTTGAAAAGAGTTATGTGATTTGATCAGAGGAGACTCTGGGCAGCTGTTGAGCCCCCCGGCTTTGAAAACCCAGATGTTGGTGCTTCCCTCTCTGGTAACTGTGACTAGGTATGGATGCAATGGTCAGACAGTTAGAAGCCTGTCTGCTGCTTGTAACTTGTTTGTATTTTTTTTTTTGTATTCTCTGAAGTTCAGAGTGCTGACCTTTTCCCCCTGAACTAGGTAAATGACATATGTTTGATTAAAGCAAGATTGTTAACCCATTTTGAGTTGATTTTCTTTAGAAAAGCAGTTCTAAGAACCTGTGTTGGCAGCCACCCTGGAGATGCTGGGGTACTTGCTGCTACAGGCATTAAGACCCAGATGGTTTATGAGACTTGCCTCCAAACAGAGAACAAGTAGAAAACCAAATATTTGAACCTAGATCCACTAACTGAAAATTGATCTTTCTTTTTTGTTCCTGACCATGTTCTGTGACAAAAAACAAAGCAAAAAACCTTTCAAAAATTTCTCCTTCTTCTCCCTTTCCTCCTCTTCTTCCTCCTTTCCTTCTCACCTCTCTCCCTTATCTTTTTCCTTCCTGTCCCTCCTTTCCTCCTCCTCCTCCTCCTCCTCCTCCTCCTTCTCCTCCTCCTCTTCCTTTTCTTCCTCCTCCTCTTCCCCCTCCTCTTCTCTCTCTCTCTCTCTCTCTCTCTCTCTCTCTCTCTCTCTTTCTCTCTCATATTTGATGTGTATAAAGTACACAGATGATTTGAAGCAAATGAGAATGTTTAACGTACAGAAGAGAAGACGTTGAGGGAGAAATATCACAATGATTGCTTTTAAATATTTGAAGAGCTGTTACACGGAAGGAGGTTTATACTTGTTTGTTTGTTTGTGTTTTAACCCCAGAGAGAAGATTGAGGAGTAATGAAGAGGAGCTGCTGTGAGTCAGATCTGGGCTTAATGTAAAGAAAATACTGTGCAGAAATGCAATAGAATATACTGCCTTTGGCAGTAGTGGGTTCCCTTCACTGGAGGGCTTTGGACAGAGGCTAGATGATCACTTCTCAGGTATGGCCTAGAGATTTCTTTCATGTGTGACTTGAATGATAGTGGCTGAATCTCCATTCAACTCTGAGATTTAGGAGGTTTTATAATTCTAACTGCTGTTTTTCCATTGATGAAGAAATTTACCCTGATGGGAGAAAGTAAAAGATGCCAGGTAAGATACCCAGTGTGCTTGGAAAGGAGGACAGGTGGGACTGAGGTCACTGGTATATTTGCATTCTTCTCTTCTTAGATGCACAGAAAAACAAATTGATTAATGTCTATGCAACTGTCAGGTCATTAGTCCTGAGGCAGCTTGGCTTGGCCATGACAGTTCCCCAGTATTTTACACCATGTCCAATTGTAATCTGAAAATATGTTCCATCTGACCCCCTCGAATATTTAAATAAATATTAACACACGAAGACAGATGGTGGGCACATGGTGCTTTTTCTTAAGCCATGTCTTCCTTGCTTCATTCTACATTTATTCGGTCAACAGCTATTAAGCCCCTATAAAAATAACAGAATATAAGAATTTGAAATACTCTTAGAGTCCATTTAGTAGAGTTCTTACTTAGTACAAAGGTTCCCCATTACAGAATTTAGGACACACCATCCAGATTCTGCCCATAGTTACAATAACAGGAAACTCACTACCTAGCAAAGCAGAACAATTGAATTTGGAATACCTCTAATTTTTAGAATATGTGTTTATAGTGAAAGCCAATCTGTTATCATACTGTTATCATTCTAAGTTTTTTTTTCTCTTTCCATTATCCAGAGAGATAAAATAATAAATTCTTATTTCTACAGAACTTTAAGATGAACAAAATCCTTTCTCCATATCAGTCCCTTGAGATATGATGTGCAAGGATCACTAGTTATAGTTTACAAATGAGTATACTGAGGGGAAAGCATAAAGAGGCAAAAAAGATTTGCCTGTGGGCAACAGCTGATCAGTGGTAAAGTGGGGATTCAAACTCCAGGTTTCTGTTTCCTAGTTAAATTTTCTTTTCACTGCAAGAGAATATGTACCTAGTATGTTTATTTATTATTTCTTTTATAAAAAGTGTGGGTTCGGGGATGTGGGTGTGTATATTTTAACATATATAACATTAATTCAATTAACTAATTAATCTGTTTATTCTCTCTTATGTTAATGAAAGAGCTACACAATTTCCTTTAGGGACTACTTTGGCTATATCTCAAAATTTTACTTTATTTTCTTATTGTAATTTTCTTTAATAAAAGTATCTATTATTTTTATAATTTAAAATAACTTAAATTATTTTAAAATTTAAAATTAATTAAATTAATTTGAGAAAAACATTAACATATATAACATGTTTAACATGAAAAGCCACATAATTAACGGACATATATACAAACAAAAAATTTAATAAACACATAACACATATATGTGTGTGGGTATATATCTATGCATGTATAAACACATACTCGTGTATGTGTATACACATACATGCACAATGCATATTATGTATGTATATATACACACAGATAGATTAAGTTACATAAAAAGATAGATATATAGATTTAATTAATAAAATAGTTAATTCTAGGCCCTCCTGTACATAGCTCTCCCATATAATGGGAGTTTCATATAATGACTTCAGTCTTTTAGTTTTACATAATGACTTCAGTCTTTTAGTCAGTGGGAGCAATTGAAGAACTTTCAGTATTTAATTAAGATTTCCCCCTGTACTGTGTGTGCCTATTGTGTGAGGCAGTCCTTTGGTATAAATACATGAATCCCCCCCAAAAGAATTAAAATAAAAAATAATCAGTTTCCAATATGAATCAGGGGACAGGGGTCAATGGTGAGATTTTGCTTGTCAGCAAAATAAATATATTCTGAATTTATGAATTGATAATAAGCTAACTTTTTATAATGATTAATGGTAATTAACCTTTTAAAGCTTAGTTGCTTACCTTAACTTCCCTCCTGTGACAACCTTCGGGCACACAGTAGAATGCTTATTGTAGAAAAGACCTTCTGCTTGTTTCTCAAGGTGCTGAAGAGTAGACACAGTCATTACTGTCTGAAGAAGCACACAAATAAATCTGGCAGGCCTCAGCAGATTTTAATTTCAGAAATAAAATACACACAGAGGACTACATATTTACCATGTGAGGTGGTCAACTATAGAAGATGGAATCAGGGCCTTGAAGTAAAAAAAGATCTCGGTTCATAGTGTGCCTATGATATTTATCAGCTGTTTATTGTTTTTGTTTTTGTTATTATTATTGTCATTGTTATTAAGTCATTTTTCAATTGTGTCCAAATCTTTGTGACCTTATTTGGAGTTTTCTTCACAGAGCTATTGGAGTTGTTTGCCATTTCCTTTTCCAGCTCATTTTACAGATGAGGAAACTGAGGCAAAGAGGGTGAAGTGTCTTGCCCAGGATCACGCAACTAGTAAGTATCTGAAGTCAGATTTGAACTCAGGAAGATAGACATAGAATACACTATGCACTATGGTGCCACCTACCTGCTACCAGCCCTGTAACCATGGGCCTCTATGTGTGTGCCTCAGTTGTCTCTTCTGTAAAATGAGAGTGATAAGAATTCCTGCAATATTTCTACCTCATAGGGTTGAAATGAGATTAAAATGGGATACCATATGAAAAATGTTTGGCGAAACAAGAATCACTATGTTAAGTCACAAAAGGGGAAAATCCACATAAAGCCATCACAGAAATGGGGCAATTTCAGGTCAGTAGAACAACTTGAAACAAACTCCTTGGAGGAATACAGCAGTGCCCTGAACAGAAGAACCCATGGAAACAAAAAGAGGCCGTTGTCTGATCAAGAAAGCCTCAGGGGACAGCCAACTGCAGAGCTCTGATGGCAACACTGCCCTTCCTTTGACCACATGGACACTGAGGGAAATGGAAGAAAACAGCAAGAAGCCAGAAAAGCATGGTCAGGAGCAAATTGGACTTCAAATTGAGCAAATATAAGAAAACATTATGGAATAAAAGTAATAGTCAACAATTGTCTGAGGAAAACTCAGAAGAGAAGATTAATACCCTAAGATTTATAAGCAGAGTTGCAGAAAAGAAAATGGCTTGACCACAAAGACTATAAGGATACTAAGAAAATGTGAAACAAAACATTATAAATGAAATGAAAGCTGCAATGGAAAGACTTGGAAGGAAAATTCATCACATAAAGCAAAATATGGTAAATATTACCCAAGAAACATCATCCCTTAAATTTAGATTGGGCTAATTAAACCAATGACTCCATGAGACAAGAAATAGGAAAATAAAATCTGAAGTGTGACAACAGAAAGGGAAATGTATAGTATTTACCAGCAAAATAAAATTAACTGGAAAATGTGGTGAGGGGAGATACAAATCTTCAGATTCATTGAAAATAATAGTTGGATTAGAAGCTTTCGAAATCCAAATTTGTTAGAATCTGAGACAAAACTGAAAATGGAAAGAATGCACTGCTCAACTCATTGAAGATACTAACTCCTAGGAATTTTATAACCCAATTCCAAGGCTTCCAGATCAAATTAACAACAACAACAAAACAATAGAAATAGTCAGAAAAAAAAGGTTCAAATATCAAGGAAACTACAATCAGGAACACCCTATAAAGTGTTTAAAGAAAGAGGTGTATCTTCAGCATCCTAATATCTTCAAAGGTCACAGAGGAAGTTGAATAAACCCAACAGACGTCCCGGAGATGTTTTAGCTCTTTTTTATTTTTATTTTTTTATGGTTTTAAGAGAAGAAAAAGTAGGAAAAAGGTAATATATTAAGAAAGAAAAAAAAAGAGGAAGAGAGGGAATTTTCTATCTCACAAAGTACATAAGATTAATATAACACAAACATGTAAGAAAAGGAGGAATGCATAGGTATTACATGAATCTTATTTTAGTATAATCAAGACAACAGGAGGATTAAAGACACACATCCATACACAAGCATTCTGTATGAAAATACATTAAGCTCATCAGAGACTAAGGAAAGGGAAGAGGAGAGTTTAAAAGGTAATGTAGGATTAGTATAAAAGATATAAACTTGAAACAAAAGATCTACATAGAGTTAAAATAAGAAACTGGGTAGGGGGGAAGCAATTCTATTGGTGAAGTCAAAAAAGGAAAATTAACAACAGTAGAAATAGACATAATTAAAAGATGTAAACAGGAAAATTTCATTTTTTTTTCCTTTTTGGAGGGCAATTGGGGTTAAGCACTTGCCCAAGGTCACATGGCTAGTTTTTGTGTTAAGTGTCTAAGGCCGGATTTGGACTAAGGTCCTCCTGACTCTAGGGCTGGTGCACTATTCACTGTGCCACCTAGCCACCCCAAATTGTATAATTCTTAAAGGCACAATAGATAGATTACCTGACACATAAGCAAAGAATGACATTGTATTAATACACACACACACATGCATATGTTTGATTACAGGTATAGAAAATAAAATTATAAGAGTATGGGACCTCATTATACAATTTTCAGATATAGTTAACAAAAACAAATCAATAGAATAAGCTAAGAATCTGAAGAGAATTTTAGAACAGTTAGACTGCTGAATGAGAGTAAAAAAGACCTTACATATTCAAAGTTGTGATGGCAACATTACAAATATTGATGATGTATGGGGCATAAATAGCTCCCAAATTAAAGAAGAAAAACAAAAATATTAAATTTGTTTTTGATTAGCCACAGTTAAACATATTATCCCATAAAAATTCTTTGAAAAAAGGATCAACATTTAAAATTGAATCTACATAATTCATTTTTAAAGTGCTGAGTAAAAGAAAAAAAAGGATACAAAAATAGATATTTTTATCAAAAAAAATACAATAAGAAAATAAAGCAAACTTTTGAGATACAGTCAAAATAGTCCCTAAAGAAAATTGTATAGATTTTTCATCAACAGAAGAGAGAATAAAAAGATTAATTTGAATTGTTATGCAATAAAAACAACAGGAATAATAACAAATTAGAGAGGTAACATTTTTAAATGGTAAATTTGAAATTCCAAAAATACGAAAAGAGAACATCAAGTATGATCAAAAAAAGATGAAATTATAGAGTAAAAGTAGGTGCTTAAAATAAACAGATTGTTTGATAAAAGAAAACAAGAACAGAAAAACAGTAAATTACCAGGATTAAGAAGAGAATTCATACATGAAGATGATATGGAGGAGACTATTAAATTATTTTCCCAAGTGTTTGCAAAACAAAACTGATAACATGGATGAACTGGATTAATATTAATAAAAATAGCAAATAGTTACATTAACTAAAAAATAGATCATTTGTATTATTCAGCTCCAGAAAGAGAAATTGAAATAGCTACAATTATATTCCTAACGGAAAAAAAATGAACTAGATGGATTTATAAATTAATTCCAAAAAATATTTAAACAAAAGTTAATTAATATACTACAGAAACTATTTGCAAGAAAAAAGAAGTGAAGGAATCATCCAAATTTCTTTCATGGCAAAAATACGGTCTTGATAGCTAAATCAGGGCATGAAAAAGGAGATAAAGAAAATGATAGACCAATATTCCAAATTAATATTGATAGAAAGTTCTCCAATGAAATGATAACATAAAAGCTACAACAGCATACTAAAAAGATTATTTATTATGACTATCTTGTTCATAGTACATGAAATTAAGGGTTGATACAATATAAGGAAATCTATAAACTTAATAAATTGTTTTACTAGCAAAAATAAAACATCTATTCATGGTTAAAAAGCTTTTGACAAAATGGAAAATCTATGTTTTAAAAAAAATGCTAAATATAGGAATAAATAAACTTTGCTTTAATATTTGCAAATAGCATTTATCTTAAACCAATGACAGTATTTGTTTTGGAGGAAGCTTATAAAACTTTCCAAAAGTTCAAGGGTAAAGCAAAGATGTCCATTATTACTGCTATTATTTAATTTAGTTCTCAAAATTTGTAGATATAGTAATATGTTAGGGATTAGATCTATGACTTCAATGGTATTTGGGATTTTCTGATGGGAAACCGTGTTTTAATAAGTATCATTTTTCCTGAAACTTATTATTTTTAGATAGTTTCCTAGAGAACTGGATGGTTGCAACTTGACCAACTTTTAATATGTGTCAGAAATAGATCTTGAACACAGGCGTTCCTGGTTCCAAGGTTTGCTCTACCCACTAATCCATCCATCCCTCCATCCACACACATAAATTAATATACACATGTTCATACATGTATAATAACAACACAGACATGTACATTTGTACATATGTATAATGCAAGGTGTGTATGTTGTATATATGACATACATCATATATAGCATGGGTTACATATATTGTAAAATATCTCTGTATATATACATAGGACTTGTACTTACTTATATGTATATTTATACACACATATATCTATATGTATCTATCTATCTGAATATATAAAAGTATTTGGTTTTGGTTTTCTAAAACGTATTGGCAGTTGAGCCAAGTTTGGGGGTGGTGAAATAATTCAGAAAAGTCCATGTATTCATTCTTAAGCTAAAATAAGCTAGCAGTTCTATATGGGGAAAGCAAGGAGGGAGGGATTCTACTGATATCAGTACTAGGTGTGTTCTCCAATTAAATAAAAGAAAGAAAATGAGCCTGTATGATTATCTACCTATCTATCTATCTATCTATCTATCTATCTATCCATCCATCCATCCATCCATCCATCCATCCATCTATCTATCTATCTATCTATCTATCTATCTATCTATCTATCTATCTATCTATCTATCTATCTATCTATCTATCTTTCCATCTATCTAGATTTATAGATATGTCTATGTGTGTGTATATAGTAGTACTTTTTGTTGAAGCAAAAAACTAAGGGTTGTGTCCATCAATTTATGAAAGGATAAGCAAGTTACAGTATATGAATGTAGTAGAATTTTATTGAACTTTAAGGCAGGTTTTCTGATCTGACGTAGAGTGAAGTGAACAGAACCTAGATAATCTATATAGTTACAATACTTTTTAAAGGAAAAGATTCTCTGAAAGACTTAGAAGTCTGATAAATAGAATAACTGTCCACAATTCCAGAGGATTGATTGTGAAGCATGATGCTCTCACCTCCTGCACCAGAGCTGATAAATTCAAGGTTTGGAATAAGACATATATCTTTCGACACAGATAATGTTGGTGTTGACTATGTATATTTATGACAATTTGGGGGGGGAGGTGTTAGGAGAGAGAAGTGAGTTTGTCACAGAGTTATTATAAAAAGAAAAAAAAAACCTAAAAGATTCATTGAAACTTAAAAATTATATAGAATGAAAAGAACAATCAATTAATGAACATTTATCATATGCCTACTACCAAGCACTGTGCTAAGCACTAGGGATACAAAAAGAGGTCAAATACTGTCCAAGCTTTCATGGAGCAAACAATCTAATGGTATAGAAGGACATTCATACAAAGGCAAGATCGTGAAAGTTATAATGTTTAAATGATTATATATATTAAAGGAAAATCAAGTTGTTTCATGAACAGTCCTCTTTTATCATTTTGTGCTTTGGGTAAAGAAATGCTCATTTTATTTGGCCTGTAGGAAATTGTTAGAAAACTTCATATCAATTAGTATCATTAGAGAAGAAAGCTTGCAAAATATGCATAGCCTTCTTGTGGAATCCTTCTTGTGGAACTGAAAAGAACCTGGAAACACAGAATGTTAGAACATACTATAGCTTCAAAATACAAACAAAAACTTCAAACTCCTCAGCTGGCCTTAAAAACCTTCCACAATCTGGCTCCAATTTTCTGCTTCAGACTCCTTCCCATAACGTCTCTTCACAGACTCTATTTTCCAGCCAAACTGGCCCAAAGAGCAGCATTGTCTTCCATCTCCTATTTCCATGGATTCCTAGAGATTCACTCTCCCTGATGTTTGGAATCCTCCTCATCTGTGAGACCTCTTAGAACCATTAGCTTCATTTATGGTTCTGCTCAGATGTCTCCTTCTACTTAAATTCTTTCTCAGTCTAGCCTCTCCTCACCCCACACCCCACACCACTCATTTGTTAATGCTCCTTCTAGCAATTATCTGGGTATTTGGACAACATTGGTTATGTACCATTTTCAAGGGTAGGAATTATTTCATTGCCATTTTTTTTATCCCTAGCATATTTAACATTTTTTTCAATTGAAGAAGGAAAATTAAATTATAGAATTTGAGTTAGAGAATGTTAGCAGTATTTTAGAACAAAAAACATGAAACATTAGACCTTGGTGGAAATTTAGAATTATCAAATTTCAACCCTTCATTTTACCAAATTCTGAAGGAGTCAAGTGATTAACACAAAGTCAGCTAGAGAGGCAGAGTGGGGCCAACAGCAGAACACATCTCATGACTCTTCAAGTATTGTTTTCTTCTTCCTTAATTATGACATGACACAACTAACAATCAGAAAACACAGGAGCAATGGAATGTATGGAGAACTTAGAAATCAGCAAAGCTAACCTCAACATTTTATTGATGGCAGATCTCAGATCAAAAGAAAGGAAGTGACTTAGTTATCCAAGGTTGCAGGATTCTAGGTCCTTTGAATACATTTGACGGCTCTTAACATGTGATCTCTTACAAAAGAAATATCTGAAGGCAGTTAAGTAGCACTATTGATAGTATGCTCTAGGAAGTCAGGAATACCTGAATTCAGATCCTGTCTCCATTAAACTTACTAGCTATGGCACCCTGAACAAGTCTTTTAACTTCCCTCAGCCTTAGTTTCCTCATCTGTAAAATAGTAGCACCTGCCACATAGGGTTCTGAGAATGAAAAGAGATATAATATGTAAAGTGCTTTGTAAATTTTAAAGTGTTTTACAAAGCTTTATTACTATTATTATTATTATTATTATTATTTTATTGAACTTCAGAAAATAGCAATAGTGTACCCTAAGCCAGATCATAAGGGTTAAGGAAAGCTTCATAAAGAATCTGAATTTTAAGCAATATGGTTAAAGAAGATAAAGGGCATCTTAAAATTTAAAGCACGCGCGCACACACACACACACAATCAAATAAAGTGTGAAAATTTACTTCTACACTGACTTAATTTCATCTGCAAAAAAAAAAATATCTCTTACTCTAGCATGTGAAGATCTTTTAAAATCCTGGCTCTTTCAACAAGATTATTGTGAACATGAACCTCTCCCAGTTTTGTGTCATACAAGAAAGTGATACACATACCATCTATTTTTTTCTAAGTAATTACAAAAAATGTTAAACCTCACAGTGCCAAGATCACATTCCTGACCTACCCCAGTAAAGACCTCCATCCAAATTGACATTAAACCTTCACTGACAGTAGGTCTAGCTTTTCACAAATTTCCAAGTATACCTCCACTTGACATTATCCAGTTCAGAGTTTTTCCACCTTTTTTGAGGAAGAATAGCTTGCAAACTGTCAATTGCCTTGCCAAACTCTAGAGCAGGGGTGTCAAATTCAAATAGAAACAGTGGCCACTAAACTGTGCATAAGGATCCCTGCCTGCCCCCAGAATATTGACTTAGAAAAGAATGAATTGATATTATCTATGTTTTATTGAATTTTTATTTGTATTGTTAAATATTTCTCAACCACATTTAAATCTGATTCAAGAAGCACTCCCTAATATTCTGGGCTGCTTGCTACACCCCCATCCCTACCCCAGCAACATGTTTGATACCGCTGCTCTAGATAAACTAGAAACACATCTTCCCTCTTATCTACAAGCCTAGTAGCTTTATCAAAAAGAGAAATGAACGTAGTTCTGCATGCTCTACTTACAGTATCTCTGTCTCTGTTTCTATTTGTTCATTAATCATCCTTTTCCTGATATGTTTTAGAATTTTTTAGGAAGAAAAATCAAGCTTACTGGTCTTTAATTTATACATTCCATTCTCTTCCTCTTTTAGAAAATTGGGATAATATTTATTCTTCTGACCTATGTGAGTTCTCTCATTTTTCAGAAGTCACAGAGTAGTGGTAGTAGAAGTAGTAGTAATAGTAGTAGTGGTAGTAGTAGTAGTTGTTTTTGTCATGATTGGAAGAGGACCAATAACCTCATGGGGTGATGTCTTAAGTGAGAATGATTTGGATTTAAGTGAGGCAGAATTGCACAGTAATTACTTTCACTTTCTCTTCCAGAGTCATTGAAAAACAGAAGTCAAGATCACTGATGATGGATGCAGTAGATTATGTTGGCATCCTCAATGCCTGACCAAGCTCTAAGCATCCTCAATGCCTGACCAAGCTCTAAGCTCTAAGCTGAAGCACCTGCTTCAGCCACCTTTATAGTCCTTGGACCAAATTGTTCTCATTATCCCATTCCACATGGAAAGTCTTCACCTACTTGGGGTAGACATCCCCCTGACTCACCAAAGACTATCAGTTACCCTGTGCATGCTACAGCTTCCTGTAACTGCAAGTGAGTGTTGAATGAAGATGGATACCAAAGGTGGATGAGAAGTTCTGAAAAGGGGTCAGCAGCCCTCACATCAGAGGTGCTAGTTGTCCCTGAACACCCCAGTATTAATAGTAGCAGCAGCAGCAGAAGTAGCATAATAGTTGTAATGGTAGTAGTAATACTAGAAGTAATGGTGGAAATTATTATTATTTTTTTCTTTTTCATTTGTTTTAGTCATGTCTGACTCTTCTTGACCCCATTTGGGATTTTTGTGGCAAAGATATTGGATTGGTTTGCCTTTTCTAGTTCATTTTACCTATGAGGAAACTGAGACAAACAGGTTTAAGTGACTTGCCCAGGGTCATACAGCTAATGAGTATGTCTGATGCCACATTTGAACTCAGGTCTTCCTAACTCACTCTTTCCACTGTGCCATCTAGCTGTCCAAATATGATGATTATTATATTTACTATAATAATAATTTTATAGCTAGCATTTGCATAGTGGTTTCTTTTTGTCTTATTTTTTTTTTGAGGGGGAAAGACAGGGCAATTGGGGTTAAGTGACTTGCCCAAGGTCACACAGATAGTAAGTGTTAACTGTCTGAGACCCGATTTGAATTCAGGTCCTTCTAACCCCAGGGCTAGTGCTCTGTTTACTATGCTACCTAGCTGCCCCATTGTATAGTGTTTTAAGGTTTACAAAGTGATTCACATATATCATAGCATTTGATGGTCAAAAAACTCTTGAAATCCTTTTACTATTACCCCTATCTTACAGATGAGGAAATTGAAACTGAGAAGTTAAATGACTTGCCTAGGATTGTACAGCTAATAGGTATCTGAGGAAATATTTTGAACTCAGGTCTTTCTATGTGTGAGTCCAGTGTTCTATCCAATATGCTACAGTAGGTCAGCAGTTACATTTGCAAGTTCTTTCAGTATCTGATGATGGGATTAATCTGTCCCAAATGATATTAGCTCATCAAAGGGAGCTAGTTACACTTTTATATTCTTTTCAATGTTAATTTTTTAAAATGATGATCATAATCATAATTAGTAATAGTTTGGCTACTATTGATTAGCCAGCTGCTTGGGGAGGCATAAAGAGCTTTAAATCAGATTTTAGATTTGAATACCGTTATTTAATAATACTGTATTAGTGGGCTAGTCAATTTCCCCTTTAGAGCCTGAACTACGTCATCTCATCTGTTAGAGAGGAAGTAGAAGTACATTATCTATGAGGCCCCATCCAGTTCTAACTCCTATGACCCTGTGACTCACAGAGAGGCAGATTTCAGTTCCATATAAGGGAAAATTCCTTCATAAAAATCAGAGCTATCCAATAACAGAATGAAGTGTCCCAGGACTCTAAAACCTCAATAAACTGTAGACTAAGAATGGAGGCTAGGTAATTATTTATAGAGGGTCTCTTGTAGAGGGAGTTACTATACAGGAACTGGATTGAACAAGGGTGGGCACTGAGGTTCTAACTTCCTCTGGAATTCTACTGATTGTGTATTCCTATGTACCCCTAAAACTCTATCTGAATATGGGCTCCAGTTTTCTATCCAGCGCTTTGCTTTCTCTCTCCCTGCCCTCCCCAATTTCCCACTCGTTGTCTGTCTCTGGCTACCCAGAATGTGCTAAAGAACTATGGGCTCCCAGAGCTCTGTAAGCCTTGTTCCCCCAAGGCACAAAAACCTTTCCTTATGCAAAGGAGGCTGGGTACTGAACCTTCCTCAGCAGGGCTCTGCTCACAAGCCTCAAGTGGTAAATGGCCAGGGGGGATGCTTTCACAGAAGCTGTTAAAATGAGAGGTCACTCGCGCTTCAGCTGCTCCAGAGGTGGCTGCCTGTGTCAGAAAAAGCTCTCTAATGGAATGGGTGACTATGTCTTCCCCATGACAAAGCTCTGCTGGTAACAAAGCAACTTCAGGCCTCCTGGAAGCCTGATTCATCTATTTGTTTAAAAGTGGGCTCAGAGAAAAGGTAGGTATTTTGTGGAGGTAATTGGGGGAGAGGGGATTGACTGCTCTTTTTAATGTTGTAGAAATGTTTGGTCACTAAAAATATTTTACTAGGCTAGGGTAATTCATTTATCAGCTTGTTGTCCTCCCTTTGTCCCTCCCTTCTTTTCTCTATTCCTCCCTCCCTCTGTTCCTTCCTTCCTTCCTTCCTTCCTTCCTTCCTTCCTTCCTTCCTTCCTTCCTTCCTTTCTTTTTTTTTTTTTTAAAGCAATTGGGGTTGAGTAACTTGCTCAAGGTTACACGGCTAGTCATGATTTATGTGTGGGTGCTCATTTTCTGAGGCCAGATCCAATCTCGGGTCATCCCAACTCCGAGGCCGCCGGCGCTCTTACTCACTGTGCCACCTAGCTGCCCCTCTTTCTTTCTTTCTTTCTTTCTTTCTTTCTTTCTTTCTTTCTTTCTTTCTTTCTTTCTTTCTTTCTTTCTTTCTTTCTTTCCTTTTTTCTTTCTTTCTTTCTTTCTTTCTTTCTTTCTTTCTTTCTTTCTTTCTTTCTTTCTTTCTTTCTTTCTTTCTTTCTTTCTTTCTTTCTCTTTCTTCTCTCCATGACTCCTCTTTTCCTCTTCCTGTCTTTGTCCCCTGTCTCCCTGTCTTTGTCTCTTTATCTCTCTCTTTGGAGGTTATAGCTAATGTCATCTTCTATTTTAATGACTAACAAAGCCAGCTGCCTTCTTGATCTGAATAATTCATGGAAATCAAAGTTGGCTTCTCCATTGTTCCTGTCACATCAAAGATGATCAACCCAAGAAGTGGAAAAGGCATTGGATTTAGTGTCAAGGGACTTGCCCTCATATCGTAACTTTGCTACCTATTAGTTATGTAATCCTGTGCAAACCACTAAACCTATAAGGGCCTCAGTTTCCACATTTTAAACTTGAGAGTGTTAGACTAAATTATCTTTAAGGCCAGATGCAGCTATAAAATCCTGTTATCAAAACAAATAATAAAGTCCAGTAGAGAGATGAAAATGTAATCTTGTCCTCAACATTCTAAATATTATTTTCTCAAACTCTGAGTATCAGAGTATTTAAAATTCATAGATACTGGAGCTCATCTAACATAATCCCCCTCATTTTATAGATGAGAAAACTCAGTCTTTGACATTGAATTATTCTTGAATGTTTCAAAGACCTCTGATTTTGACATTGTGGATACCACTTTCGTTAATTTGTATTATAAGCCCTCCATCCTAGGAAAGAGCCTTCATGAGTTGTCTTGATCAACAACATTTAGTAACTACCTTTCTTGTAATAGCCCTTTGCACACTTTGGTTCTAATCAAAAGACACAAAAATTCAGGATTTGGGTGTTTTTATCTCAGTGATAGGGCCTACCTCCTTGATTTTCTTTCTCATTAACATGTCCTTCCAGACTCTAGAATTTTTTCCATAACAAAACAAGGCACACTGGCTTGATTAATAATAAGAATTCTAAGAAAATAGCAACATATTTTTCTGGCTGAATACACAGCACCCAAACTCCGAGAATTTGATACTGATAGATCACATAATGAAGAAATGATGTCATCGCCTGCTTTGCTTACCTGTTGTTCTTTTTTAAATTAATTGTTATAGTAAAAGAGAAGATTGGAAATTTCTAACTCTAAATCAGATACTTTTCTGGAACAAAGGAATATGCTCTCATTTCAGTCCAGGCATATATTTATTCCTTCCTAGACTTCCCTTCCAACTCTCCTGAATTTACCTGCTCTATCTGGGCTGAGATCTTCTCCTCCCTTTTCACTCCAAACTACTTTTTACTTTCCTTTTATGTGTGGTCTTCCCCATTAGAAGACAAGCTCCTTGAAGGCAGAGATTGTTTCTTCCTGTATTTGTATCCCTGACATTTATGACATTGACTGGTCCATAGTAAGTGCTTAATAAATACCTAGTTGACTGACTCACCCTGACTGAGTGCTTGGCCCTGGGGGCTTCCCCCCAATAAAAAAGGGATTTACCTAGCTACTGCATAACACCATTCTTTAGTGCTCTATGGTTTATAAATCACTTTCTTCACAACAAAGTTTTGAGATCACACAAATGATTTTTTCAATGCCATTTTAGAGTTTTAAAAACTAAGCACAATTGATGGTGCTTAGAATGCACTTCATGAATTTTTGACTTTATATATCAAGACCACTTGTCCATGGCCACAGGACTTGCTGTTCCTGGATCACATGTCTTCCTGATTCTCACTCCAGTTCTCTTTCTACAATTCACAGTTAATCATAATATACATCCTCTAAAATTATAAGAATTTAGTGCCAAGTGTGGAATCTCCCTTATTAAGTTCAAGCCAAAAGTGGGAAAAAAAGGGTAATATTAATTTCTTGCCAATAGATTAACATTGAAAATGAATGGAAAATATCCCCCTTCTCTTTGTACCTCAAAAACCATCACCAAATCTTCTGTTATCACTTAACATTTACTGAGGATAAAAAGTAGAGATGTAGACGAGTGAGGAGATGGCCGATATTCTCAGAAGGGCTTATCTCTCTTCATATTGACTGCAAGAATTTTAAAGGTAAATGATTCACATTCTGGTAGTGATAAAATTTAAATGGCAGCAAAGCTTTCAGAAAGTATTTTCATTATTTATCTTAGAATGGAATCTTCTCAAAGATATTCACTGTTAAAGATCATTATAATGGGGGAGGGAGGTGATTACTACTTATATACTTTACTTATTCCAAGATGGCTCCTTCTTGCATTAAGTATCTTTTGAATAGCCCTATTTCTTGAAGTAGATAATGTTTAGCATAGAGGAAGAAAACCCTTATTAAATTAAGTTGATTATAGAAACATTGGAGGGGACTGAACTTTCAGGCCATTAACACTTCAAGAAAATAGAAAATTTGACTTTAGTTAATTAAAAATGGAGGTTTTAACAGGTGTTGTTAACTCAGACTGAGGGGACAGCAGCTAATTGTTTGACATTAGATAGACTACCTAATTTCTTTCAGTCTCATTTTTTTTGCCTTCATCTGCAAAGTATTGTGTTCAGTTGAAGTGAGATCTAAGGTGTTTTTGTGAACCAATATTTTATATTCTTATACATTCTCAGACTCTAACTTTCAATAACAGTGCTTGACATTCGTTTAAGATTTACAAAGTGATTTTCTGACTACATCTTTTAGATCTAGCTAGTAAAAGTATTAGACTCATTCTACAGAGGGGTGGATATAGGCAATACAACTAACAATGGGAATATCTAAGATTTGAACTCCAATCGCCTGACTCCAACTTCAGAAATCTTTCAAATGTGGTGACATGTCTACACAATCAATAAAACGGTACTTAAGCATTTGAGGATTTCCAAGGTATAAAAGTTTATACTGAAAACATAACAAACATCTATTGATAGCTGGTTCTAATTGTCTCCAACATTGTTACTAATTCATTTTAAAAGAGCTGTAGCTTTACATACATGACTTAAAGTGACTAAATTGTGTTGCTTCCTGGCCAGGTATAATATTACCACAAAACTCCATCAGGGAAGAGTGTGGGGTAAAAGGAAAAAACATTTCTTAAATACCCATTATGTCCTAGGCACTAGGCTAAGTGCTTTATCAATATTATCTAATCTGATCCTCACAACAACAGTATGAGGCAGGTATTATTACTATCCCCATTTTGTAATTGAAGGAACTGAGGCAGACAGATTAAGTGACTTCTGTAAGGTCACACAGGAAATTTCTGAGGCTGCACTAAAACTCAGATATTCCTGAATTTGCACATCTCCAGGCAAGGGCAAAAGAAATGTATTAGAATACAGACTTAGAAATCTTTTGACTATATAGGGTGTCCCAAAATTCTAGGTTCCATTTTAGACTTTAGTAATTTAAAACTGTACTAAGATTTGGGGAATGCATTGTATACTCAGGATACAACCAGATGTGGGAAAGTGCCAGGAGGGCAAGACATTAGTACCATACTCTATAAAATAGGTATAAATCATCTCAGTTCTACCAACCTTACAGGGTTGTGAGGAATAAATAAGGTTGTGTATGTGAAGGCATTTTGGAGAGACTAATTCACATAAAACTTTAACATGGTGTCAAGGTCTGATTCCAGGAAGATCTCAGACTTATGAGGGTGGTCAGAGCTTTAAAATTTCAACATAAACAATGCAGATACCACAAACATAGTCTTACCATGTGTGCATGCATACGTGTGTTTATGTGTGTGTAGGGAGAAAACACTCTAAAGGAGGAAGACACCAAATGAAGGGGGCTGGAAAATGATGGAGGAGGGGAGATAGAGGTAGATGAGTGATCAAGCCAAGGAGGAGGATATAAAGAAATAAGCAGTGGGGATAGTGGAGTTAGGAGTGAAGTGAGACCTAGCTAGGTCCCTTCCCAATATATGGCTGAGCTAGGCAGTTTACAGATCAGGTAAATGTGACCAAAATGTTCAACTGAATCTTTTGCAGTAAGGGTAGTGTATTATAGTGGAAAGAGGCCCATTTAAACTCTCCGAGTCTCAGCTTATTCTTCTGTAAAAGAGGGCTACTAATTCTTTTGATGCCTTCCTTAGAAGACTGTTAAGGTTTTGTTTTGTTTTGTGTTTAATAAAGATTAAAATAGTATATAGAGACAAAATCTTTTTATACCTATATATTTATAATTTTGTTATGAATTACAATGTTAAGGTATTAGAAATCTTCTTTACTGAAAACTTGCACGCAATTCATTTTTCAATGGCTTAAAACTGGTATGGGAAGCTGAACATTGGGTGCATTGGGAGTTCATAGCAGCAGGATGGAGCACCGGATTCCATATTGGCAACTTCCCCAACAAGATTTCACTTCCCCACTGAGTGGGTACCTGGAAATCTTCCTGAAGCCACAATAGGAAATTTCATTTCCTACTGCTTGTAATGAGCCCCTTGCAAATGATGACTGATTATACCTGTAATTAGGAAGTAAGAGGACATGCAGCTAAATATGAAATGCTAAGTTATTTTAAGTCAGTATGGGGGTAGTTTGGGGGAAGGGAGAGGTGTTACTGGTCTAGGAATCAGAAAAAAAAAAAAACTAGGATATTGTCCATTTTCCTGACACCATTTGGTCTTGACCAGGTCACTTCATACTGTTAACCTCATTTTTTTTTTTTGTGAGTTTTTTTTTAATTTATTTATTTATTTTTAGTTAACAAGATTCAATTCCATAGTTCCTTGAGTTTCAAATTTCATTTCCCTCCCTTCCCCCCACCCCCCATGACAGCATATAGTCCAGTATAGGATATGTAAATACTTTCATATTAGACATTAGTCAAGTTACAAAGGAGTATTGTACTAGGTGGGATGAAAAATGGTAAAGGAGAAATAAAACCAAGCAATGAAAAGAAAAAAGATCAATTAGTTTGCTTCCATCAGGATTCAAGCTCAGTTCTTTCTAGTTATTTCTCTGGATGTCGCATCTCTCTCCTTCATGAATCTTTCGAGATTGACTTATATCACTGCATTGCTGAAAAGAGTCCAGTATGTCATACTTGGTCATCACACATATGTTGTGTCTGTGATTGTATACAAATTTCTCCTGGTTCTACTCTTCTCACTCAGCATAAGTTCGTATAAGCCTCTCCAGGTAAATATGAAGTCCGTCTGCTCCTCATTTCTTATAGCACAATAATATGCCATTACATGCATATACCACAACTTGTTTAGCCATTCCCCAATTGATGGGCACCCCTTTAATTTCCAATTCTTTGCAACCATGTAAAGAGCTGCTATAAATATTTTTGTACACAGGGTGTTCCTCCCTCTTCTATGATCTCTTTGGGATATAACCCTAGAAGTGGTATTGCTGGGTCAAAGGGTATGAAATTATTTATACCCCTTTAGGCATGATTCCAGATTGCTCTCCAGAATGGTTGGATAAGTTCACAACTCCACCAGAAATGCATTAGTGATGTTAACCTCAGTTTTATCAACTCTTCTCAAATGAGAGAATTTGACTACATGATATCTGAGTCTTGATCTTAGCCTCAGTTTTCTCATCTGTGAAATAGTAATAATGATGCTTTTCTCCTGTAAGCATCAAATGAAATAATGTGTGTAATGTAATGGGCTCAGGAATGGTGAAATATTATTGAAATATTGGTTATGAGTCCTTATTATATCCATCCTCTAATTATTGGGAAAACAAATAAAGAAGAGTTCATGTTATCTCTATCTTAAAATTATTTACTTGAGAAAAGCAGGGACAGAAAATATAATTCAAATCAAGAATCACTGAATGGCTACTACATAATCAAATTCCTACTCATGGAGGATACAGAGATTGAAATAACAATCTCAGCCCCCAAATAGTTTACATTCTACTAGAAAGAAGTATATGTGAGACGGGGAAATCAATAGTCAGTCAGGGAAAACATTTATTAAGCACCTACTATATGCCAGGTCCATTGTGCTAAATACTGAGGCTACAAGGAAAAGATATTCTGTGCTCTCAAGGAGTTTACAGTCTAATTATAGTGCTGGTGAAAGCAGGTAGGGTGGGACAACATTCCCAAAACTATGTATGGACAAGTTATATAGGGGATAAAATGTAGAGAAATCAAAAGAGGGAATGATTAGAAATAAAACTGACTAGGAAAGGCTCTCTGTACCAGGTAAGAATTTAGCTGGAACTTGAAGGAGTGCAGACACGCCAGGTAGGGGAGATGAAGGGACAAGCACTACAGGAAAAAAAATAAGATTGTCTAGATTTAGAAGATGTAGTGTATTTTTTGAGGAACAGCAAAATGACTAGTGTAGTGTCACTGGATTACAGAATACATGTGTAGTGGGACAGTGTGGAACATGTAACACAAATAAGTCTACGCCAAGGGAAAGCAGGTTTGAGAGAACACTCACAACCTGAGGGATCAAGGAGGGCTGCATGGATGATATGGCACTTGAGTTGAACCTCAGGAAAAGAAAGGATTCCAAGCCAAAATCAAAAAAGAGGTATGTAGAGCAATTTAGGCAAATGCATGGAGAGGGGAGATGGAGTTCTGAGCTTTGGAAACAGCCAATAATCCAGTTTGCCTTGAATGAAGAATTCATGAAGGGGAGTACTATGAAATAAAACTATCAGAGTAATAGAGAACTACATTGTGGAGGATTTTTAAAGAGGTTATTTTTAATTTTTTATGGGGTAACATTGTACAAAAGATGGGACCTGCGGTCCTTTTGGAATTGTGAGAGTGGCTGCCATTTGAAATCAGTACAGTATAGGAAGCTGAGTCAAATGTAGACAATATTCTAGTGTGTGGCAAGAGACTTTAGCTCTAGTCCCAGATCTGCCCCAGACTAATTATGTGACTTTTTTTTCTCTAGATCTCAGTTTCTTCATATGAAAACAAAAGGCTGGGCTAGAAAACTGCTAGTTTCTAGTTCATTCCAGTTCATTTCTAGTTCCAATATTATTTCTTTTAAGAGCCTTTCCAACTTAATGTATTCTAAAGTTCCTTATAGTTATAATGCCTTAAGTTCCCTTTATCATTCTATATTGTAACAATTTGTTCTAAGGTCCCTTCCATATTTAATATTCTATGGAGATATGCTATATATAAATATATATGTATATGTATACATATGTTATATTCAGTTGTACTTTCAAGCTCTAACTTTCTATATTTTAAGAACTCTAAGACCTCTGGCTTTCTATGTACTCCTCCCCCCACTCCAATGACTCTTCTTCATGGCTTTTAAAAGCTTACATTTCTCAGCAGCCTCTTTCTACAGTGACTTCACATCAGACTTCCTAATGGATTATTGGCATCCATCAGTGAGGGTGGAATTTAGGTAACAAAACTGACCACTGGGTACTTTTAAGTATTTTGTCTTGTCCTCTAAGTGATTATTCATTGCTCTCACATTCAAGATCCATATTACTGTAGATAACTCTGGAAGGTCCTTGCTAAATATATATATATATATATATATATATATATATATATATATATATATATATATATGCTTGAGAGACTGTTCCAGTTGTTAAATCATAATACTGTGTGATTTAATAGAAATGAAGTAATTATAGAGGAAAAGAGGAACAGTCAAAATACAGAGAGTTTTTCTATTTGGATTGTGTCTGAGTACAAAGGAGTACATAGATATAGAGTGTAGGCATAACCTTTGCTCTATGCAGTTAAAAGGCAAGGAAATCAAAGTCTTAACTTCAAATTTCCAGGATGGTGTACTGACTGACTCATGCTGAGACAACCTCGTTCCTAAACTCTGGGCTATCTGAGTACGCTGGAAGCAGTAGGCTTTGGTTTCAACCCTTATTCTCTACTGGCTTCTAGATCTGAATTCCATTTCTCATCCTACTCTCATCCCAAGGATAGTCCTTGATATAAATATATTTGACAGAACTACAGAATTTTAGATCTGGAAGGCACAACAGAGGCCATTGAGGACAACCCAAGACTGAATTATAATTCCTTTTCTAGCAAGTGTCCTTAAACTGGGAGCTCTCTTTCTCTCTTTCTCTCTCTCTCTCTCTCTCTCTCTCTCTCTCTCTCTCTCTCTCTCTCTCTCTCTCTCTCTCTTCCTCTCTCTCTCCATATATATACATATATGCATGTGTGTGATAGACAGATATAGAAATATATGATAGATATAGAGAGTGAGCTATAGCTATAGATATATGTGTATATAGAGATATTTAGATAGGTATATGCATCTTTATTTAACATAATTGGTTTCTGTTGTAATCCTATGTATTTTATTGTATACATTTAAGAATATAATTTTGGGAAGTTATGCAAAGGGTAGTGTAATAATGTAATATTAATAACAACCACGGTGGTTATGAACATGCAGGTATAGTTGTAAATAACAAGATGTAACGGGCTCTCCACATGGAGGATAGAACCAAAGCTTTTATTCAAATACCAGCAAACCAAGTCCCAGAACCAGAAAGCCAAAGTCATTACAGTAACCAGGAAGTTGGTATACATAGTTAAAGCAATGAACTACCACATTCCCAAGCCTTCAAAACAGAACAGGCTCCCTCAAACAGGGATCCTCCTCTCTCACTCACTGTAGCTCCTCAGCCTGGTTCTTGGAAGTTCTCAGCAGAAATTCCCAGAGGAAAAGTCTCAGCAGAAGTTCCAGCCTCCAGATGCTTACCTCAGCAAATTCTGTCTATCTTGTGCTTTTCCTTATATATGTATTAGCTCCTCCCTGTTCTGCCCCTTCCTGTTACATCAGCAACTTCCTCCCAAAATATTAATTAAATTAATTAAATAGCTTAAGGTGTTAACTTGAAACAAGGTGCTAAGTACATGCTTACTTGCTAATACAAAGGGGCATGGAAGATCTTCAGATTCCATTAACATTACAGGTGGATCCATTAAGGAACAAAAGTTAAAAAGTGCTTCTCAGTAGCATCCAGGTCTGGGGTGGCTAGGTGGCCCAGTGAGTAGAGCATCAGCCCTGGAGTCAGAAGGACCTGAGTTTGGATCCGGCCTCAGATACTTAATGCACACACAAACAAACAAACAAACAAAAAAACCTAGTCGTGTGACCTTGGGCAAGTTACTTAACCTCAATTGCCCTCCAAAAAAGCAAAAAAAAAAAAAAGTAACATCCAGGTCAAGGGGTCCTCTAACCTCTTGAAGATCTCTAATGACAGGATCATTTAGAGAGTTTTTTGGGTAGATCTTAAGACTTGGAGTCAGCGACTTACATACAAATCCTACCTCAGATGTAAAGCTTAGGCATGTGATCATGGATGAGTTACTAAACTTGTGTATGACTTATTTTCCTCATCTTTAAAATGTGGAAAATAATAGCAACTACATCACAGAGTCATTAATGCATGTTAACATATGTAAACAATTTGTAAACCTTTAATTGCTGTATAAATATTATTATTGTTATTGTTATGGAATGCTCCATTCATTATTTCACTTTTGGATAACTTTAATTATTAAGATATGATTTCTTAGACTGAGCCAAAGACCTCTCTATTATTTTTATCTCTTAGCTCTGACCTTTGGGTCCTAGAAAAGAATGCCTTATCCTTTTCTATATAAGTTTTCAAATATTTGAAGACAGCAATCATGTCCCTTCTAATCGTACCCTTCAGTCCAAACAATCCCAGTTCCCACAGTTGATCCTTTTCTTTGCCCATTTGAGATCACTCTTCACACGGTATATTCCAGCTAGTTAATACCCTTCCTAAAATGTGGCATCAAGAAATGAACATAAATAGATGTCATTAGAAGAGTGCCTAGTATAGCAGGACAATAAGCTCTTTTGTTCTGGGCACAATGTTTCTATCAACGTAACTTAAAATTATGAAAACCTTTTTTTTTCTTTTTTTTTTAAATTTCTGTGTCACACTAATGATGCTTCATAAGCTTTCAGTTTGCTAATTCTTTAGCTGCTCTAATCTCAACAAAGATCAAATACAGGAATACACCCTTCCCAACCCCTAAACCTGCACTCTGGCAGGAATAAACTGTGACCAATATTTTCACTAATATTCTCCTTCACTCCTTAGGCTGAAAATACTGCTGAACTGGAAATGTGTGGAATATGTGACAGATATTACCCAATTAAAGTACCCCAGAAATCTAATATAAGGAAATTTATTTTAAAGTAAATTTGGGATTCATATTTAAGAGGATGAGAAAAAAGTTATTAATATGGTTTGATTTTGGATAAGGAATCTAATCCTAGCACCAATGTGACACCTTCACCAAATTATCATTTCCTATGCCGTGACTCAGTGAATCATGGGATTTAAGGATTATAAAGAAAATAGGCTGTTGAAATTGGAAATTATCTTAGAACATAGAACATTAGGAAATACAACATAACCATTGTGTTTTATAGCACATAAAACAGAACGTCAATGTTGGAAAGGATCTAAGAACAGAAAATGATGAAGCATACAATTTCAGAGCTAGAAGACATCAGAAAATGGAATGTACAATAAATAGAACTTTAGATGTTCCAAAATACAAAAACCCAAGGTATTCCTTACTGCCTTGCTTTCCTTTTATAATGAAGTTGTAAATGTATAAATAACCCCTATCAACTCAAAACGTTGTTCCAAGTTCTAAAGTCCAAAGTGAAAAACTATTCTGTATATACAAATGAAATTATGTCATCATTTCAGAGATCAATTGCAAAGATTGCTAAGCCAATCCTAGCACTGCTGAACACCACCTCTGAAAGTGATTTAACTCAGTGTATTCATCTGCAAAATGAGAAAGTTAGACTAGATGGATGATAAGGTCCCCTTTCCCTTCTAAATCTATTTGTGATGCTTTGATCCTAAATAGTTCTACAAGGTTAACAAAGCATTTTATATCTTAGTCTATCCTCACAATGCCTCTGGAATCAGTGGTAAATATGGCATAAACCCTGAGCCCTGCATCATTTAAATGAATTGCCCAAGTTCACAACCCTTGGATGGAGAAAAGATACAAGAAGTCAAGTCTCTTGAGCCAGTGACCTTGATGAGCATCTGTAAATTGAAAACTAATTCTAACCAATAAATAGTCCTTAGCTATCTAATGTGTTCAGTGCCCTACATTGGGTACCAGGAAAGATACAATGACAAATATGTTGTTATTTGAGTCCTCAAGGGACTTGCAGTCTAGTGGTTGAGGGGCAAAGGGATGAGACGCAGGCAAGGGTAAGTGTGATACAAACTAGAACATGATAAGGGAAGCATGAAGAAGATGCTATATGAGGTCTGATTTTAGTGATGCTTAATCTATTGGAAAGGTTAAGATAGTAGGAAGAGCTGGCAGGGTCCTCAGGGGTCATCTAGCCCCACCCCTTAATTTTGTAGATGAGGAAAATCAGTCCTGGAAAATGAGAATAGGTGGTAGAATTGATAGAGTGTTTGAGTTGAATTCAGGAAAACCAGGGCTCAGTAAATCATTTAATTTGTCAGAGCATCAATTTCCTCATCTGTCAAATGGGGATAATAATAGCATCTACCACCTGTTTATTGTAAGGATCAAAGGAGCTATCATTGCACAAACCTTCAAGTGCTATTTTCAAATTGTTGTTATTGTTGTTATTAATTGACTTATACAAGTTTTCATTGTTAGTAAGTAAAAGATAAAAAATCTTAATCCAGAATCCCACATTTGAAATCTACTGTTTAATCCTGGGTCATCTATTTCATTTGTCTTTAGGAATAAACATTTCTTCTAATATGTTGGAATCAGTTCTTTTTTCCCCCTTTATGAAACACCTGGAAGTCATTTTTTTTTTAAGAAATATAATTGTGGCAAGGAAAATACTAATCAGAAATTTGAGATTATTTTTCTTACCAATGGTAGCATCCTTTCCTAAAGCAATAAATAGTTATCCCATAATCCCTGAATTGGAGAATGTAACCATGGTGGACTGTGTTCATATACTAGAAGTTGGTCCTGCCCAGGTCAGGAGCTATTAGAAGGTAATAAAACTTGGAAAACACTCAGGAGAAAAAGATCCAAAGGAAGTCAGATAAGCTTCATTATCACTTCCCCCTCCCTTTTTTCCCCACAGTTCCTTTACATTGGTAGTGGCTAAGATGTTTTTGTCTATATGCATTTTTACCTTCACAGGAAGGAACCCAAGATAACTGTAATTTGCAACGCGGCATGTTATGAGATGGGCTTTAAATTGCTTTCCTTTATTTGTTTAGTGCTGTGATCTGCATACTTATTCCTGGAAGGGAGGAGGAACCCAGGCCAAACTATAGGCTTAGTAAGTAGTGGGCCAGAATTAGTAGGAGAGCATGAGTCCAAACAGAACTGGAAGACAGGAAGAGAATATTAGTGTAGCCAGCCCAAAAACAAAAATTATGAAGAAGGTAAAAATTGAAGAGAAGTGGTTTTGAATAGAGGAAACAGTTTTGGAATTGAAGCCCTGTGATATTCTGCCAACCATTAGAAGTACTTATTTTAGTCCTAGGACAAGCATTCACTAGTTATAGGACCACGAGCAAACAAATTTCTGAGCATCAGTTTTCTCATCTGTAAAGTGGGAGTTTACATAATATAATTGCAAGGGCTATGTCACCATTGGGAAGAAAGCACTTTCTATACAATAAAATATTAAGTAAACACAAGCTTATATTGAATTGCTAACCTACATTGGGATGAGCAAGGTAAAGAGATGATTCTTTTTAATAATGTAAAAGTTGTAGTTAAGGAGGACATTGACAGACAAATGGGCAATTGCCCAATTAAAATCTTTGGGGACAGCCTGAGAATTATGTTTGTTTCACTTTGTATTTTTTTTCCATAACTTCATAACATTGCAATAACTTAATTATTTTGTGGCCATATTTTACTCATTCTTTTTTTTTTCACTAATTTTTATCTTTGTCATGAAAAGACAACAGATATACACAGACAACTGACTGAGGAATGACCATATTGGTTACAAGTCTTTTTTTTTTTGCCAATTAAAATATAATACGTTTAATTTTTGTGATGCTATTTACTGTTCATCATTTTCAGGGATCAATGTATATATTTTTTTCCTCAAAGAAAATATTTATGATATAAAGCCAAGTGGTTTATATGTAGTCTACAAGACTTTGAAGAAAAGATAAGGTAAATAAACATACAAATTATAATCCTGAACCATTTAAACAAGTAATCAATAAAAAATATAAGAAATTGCATCAATATTGATTGCAATGATTTTATTTTCACCAATATATATTTTATTTCATTAAATATTTCTTAATTATATGTAAAACATGAAATTGATCTTTTTTTATTTTGAATTTCAAATTTTCTCTCTTCCTTGAGAAGGCAAGTGATTTCATATAGATTATACATATAGAGTCATGTAAGATGTATTTCCATATTAGCCATGTTGTAAAAAAAAGTTTAAAAATGTTTAGTTCTTCATTCATATCCTTCAGTCTTTCTCTGAAAGTGGATAGTATTTTTTCATCATAACTTCTTTGGAATTATAATAGATCATTGTATTGATCAGACTAGTTAAATCTTTCACAGTTGATGATTATTTGTTTTTACTGCATGCAATGTTCTCCTGGTTCTGCACACTTCACTTTGCATCAGTTCATTTAAGTCTTCCCAGGTTTTTCTGAAATATTATACTTGTCATTTCCTATAGCACAATAGTATTCCATCACAATCATGTACCACAACTTGTTCAGCCATTCCCTAATTGATGGGCATGTCCTCAATTTCCAATTCTTTGCCACTACAGAAAGCTTCTATGAATATTTTTGTACATAGAGGTCTTTTTCCTTTTTATTTGATCTCTTTGGGATATGCAACAGTGGTATTACTGGGTCAAAGAATTGTTGTTTGTCATTCATTTTCAAAGAGCATCATGACATCAGGGAGGTGATGCCCTGATATGAAAGGGAACTGGATTTAAGTGAGGGAAGGCTGTGCAAAGTCAACAGACTCACTTTCTCCTCTAGAGCCATCTGGGTTCAGTGGCAAGATCTATATTAAGATGACTGGAAATGGCATTGGATACAGTGGGAGACCTGCCTTTTTAAAGCTAAGGTCTTTAATAGGTCTCAGTTTGACTGAGGCAACACCCATTTGGTGATTTAGGCTAGGTAAGAGATGAGGGAGAGAATGGTTCCTTTAACCTAGTTAAAAACAACAACAATCTGGAAGGGGAAGACCCTTGGGGATTTTGGTCAAAACAGAAAAATCACTATTTACATTCATTCTGAGTCAATTGGGGCCCAAACAATAAGCAAATGGGCTTGGACTGGGACCTATTGTTAACCAATCAAAGAGAGCCAGTATGATTTTGATTTAAGGCATGGGTCTTTTGAAATAAACCCATTATGCTCAGTTTGATAGCCCTTTGGGCATAGTTCCAAATTATTCTCCATATTTGTTGGATCAGTTCACAACCACACAAACAGCATATTAATATGCCATTTTCTACAACCCCTCCAATATTAGTCATGTTCTTTAAATGTCATATTAGCCAATCATATACCTGTGAGGTAGGACCTCAAAAGTGTTTTAATTTCTCTAAATAATAGTGGTGCAGAACATTTTTTTAGTATGACTGTAGATTGTTTTTATTTCTTCTTCTGAAAACAGCCTGTTCACATCCTTTGACCATTTATCAATTGGGAAATGAGTTGTATTTTTATAAATTTGACCCAGTTTTCAATATATTTCAGAAATGAGGTCTTTATCAGCAAATGTTGCTGCAAATTGACCTCAAGGACCTCATGTTCTAAGGGGAGACAAAATGCAAAAATATCACATAACTCCAACATTGGAAAGAATCACCAAACTAAGATCATAGGTTTATTTGATTATGATTGTAAAAGACAATTATAACTAGCTTTTATCTGGTGAATTAAGGTTGCAAAGCATTTTATAAATACTGTCTCATTTTATCTCACAGTCTATTTAGGTTCTATTATTATCTGCTGAATTTTAGATGAGGAATCTGAGGCAGTCAGAAGTTTAATGATTTTCAAAGTCACAGGGCTGATAAATGTTTGAGGTAGTATTTGAACTTAATTTTTCTTGATTTTAGGTCCAGTGGACAATCAACAGAATTGAGTTCTTCTACGATCTTGGAGACTGAATTCTGCTTTCCTGTAAATTTGTAATTCTCATTGAATTTTAAAATGAGAAGAGACCTTTGAAACCATCCAATCTTGTCCCATCATTTTGCAAAAGGGGAAAATAAGAGAAAAAAGTGGGGAAAGACTTTTGTAGAGCCAAACAAAAAATGTGGGGGCAATGCCACAACTAGAACCTAGGTTTCCTGACTCACAAACCACTTCTCCTCCACTGCTTCCAGTAATGCTATGTTTCATAATGATGGCTCACAGGGGTCGTGTGTGTGTGTGTGTGTGTGTGTGTGTGTGTGTGTGTGTGTGTAACTACATGGAAATTAGTCTCTGTGGATATAGTTGGTCTTCCAACTCTAGATAAGGTTAAGTACAAACCATACATTCCAAGAGGAGTGAAGATGTGCTTCAATTGGATGCAACAATATTAGCTTCCTATTCTCACTTAGTGACTTGCTTTCTGCTTACGTTTCTTTCTAGGTCCATAAATAATGTAGAAAGAATAAACATGCTCAAATTTACCAACGATTGCAGAAACTCTAGTGGGGTCATCTCAGCCCTGCTGTTTTAAATTAGAATCCCTTCTTTCATTCTCTAACAAAATTAATATTTCTTCTGTAAAATGTGCCCCAAATTGAACATAATATTTTAGATATCCTCTCACCAGGGCAGGTGGCAAGAGGGCTATTTCCTCCCTCCATCAGTATTACCATGAAAGAATAGAAGATCTAAAAGAAAGATCTATTTCCAAGACAAGTCAATACACAACCATATGTCTTTGGGGCTTGGGAAGAGCTCTCTTTGAAAAAACAGGGAAGGGACAGCTAGGTGGTGCAGTGAATAGAGCATCAACCCTTGAGTCAAGAGGACCTGAGTTCAAATTCAGCCTCAGACACTTAACGCTTACTAGCTGTGTGACCTTGGGCAAGTCACTTAACCCCAATTGCCCTGCCTTCCCCCTCCAAAAAGACAAAAAAAAAGAAAAGATGGAGAACTAGCACAGTCCTTTGACATTTAAAGGGATCTATGTCTCTGGAACAATATGGCTACCTCACTGGTCATGTACATGAAGTAATGAATAAAGGTTTAATATTTAGAAAAATGCCTGATGTCTATCAAAAGGTGAATTAACTCATGTCCATCTTTCCCTCTCCCTTTCTATATTCCAATTCCCAAATCAGTTTTTCCCCCATTTTTCCAAAACTATTTGTTGAGCTCTCAGCACATTGTGTCCCCAGCACATTTGTAGCACAATGCCTGGCACTCAGGGGACATTAACTAAATTGTGATTTCATTGTGATTGGAAATATTAGAAACATTGTGATTGGATAATATTTTTTGACTGACATTGTAAATGGGCTAAATGAGCATAATTCAGTTTCCTTACAAAGACGAATCCTTGTCCAATGTACTCAGTCCGATGAATCCCAAGTCTATTGGACAAAATGGCATCCTAAGGTAAAGGACTTCTAGCCAGGAAGAAATCAGATCCTCCAGGGGGAGAAGAAATCATGAATCTGTGTAATCTCAGGGAATGTTGGTAAAAATTTGAACTGGAAAGCTAAAGTATTATTATTCCATGAAAACAGGTAGTTTTTACCATGTTCTGGTGAGCTATCTCTGAAATTTTTTTGTAATCTTTTTTGCTTTGTGAACAAAGCCTAGAAAAATGAAATCTTGGAGTGGCTAGGTGGCGCAGTGAATAGAGCACCGGCCCTGGAGTCAGGAGGACCTGAGTTCAAATCCCACCTCAGACACTTGACACACTAGCCATGTGACCTTGGACAAGTCACTTAACCCCAATTGCCCTGCCCTCATCCCTCCAAAAAGCAAAAACAAAACAAAACAAAGATGAAGTCTTGATGGCTGGTGTATGTACAGAGGTAACAAGGGATAGAAAAGTAAAAAATAAAAAAACAGAGGAAGATCTTAAGTACACCTTTAATAAGATGGTGGCAGTCTTTTAAAAGGAAAGAAAGAAGTAAGGATAGGTTGTGGGAAATCATTAAACCCAGGGAGCCTAGCATGTCAGGAGAATTGCTAGGGGGAAGGAAAGGGGGAGGTGGTCTAGGACCTGCAGGTGATGTTCAGTGACATTGAAGGGTTAAAAAGTATGAAAGGTGAAGGCTCAAAGGTCAAATGGTAAGGCGATAGTTCCAAGGAGAAGCACATGCTCCAGGAAGCTGACATAGCTCAGAGGAAGTTTTAGACCCTTATTTAAATTATATATCTCATTATCCTTTCTAGATGTTCTCTTTGCCTTAGCAAGCTCCTCAGGGGAGATGTTGCTCTGCTGGTGACTTTCTCCCATCATGCTAATCCTACTCCTCAAACCTCACTAGCTCCTTTGGCCCAACTGGAGATGCTGAAAATGGAAGCTGAGAGAGGGAAATAAGAAGTGGCATGTCTTCCTTCAGCTGCTTCCTGATCAAACAAGATTCAATGATTCTGCTTAGTAAAGTATTCTTATGAAGAAGTTCACCTAAAGATTATATATATCCCCCTAAATCACATGAACACATGCAAAATATATTCATGTATGCAATATGTACATGTGTGTGCACATACAGATATATACATATATGCACACACAGATATATACATATATGTATATATGCACACACAGATATATACATATATGTTTATGTATATGTATATATGTGTATGTATATATATATATGCACACACAGATATAGGTGTCACATTGGATAGAGTCATTCATGAGTTCAAATCCAGCCTTAGACACTTGCTAGCTCTATTAAGTTAGTAACTACGCAAGTCACTTAACCCTGTTTGCCTCAGTTTCCTCATATGTAAAAGGAACTGGAGAAGGAAATGCCAAACCACCCTGGTATCTCTGCCCAAAAAAATCCCCCCAAAACCAAAGAAAACCTAAATTGGATCACAAAGAGTCACATATGACTGAAAAACTACTTAACAGCAATGGCATGAAGCAAGCACGTACATAGATATGCATGTATATGTAGGTATTTGTATATACATACATAAGCATACATAATATATATACATATGCAAATGTGTTTACATACGCATTCATACTATATATGTGTGTTTATATAAGCACATATACATACATACATATCTATATGGGTATATATACTATACAAATATGTGTATTGTGTGCGTGTCTATATATATATATATATATATATATATATATATATATATATATATATATATATATAGACACATACACACATAAAATATTTTTTTTGATTGAGTGCTGGCTTTGAGCAGTTAAGCTTTAATCATTTAAAGCACAGCTTATCCCAGAGCTAAGTGGCCTAAAATGCCACAACTTTTGTTGATAGAGATAAATTAATGTGATCTCAGTGTGTATTTGAATCTGTTTTAGAGCAAAGACGTCCATGTGGCAGGGGCATGTTTATTTCTGGATCAGTGTTTGTTTACTTCTCGGCAGTAATCAAAGGAAAGCGACCTTGGCGGAGCATGCACAGTAACCTTTGCTGCAGCTAGTGACAGGTGAGGATGACTTGTGGAAGCCAGCTTAGCCTCAAATCTTAGATCCATTACTGCTCAAAATAGTCTCTTGTATTTGTTTGGTAGGCAGAAAAAAATGACCAGAAAGGTACCATGGTGTAGGCGGGAAAGAAGTGGACTTGTAGGCAGGAGATGAGGCACAGAACCACTTTGAGCTTTGGTTTCCTCATCTGCAAATTGAAGATAACAATAATTGATTTTTAAATAAGGCTTTAAAGTTTGCAAAACACCTTACCTGCATGATATTATTGGCACCTCCTAGCAGTTCTAAGCTGAAGATACTGACATACAGCATTTATATTTCAGGGTAAGGTCTGCAAAGTATTTTACATATGCTATCTCATTTGATATTCACATCAATTTGTGAAGTAGGTGCCATTATTATCGCCAATAGCAGATGAAAATACTGAGGTGTAGAGAAAATAAAGGACTAACCCAGGGTCATACAGCAAGTTAGTGGCTTAAGATTCCAATTTATGCCTTTCTGGCTCCAAGTCTAACATTTTATACTTTATACCATTCAACTGTCATTACAGGTGTTGTATCTTCTATTTAATTCAACAATTCAATTATGTATGATTAAAAAATAATTCATGAAATCCAACTATGCCTAAGGCACTGTATTATATGCAGGTGACTCCCTCAACCATCTTACATTCTTCTGGAGAGATAGAGCGTTTTCAGAGAGAAATAAAGACCAAGGACTGAAATCTAGACTGTGTTTGTTTAAGGAAGTTGGGGCTCTGAGAAGAGAAAGCAAGGAGGAAGGAGTTCCAGGCATGGAAACTAGAGATGAAAAGTAAAGTCTAGAAACCAGTAAGTATACCAATGTGATTAGAACAGAGAATTAGAGTGGATGTCATATTAGAAATGATGTAAAGGCAGATGGGAACCATTCTGCGGATAGTTTTTTGGGCAGTGAGGTGGTACAGTGAATAGGTCACTGGGCCTGGACTTCAAATCTGGCCTCAGACACTTACTAGCTGTGTGATCCTGGGCAAAGCACTTAAGCTCTGTTGGTTTCAAGTTTCTCTTCTGTAAAATGGACTCAGTAACAGCAGCTACCTCCCAGGTTTGTTGAGAGGCTCCAATGAAATAATCATTGTAAAGCACTTGACACATGGTAAGCACTATATTACTGTTGGCTATTATTATGGCTTTAAAGGGTGCTTTGAGGATTATATATTTCATCATAAATGAATGAATGGAAAAATAAAACAATGTTTCATGCTTATTGTTTGTCAAACACTGTACTAAATGCTGAAGATACAAATGTAAAAGTGATATAATACCATCCTCAAGAAGTATGTAGTCTAAGTTGGGGAGACTACACATATATGGCATGACTGACCATAGCAGGGAGGGATTGGGGAATTATAGATATGTTCAGTTACTCCATATGGTTCTCAACTGACTTGTTCTTTCTCGAAAGAATGTTAGTTTGGTAGTATTGATCTAATTACTGAGCCTGGGGGAAGAGGTGGGAAGGGGTAGGAGGTAGATACATGTCCTGGGGAACAATGAATGAAAAGATGAGTCCAGGAATGGATGCATGGGATATGAAGTGTAGTCTTGTATTCTGGCATTGTGTGGATCAGCTTTCATGGACTAGATGAGTTTTCCATAATACCCCAAGGGACATGGGCTACTTTTCTAAATATTTGTAGGGGTGGAGAAGTGAGAAAATGTGAGAACTGAGGAAAATGTGAAAAAATGAAAGATGACTGTGATGAATAAGTGGAGGGCATGTAAAATAGAGATTATTTATTTAATACCAAAATGATACATTTTAAAGAATATCAATTTGGAAACTCTGTGGATGATATATTGGAGATGGTAGATGCTGAAAATGGGGAAGCTATATAATATATTGCCATAGTTCAGGTACGAGATGCTGAGGATATGCACATGGATATATGGTGCTTGAATGGACAGAAAGTGACAGGTGTGTGAAATGGCTCATAGATCAAATTGATAATACTTCACAACTGAGTGAAAGTGGGGGTAGGTTGGAGTTAAGGGTGAAAGAATTATTAAGTGCAACATCACTGGTGTGATATTGTGGAACAAAAAGTCCAGAAGTACAAATTTACAGTAAGCACAAATGTAGACTGTGAAAGAGGGACATATTTGGGAGGTAAAATGGATGCCATTTTTGAATATGAGTTTCAGAGGCCTATAGGACATTCACATGGAAATGTCCATCAAGCAGTCTGTGAAATGGGCCTGGATTACAAGAGAGAGATTATGGATGGAAATATAATGTAACATGATATAATTTTTTGTTGTTATTGTATAATCATTTTCAATCCTATCTCTTTGCTAGTCCATTTGGGTTTTCCATGGCAAAGACACTGGATTGGTTTGCCATTTCCTCTTTTATCTCAATTTACAGATAAGGAAACTGAGACAAATGGAGTTCGGTCACACAGCTAATTAGTGTCTAAGGTATAAGTCTTGTTAACCATAGGTCCAGCACTCTACTGGCTGCATTACCTAACTGCCCCAATAATATAAATGTGTATACATATACATGTGTGTATACATACATACACACATGCATGCAATACACTAGTACATTTATATGTGTTTGTGCATATATGTGTACATATACATACACATATGCATACACATACACACATCCCCTGGAAAGTCATAAGATCACCATGTAAGAGGTGGTAGAGAGAAGAGGGTAAAATGACATTGCTTCCATTTTGTGGAAGATGGAATGGAAGCTTGGTTAAGTGATTGGCCCATCCACATAGGGCTAGGGTCTGATGCAGGATTTGACTTCTGTTCTTTCTAACTATGAGCCCAGCATAATGAATTATGGAGTGCACTGTCAGTTCTATCAACTAAGCATTAGAGTCAAGAGCAATTATTACTATTATTAATACTAATTTTAAAACTAATCATATGGGTCCTGTTTTGCACCCTTTTACCTCTGAATGAATCAGGATTACCTGGGGTGGCATCTTGGTGGTGTTCTTCAGGTGTGATCAAATATTTTCTCATCCAGTGCATTAAACCCTTCATATTTATTTGAGTGAGGATATAAGCCTTTAGTGAAAAGGCTAGAGATCAATTTCCCTGACCCCATTATACTCAATACATGAAAGAGGTGCAGAACAGATTAGATCATCATTTCTGGGATGAGAACATTACAGTAATTGAGAGACAACAGGACTTCTTTGATAAATCCGAACTGTTTTCTGATTCCATGGTGGTGCAAGCATCACAGTATTATTAATATTTTAATACATTTCATAATTTCTGGGAATTGCAGAACCTTAGAGCTAGAAGAGACCCTTGGTACTGTTTAATTCAAACAATGGTTAAAAAAATTGTCAAAAGGCATTGTGTTAGGAAGGGATGAGCCAACTGCTCACCTAACTTTTTGGAGTGAGAGATCATGCTACTTTTTGAGATGTCAATAATGTGTTTATATATCATTATTTGCTAGAGAGATTTTTCTTATATTAAGCATAAATTTATACCAGCTCAATTTCCATCCATTGGTTATATAGTTCTATCCTTTGGACCACAGCAGAATAAGGCACTTCCTTTGTTCTCATGGCAATCCTTAAAACTTAAAGGCAGCTAGTAGGTCATCCTAAAGTCTTTGCTTCTTCAGGCAGAGCTGAATGTTAAGACAAAAAAGAATTGGTGATTGTAGTGTCTGATCTCTCTCTCTCTCTCTCTCTCTCTCTCTCTCTCTCTCTCTCTCTCTCTCACACACACACACACACACACACACACACACACACACACACACATGCATACACACGCACACAGAAGCCAAGACCTAATGAGGGAAGTTAGGTCACTTACTGAAGCAGGGCCAGGACTGGGAATAGAACCACAGTCTTCTGACTCCTTGCCCAGTGCTTTTCCATGATACCATGCTGTTTCATTGTTCCTCCATACATCAAGTGTATTTCTGAGAAGATTAGAGGTTGGCATGACTGCTACATTGTGCTTATGGCCAAATGCTTTTGCTCTCTCTATGTCTCTGTTTCTCACACCCTCTGTCTCTGTCTCTGTCTCTCTCTGTGCCTCATTCTCTTTTTCTGTGTCTCTCGGGCTATCTCTCATACCCTCTTTAACTGTCTCTCTCAGAAAGTCTAGAGTTTAGAAGCTATAGTTTCACTTGTCCTCAACCTTCCCTTCATTTGTTCATTCATTCATTCACTTACTTGTCAT
Organism: Gymnobelideus leadbeateri; assembly: GCA_011680675.1. Lineage (NCBI taxonomy): Eukaryota > Metazoa > Chordata > Mammalia > Diprotodontia > Petauridae > Gymnobelideus > Gymnobelideus leadbeateri. The sequence continues at coordinate 506,765 of WOXC01011621.1, read as the reverse complement.
TCATCCCATACTGGAAGCACAGATCTTGGTGCTTTGAGAATATGAGAAGTAAAAACTGTAGTCCCTTTCTTCAGAATTTAAAATTCATCTTAGGGACATGAATTCTACTCATGAGACAAACATAACATCAACAACAGAATAGGGAAGTATTTTTCTATGTGTTACCACTGTCCAGTGTATTACATAATTATTTCATTTGATAAGAGGGCTATTGAGGAATGGAGGGGACTTGGTTCTTGAAAAGTAAAACCCTGGAGACTGGAATCAAACTAGAAGGTCATTAATGGAGAATGGAATGTCTGTTTTCTGAGGGAAAACTAATTATGAAAGACTCTGCCCCAGAGAATTGGTCACTAGATGATTAAAAAAAAATCAACCCTTAGCCAAGAAGAATATTTTACTAAATCATAGGTTATGATCTGTTTCTGTGGAAGAAGTGGCAATAACCACAAGATCATAGGTCTTTTGAATAACTGAAATTCAGATTTTCACAACAACCTCATGAATATTCAACATGAAAACAAAATACGTCACTTTCCAAATAAGGAAACTGGGGTTGAAAAATGTGTAATGACTTCCTCATGGTGCAAGTTTGTCTATTACATCATATTATTACACCCATGGATTGTAATGAGGAATCAGAATGAATGAGGTTGGAAGGAGTGAAGAAACATTCTAGGAGGAGAAAATTTTGAATCTAGTCCTGAGGTAGGTGAAGGGTAGAGAATGACTGAGCAGAATATGGATGGTGGTATAAATATTGGACAATAGCATTATTAAAGACCCAGGTATGATATGTGAATGAGACATCAACTTACTGGCCTGGATCTAAAGTACAATGAAAGGCAAAGTTAGAGAAAGAAGAGGTTTCCAGAGTTTCATGAGGCTATGGTTTTAATGGGTGTGCATTGTGTTTAATACATTTTCATTCAAAGATAGTGATTTGAGCTTGTTTAGAGTCAACCTCTGTGACTAAACTTTATATCTAGTTGTCATGACAACTGGATATTGAGACAATTAGATGTTAATCTCCGTGTTTTGAAAGGCTGATCATTTCTGGATAAGCTTTGCATTAAGGATGCACAGGGAAGGCCAAAGAGACAACTACCAAATAAACTCAAGATCTATTTATGAAGCTGACTGATGTCTGTTCAGGGGGGTATGAAGGTGCTGTCAATTTTAATAGCCCATTCCCATGGAAGGTACTTTTGGGGTCAATTATAGATAGATAAAGAGATAAAGAGATAGGTAGATAGATAAATAGAAATAGAGATACACACATATATATATGCATATATGTGGATGTATATATATATGTAAGTGTGTATATATGTCTATATAAGGTGTATGCATATGTGTACTTATATACACATATACATACATAGAGGAGCACATGCACATACAGAGACATGTATACACATGGTTGTATATGTATGCATATATACAAGTATACAAATACATGTATGTATATATGTCTATGTGTGTATATACACATAAATATATATTATATTTTATTAAATATTATAGATACACAGATATATTCATCTTTCTGTAACTCTCTTCTCTCTCTTCACATAAACACACACACACACCCACAAATAGAGAAACATACATATGCACACAAAATTTTAGAGTTGGAAGTACCCTAAGTCCTAATGGGCTACGTAGTCAAAGATGTATCTGAACTGATTGAATCGTTACAGTATTCCCATTTCAATGCAAGAAGAATTGCTTAATCCGCTATTATCTATTCAGCATTTATTTAGCACTTGAGGTTTGAAAAGCATTTTACAAAGACCTCATCTGATCCTCACAACAGCTTTGAAAGGTGGGTGCTATTGTTAGCCCAATATGAAAATAACTGAGATAGGTGTGGAGGATATAAAAACTAAAAGCAAAATAATTCAGGCCTTCAAGAAACTTAAATTCTATTGGGGCAAACAACATGTACACTGATAAATTAATATAAAATAGACACAAGTAATAAAGAAATGTCAGCATACAGTGCTGAGCCTTTCTTATATGAACATTTTATTTTCTGAAGGAGAAAGAAAAAAATTTATATGTAAAAAAAAAAATATAAGCTTGAAATATGTCTGATGACCTGAGAGGAAACTTCCCCTTAGAAAATGGTTTTGAAAATCCGTTTGAAAGCAGCTCAATGGTAAAAATGTTGACTAATGTCAATGGCAACAGTGTATTGTGGTCCATGACACAGTTTTAAATATGTTGCTTTTTTTCAGTGTGCTGCAGGTCATATATTAGAAACTATAACTCAAAGAATTAACTGTGAACTATGAGGAAATGCATATGTTGTCTGTGCCAAACCTGACAGGACAGTGGGTTTAGACTTTAAAGATGGGCTCCTACTCATCGAGAAACCCATATTTAAAGCATTAGAGGCTGAGCTTCTAAGGCCAGGAGGGCTCAGAATAAATCAGGAATAAAAGCCACATAAGACAATGAAATGCTTTATAGAAGATGAAATATCAAAATATCAAAAGTCAAAAGACAGAAAAGAGAACATGGAAGGAAAAAATATCAGCTGCTAATAGGACAAGTGATTGGACACAAGAATGTTTTTTGGGTTTTTTGTTTGTTTGTTTGTTTTGTTTTTTCCTTTCAGCTTTTTTTTTTACTGGGAGCTGTGCTGATTGGAAGAAAGGTGTTGTATTCCTGGGAGATGATTGGCCAAATGTCTTTTGTTACCATCGCTCTTCCAGAGAAAGAAAATATCACAAGAAGGACCATCTCTGTTACATTTACTAACCTCTACTACTTAAGAAAGAGGAGGCGAAAAGGGTAAAGGCTTTGCACCTATTACAAGAGGAGCTATGCTGATTGGAGGAGAGGCATTGCGAGTAGAAGCTCATTGGGAAAACAAAAACAAAAAAGCAATGACTTGTACTCTCTTTCAGTGTACAGTTAAGGGGAAAGAAGACAGAGGAAGACCTCAACTTTAGCACAGGTATTATATTGAAAGAGTATAATATTGTTATATTTTTTAAAAATACATAACACATTCTTTTTCTGAGTTTTACCATGCACTAAAAGAGCCTAGTCTTCTTTCAGTAGCCTAAAAGTAACCAAAGAAACAAACAAAAAACAACTTTGTCCAGTAGGAGAGTCATAAGGACCAGAAGTAGAACAGATAGAAAAATGTGATTTCTCATGCAGACTGTTTCATAAAGAAACCAAAGACAAGAACTGTAGTACAGAATTCTGAGTTGCTAATGAGTTTCTTCTCCCCTAGTCTAATCCTCCCTCTATTTAACACCTTTTCTAATATTGAAGAGAAGTGAAGGGGAAATCACTACCCTCTAAACCATCCAGTTCTACTTTTGGATGGCTCTTATTGTTAGGGAATTTCCCTCTCTTCCCCTTCATATCAAACTTAAAATCACTTTGTTTTCCTTCTTCATTCCATTACTCTCACTTCTGTCCTCTGGAGCAGAGTAAAATATATTTAATATCTCCTTTCTATGATAACCTTCCAAATTCTTAAAGGCATCTATCACGTCCCATGTAAGCTTCCTTTTCTCCAGGTTATTCACCCTTTCCCTGCAGAGCATCTTAAGGCTCTTCCTCATCCTAATCACCATCTTCTAGAAGGCTCCACAATTTATCAAAGCCATTTCTAAAACGTGAAAACCAAAATTAAAAATAGCACTTTGGATCTGGTTGGAGCAGGGTAGACATGGTTGCCTAGCATGTGTCTTTCTTTCTGAATGCATTATATATTATGCATTATATTTTTAAAGGTGATTCCAGTTACATTTTTTTATTGTCTTTGGCTCCTGACATAATTTAAAAATAAATAACTTCAAATAACTGGAAACAATTGCTGATGTTCCATTTCATGTTTGTTTTTCATTAAAGTAATAGTAAATTCTTTTGGTTAGCAACAATGTGTATTATTTCTGTAGGTAACGTAATGTAATGTATTGTAAGGTAATGTAATTGAGAGAAACATATAGCTCTTTCAGCAGTGAAATACAGTGGGAAAAGGTGCTTAAAATCAGAAGATCTAGGTTCTCATCTGTTATCTGAAGGATTATAGGGAAATTGCTTAATATTTCTGATCTTCAGTTTACTTACAGGTTTGTTGTAAATCCTTATTTCAAACAATAAAACTCTATTGAAATGTGACTTACAAACAGAGTTGAAAAAGAAATTATGTTTAAATGAACTATACACTGTAAACCTGTATCAACATTAAACATATTTTTCAAATAAAAAAATCTAAAACAAACAAACAGATTCTAAACATGTGAATTACAAAGTGACAGTAACATAATACTAGTAGGAACCTGTAATGACCCTCTCTCTGAGTTGGATATATCTAAAAGATAAATAAACAAAAAAAGAAAATAAAGAATGAAACAAATTACTGCAGGATTTATAACTAAAACATTTATAGATCTTTCAGAATCAAATGGTTAAAGGATATTTGTATTTCTCAAAACCACATGGCACATTCATACACACTCACACACACACACACACACACACACACAAATAATGTATTAGAACAGAGAGAAATTGCAAATAAATGTGAAAAAGGCAAAAATGTTAAACATATATTTCATAAATCACATCATTCAGATATTAGTTAAATCAAGAATTAATTAAAATAAGATAAAAACCTATAGGGAGACTTAAAGAATTCCTAAATAACAGGTTAGTAAAAAAAAAAATCATAGAAACAATTAGTAATTATGGAAGGACAATGATAGTCAAAAAGCATTATGCCAAAATTTCTGGGATGCAAGAGAAACCGTGCTTAGTATGGGAAGATATACACTTAACAAAATTGAAAATGACATAATTACCAAATTGAATACATGTTTTTAAATTATTATGGTCCTCCAAACTACTATTTAAAAATCATTCATTTGAGGCCTTTGCAAAATTTTTAATACAGGAAAACCCAAAGCAGAGTTGCAAACCTACTTATGAGCCTGTTTTTGGCAACCTGTTCTGTTTTTGCTCAGTTTCTTTGGGTGAGATACTGATTTGTCTACTAAGACAGTTCACAGATTCCGGGTGGTAATTTTTTTTTTTTTTTGGTCTAATAATAGTACTTCAAATAAGAACCAGGATGAACAGGATGATATCTTCTTTTCTTTGATGTGTGACCTAGAAGAACTATCTTTAAATTACATTCCAAAAGGTTGATGTTTATGAATCTTTTTTTCAATATAGCATATAAAGGGATTTGTCAAACTTGTTGTGATCTCAGCAATGCAGAAAAACTGCAGCCATAGCGAGAAGGCTAGTCCAATCCCCCTCACAAATATAGCTATGTTCTTTCTGCCATGCTGATCTTGACAGCCAAAAAACATCTTCACTTTCTTTGGCTTGTGTGGATTTTTTTTTTCTTCTCTGATGGGAGGAGTGTGGAATGTGAGGACCAGAAGCGTTGCTAGTCATGCCTTTTTTTTGTATTCATCTTTAGAGAGAGAGGGGTAAAAAAAATGTGATTTTCATTTATTTTATTGTTTGTTATGCCTGTTCACTAAACCATATTAGTGGTTAGATCTTTATATCAGAAATATTAAGAGTATTAAATTTGTGTTTCTTTTCAAGTTCTATGTAAATGATCTAATTGGATCAGATTATCTCAAAGGAGCTTAGTTCATAATATTCTCCTATACCTAGCTACCTCATTGTACAAAACTGTCAAGAACAGAGATGTAGAATGATAGAACTGGAAGAGAATTCAGAATGTAGTATGTTAGCATATAAAACACTGACTATTAGAACTGAGAGTATACTTATAAAACATAGAATATGAGATGAGAGGGTGATCAGAATGTATAATGTTAGAGCTACAAGGGTATTTAGAACCTATAATGTTAGAAAATAGAACATAGACATACAGGTGACAGTGCATTCAGAAAAATACAATGTTAGAATATTGAGCATAAAATTCTTATATATATACATACATAATATATACACAGATATGTGTATTTGTGTGTATATGTATATATCATAGACTGTTAGAATTGAGAAGGTACTTAGAATAGAATTTGGAATATTCAAACAGGAAGTATTGTATGTCTATTTAACCCAATGTTCTCCTTTCACCCATGGTCAAACTGGAGCTCTGACAGTAGAGGTCACTTGCCCAATTTCACATAACTAATTTGTGGCAGAATGAAGATCAGAACCAGGACACGATGAGTCCCAATTCACAGCTTTATTCTCTGTGACATTTTATTTTATGTTATATTATTTAAGAGATTCCTGGGTGAGAGGCTTATTGGAATGGGTCCAGAGGGTCTATGGAATCATAAGGAAACGGTAAAAATAGATTTCATTATTGGTTCATCTAGATAGATGAAAAGACGCAAATGAAGTCAAAATGAAGACTTTCATGGACTCATTGACACATGGATGGTCTTTAAATACCTTGAAAGAAGGTAGTGATGTTCAGTATAAAGAACACTGCCTCTGGAAACCCTGCCTTTGATACCTAGAACTAACATGATCCTGGTGAATCTTTTAACATCTCTGGCTTCAGTTTACTTCTCTGCAGAATGAAAGAATTGGATTAAATAATCTCTGAGGTCTTTCCAAGCTCTAATTCTATAGTTCTATGGTTTCAGATCTTCAAATGACAAGACTGTTTCTGGCCGCACATAAAACATGTGTCTCACTACGTTTATGGGATTTCACCCATGTCACAATCTCACTGCTGCCAGAGCCACACTTTAAGTTAACTGTTTCCATCTTTAGATCTATGAATCCTATGCTCTATGTACATATAAGGAATAGAAATTCTTATTCATTCTTGTTCTGGCAAAGTTCTCACATGACTTTTCCTCCCCTTTTCTTAGAATAACTGCATTTTTTAGCTATTTTTCATATAGTGGAAGAAAGACAGGGTAATGTAGAGTGAAGAACACTGGTCACAGGATATCACTAAGTTGGAAACCAAGATCTGCTATTTATTTACTACATTTCTTTTTGCAGATCATTTCCTAGCAGCAAGGGACTTCAGAGATATTTTAGTCTCATCTGTACCTGAACAGGCATCACCTATATACCAACCTTGACAAGGGACACTATAGTTTCTTTTTTTTTTTTGCTTTTTTGGAGGTCAGTTGAGGTTACGTGACTTGCCCAAAGTCACACAGCTAGTAAGTGTGTCAAGTGTCTGAGGCTTGATTTGAACTCAGGTCCTCCTGACTCCACAGCTGGTGCTCTACTCATTGTACCACCTTGCTGCCCCTGACACTATAGTTTCTTTAGAGACTGGAGTCTGCTTGAAAATCTCCATCTCATTCCAACCCAAGGACTCCTATTCTAGTTCTAGATAAATAAATTGTCTAGAAAAAAATGGGCCCCTATAATTTCTATCCATTGCTCCTCATTCTATCTAGTGTAAACAAGTAGAACAAGTCTGGATTTCCCTATTCTTTGACTGTTCTACAGACATTATACATCAATTATCCTTTTTTCCTATCCCCATATCTTCTCTTTCCCAGAATAGTGATCCCATGTGCTTTCAACTAATTTCCTTAAGGTGTAATCTCCAGGTCTGTGGACTTCTCTTTAGTCATCTGTAAAACAAATTGAGGGGTGGAGGGCAGGAAGAGTTGGACTAGATATATTCCTCCAGATCTGTGATCATGAAATTCTACAGCCAATAAAATAAAAGCTATTGATCCTATGGCAGGTACCTAGGGTTTCTTTTACTACTAACATACTATATTTTTCCTGTGATTTTGAGTCATATTCCAGTTCATTGGTTTGTGGCTGTTACTAATAAGATAGATACAAGCCTGAATATGAGGTGGTTTCTAATATGATTTCAGAAAAGTGTAATGTCCTTTCAATGAGCCCTCTCCAAAGACCCCAAGGACCAACCTCCAGGTCCCAAGTTCCCATGGCCAACTAGCCAGACCCAGAAAAGCTATGGATTATGTAGTGATCCATGGGATTGTTGATTTAGAGGTAGAACAGATCTTAGAGTCCATCTAGTCCAAAATCATGTTTAACAGTTGCAGATTGGAGGTCAAGGGACTTGTCCAAGGTAATACACAGATAATAAATGATAGAGGTAAGATTTGCCCCCATGACTGTCTTGACTTCTAATATTCTTTCTACTATACAAGGTGGTTAATGCCTCAAGCTTATATCTCCACATTAAGATCCAGGGTTTTTATAGCATTTTTTTTTAAATCCAGAGAGGGAGCCAGGAAGTCTGAGTTCTAGTCTCTGATATGCCACTAGTTGGCTATGAGATAGAGGGTTAGATTAAATGTTCTTCTTTAAGGCTGCTATCTGCTCAAAATCCTATGATGCTTAAAGGGGCTTATTCTTGGGTTCAGAGAGCCAAAACAGGGGCAACGTAAAGAAGGTAAAAAAAAAAGTTGATATCCATTTGCTTTAAGGGAAAATTCCCCAACCATGAAAGCTTATTAAAAAAACACAAAGTTTATTTCAAATGAGGAGTAAGTTTCCTCTCACCAGAGATTTTTTGTTTTGTTTTGATTTGATTTTTTTTTTTTCCAGTGGAGTCTGGCTGACCACTTGCCTGGTATATTTCAAAGGGTATTTTAAGAATAGCGTCAGAATTGCTTTAACTAAGAAGGAACTGAGCCTGGTAGGGGAAAAATGCTAAGGCAATGGAAAAAGAAATACATTGAAAACATTAGGAATAAAGAAGATTTTTTTTGAAATGAAAAGAAAGGAAAGAACCATTGTTCAGAGTAGATAGGTTGACATTAACAGATTATGACACAGTGAAGGCGGGACGACTCAACTCTAGGCTAAACATTTCTAGTTCCTTTAACCAGCTGTTACTGGATATCTCCCCCCACCCCAATCATAGTTGGATTGACATCTGGTGGGATATTTGATCATTTTCCTAATCCCATTAACAAGTAGACCTTATTTCCAAGATGACTTCAAAATCTCACCTATTTGCCTTGCTCAGAAATTGCTTCTGACACCTGAAATCCTCTCTTTGTTTCTTTCCCTCCCTCCCCATCCTCTCCATCTCTGTCTCTGTCTCTTTGTCTCTCTGTGTGTCTCTATCTTTCTCTCTCTCTCTTTTTGTCTCTCTCTGTCTTTCTTTCTGCCTGTTTCTCCCTGCATCTCTCTTTGTCTCTGGCTCTCTCTCTCTGTGTCTCTGTTTCTCTGCCTCTCTGTCTCTGTCTTTCTCTGTCTGTCTCTCTGTCTTTCTCTCTGGCTCTCTCTCTCAAACACACACACACACACACACACACACACACACACACACACACACTTTCTGAGGCTTGGATTCCTTACCTGCCTTCAAGGTTCAACCACATAATCTTTTCTACAATGCTTTTCACGCTCCTCCCAACTATTAGCATTCAACCTCCCAATCAGTTTATATATACTTTGTATTTCTTTATCTGTATCTGTATTTATGCCAACAGGAGAGTGTAAGCTTCTTATTTGTAGGAGCTGTGGCATTTTTAACCCCTTCCCAACCCTGGCTTACCAGAAAGCAAAATGATAATAAATGCTTATGGGACTGAATAGAATTGAATCCTTATTTCAGGCAAGGTTTGGACTATGATCCTAGATGATATATTAGGCCCATTCAAACTGATTTTGGTGGATTCTATGACTGTAATATCCTGATTGTCAAACCTATGTGTTTTATTCTAATTTTTATTGTATATGATTTCATGATTCTTCACTTTTGAAGTGGGATGAGGGATAGAGGGGCACCTCATTTGCTTCCCTCTAGCTCTAGCTACCAAGGTAAAAAATATTAGAACACAAGGCAAAATCATTTCTGGTAAAAGCTAGACAACAATGACTAAATACCATATCACTCCAATATAGGAAACTGTCAGGGTTAATACACATGTTTTACACATCAAAATAATCAGACTTAATAATCATATTATGTTTTGATATAGTACTCCTTCTTCCAAAAAGTTCAAAGCCAAAAAGTAAAACTAACATCATTATCTAAAAAGGAAAAACAAAATTGAATAAAACCTCAGAATTAATACCCATTTGGCACAAAGCTTAAATGTTTGTGATACAGGACTTTCCCAATTCCACAGCAATGAGTTTTCTTATGAAACCATCAGGGAGTGAGAAATATGATTAATGGAACGTCAAGAAAAATAGCAGGAGAAGGAAGGGAAGGAAGGGCTCCTTAAGTGTGAATCAGAAGGCAATGATCAAGGAGTGACTAGCTTCATTTTCCTTGAACAATGGAGAGTTCTTCTAGGTAGACAGAAATGTGGTGGCAAAAATTTTAGGTCTGGGGTCAGAGGCTTAGGCTCTGCTTTTTACCAGCATTGGGGACACTGAACAAGTAGGAACCTCATCCCTCTGAGACTATGGGGATATTAATACTCAACACTGGGTTTATTGAGTGGATGAAATGAATTAATGTTTGCAAAGCCCTTTGGGAAGATTTAAAGCTCTGTAGAAAGATGGGTTATCATAATTATTCAAGGTACTGTTGCTCTGCCTATTGATCAGAGAATGTTCAATATTATCCAACACTTATAAAGTGCTTTAACATTAGCAAAGAATTTTATTTATATTTTCTTTCATTATTCTCAGAATAATTCTGTAAGGTAAGCACTGTTGTTATACACAAATTTAGAAATTAGGGAACTCAGTCTGAGAAAGGTTAAGGGACTTGCTCTGGGTCACACAGATAGTAAATATGTTAGATGTAGGGTTTGAACTCATATTACTTAAGCCTAATTGCTTTAAAAAAAAAAAAGAAAGAATGTTTGAAAGTCCTTTATTCCACTGAATGACCATATTTTCCCCTGAAACATGATATTCAGTTTTGCTGGGTAGGGGATTCTTGGTTTTAACTCCAGCTCCTTTGACCTCCAGTATAGCACATTCCAAGCCCTTTGATCTTTCAAGGTAGAACCTTACAGATCCTGTGTTATCCTGATTGTGTTTCCACAATATTCAAATTGTTTCTTCCTGGCTGCTTGTAACATTTTCTCCTTGATCTGGGAACTCGGGAGCCTGCCTATAATATTCCTAGGAGTTTCCTTTTTTGGGGGTCTTTTTCAGGGTGTGATCAGTGGATTCTTTCAACCTCTATTTTGCCCTCTGGTTCTAACACATGAGGGAAATTTTCCTTGAGAATTTCTTGAAGGATGATTTCTAGGTTCTTTTTTAGACCATGACTTTCAGGTAGTCCAGCAATTTTTAAATTATCTCTCCTGGATCTATTTTCCAAATCAGTGGTTTTTCCAATGAGATATTTCACATTGCCTTCAATTTTTTTATTTGTCTGGATCTGTTTATTAGTATCTTGATTTCTCATAATGTCACTAGCTTCCATTTCCTCCAATTTAATTCTGAAGGAATGATTCTCTTCAGTGAGCTTTTGAGATTCTTTGTCCATCTGGCAAATTGTGTGTGTGATTTTTTTAAGGCATTCTTCTCCCCATTGCCTTTTTGAGCTCTTTTTGCCATCTGAGTTAGTCTATTTTTTAAGATGTTATTTTCTTCAGTTAAGTTGTTGACTTCCTGATTTCCTTGCATTGTTCTCATTTCTCTTCCCAATTTTTCCTCCACTTCTCTCATTTGGTTTCCAAAATCCTTTTTAAGCTCTTCTATGACCTTTAACTAGCTCATATTTTTCTTGGAAGCTTTTGGTGCAGGAATTCTGAATTTGATGTCTTCCTCCTATTCCATGTTTTGATTCTTTTTTTCCCCAAAATAGGAGTCTAATATCAGATTGCTCTGTGGTTTTTTTTTTTTGTTTGTTTCCTTTGCTTGCTCATGTTGCCACTCAATTACTTGACTTTTTAGCCTTTTGCCACAGTAGAACTCTGCTACCAGAAAAGGGAGCTTTATGCTAATTGCTGGGGTTTTTGCAGCTGCCGGAGCTATTAGTTGGGTGCCCTCTCTGAAGCCTCCATTGGCTCTGGAACACTGGTCATGCACCCCAGGACCTCCACCCTAAACAACAATCCAGATCCAAGCAGGTTAAAGCAAGAGTGATTACCCCTCAGAATAGTAGCTTGGTCCCCCTACAATCTGTAGGCCAGGAGCTCTGAAGTGGCATGGCCACAGAGCCTCAGCTGCTTCTCACCCTGGGGGCAAAGGCCAGACCACACTCCTGAACTCCCTGTTCCCACAAAGTCTACACTGACCTCTCACTTTGTTTTTGGCATCTATGGGTTGATAATTCTGGGAACTGCCACAGCTGCTGGTTATCTGAAATCCCTCCTTTCAGTGGCTGGTCAGTCCGCCCTGAGGCGAAAACCTCAGGCTCATGCAGGGCTGGGCTCGGCTCCCAGAGCACTGAGCTGGACCCTTCCTGCCGGCCTTCTGGGCTATGTTCTGTGGGAGGTTAGCTCCTCTCTGTCATTTTGTGGGTTCTGTATCTCCAAAGTTTATCTAGAGTCATTTTTTTTTTCAGGAATTGGAGGAGATGGGAGCCAGATCCACAGAGAATTCCTGTTTCTACTCCACTATCTTAACTCTGCCCCCCCACCCCAGGAGAGATAATTTAAAAATTATTGAACTACTTGAGAGCCATGATCAAAAAAAGAGCATAGATATCATCTTCAAAAAATTTATCTGATATTCTAGAACCAGACGGCAAAATAGAAATTGAAAGAATCCATAGATTGCCTCTTGAAAAAGATCCCCCCCCCCAAAAAAAAAAAAAACCTTCTAGTTATATTATAGGCAAATATTAGAGTTCCCGGGTCAAGGAGAAAATATTATAAACAGTCAGGGAGAAGTAATTTAAGTATTGTGGAAACACAATTAGGATAACACAAGATCTAGCAGTTTCTACATTAAGGGATCAAAGGGCTTGGGATATGATATTCTAGAGGTCAAAGGAGCTAGGATTAAAACCAAGTATCACCTACCCAGAAAAACTGAGTACAATACTTCTGGAGAAATATGGTCATTCATTAAAACAGAGAAATTCAAAAATTTTTGATGAAAATATCAGAGCTGAACAGAAAATTTTACTTTTAAATACAAGACTCAAGAGAAGAATGAAAAGGTAAACAGAAAAGGGAAGTCATAAGGAACTTATTAAAATTGATCTATTTACATTCCTACATGGAAAGGTATTTGTAATTCATGAGGCATTTTTTTCAGTATTAGGATAGTTGAAGGAAATATATATGTACATATGTGTGTGTGTGCATGTGTGTGTGAAGAAAAAGAGAGAGGGGGAGGGAGAGGGAGAGGGAGGAAGAGGGAGAGAGTGAGAAAGAAAGAAAGAAAGAAAGAAAGAAAGAAAGAAAGAAAGAAAGAAAGAAAGAAAGAAAGAAAGAAAGAAAGAAAGAAAGAAAGAAAGAAAAAAGAGAGGAAAAGAATTGTGGTTAGCCAAAAAATTTCACTATCTGGTAACTAACTTTCTGGCAATCTATATATCAATAATTAAGCTATAAGGCAAAATGTGATAAGGATAATGGAGAGGATCAAAGAGTCAAACAAGTCCTGAGGGGGAATAGATCACTTCCAGATGGGGAGGTGAGAGAAGTGTTCACAAAGGAGCTGCCAATTGAAAGAGAACTTGGAGAAATTGTAAAGAGTCTATGTTGGCAAAAATAAATAATGAAAAGAGGAAATTCTGAAGGTGTAGGAGTAAAACAAAATGTCTTTCCTCTGTGTCTCTCCTTCCCCTACCTCCTGTAATAAAGAGAATTTTGGAGAAAATTGAAATATGTTTAATACTTATGTTTGTGGCCTCTTTTATAGCTCTAAAAACCCACTTTTGGAATGTAAAAATGCATCATGAATGACTTGGTTTGTTCATAAAATTACCATATTTGCTATGTGAAATTAAAAGCAGAATTTATTTAGGCAATAAACCCAAGTTTATACATTTATGCTATATCACAAATTTCCTTTAGTGGGGCAACAGAAACTTAAAACACTTAAAGTCTTCTTCTGATTCCTCCAAGATGCAAAGTAGGATTCTGATACCATTAGAAAACATCTAATCCAATCCCTTCATTTCACAGTTGGGGAAACTGAAGCCTGGAGATGTTAAATGATTGCCCAGGATCACACAGATGGCAGAGCTTGGATTCCAGCATTTAGCATGGTGTCTGGCATGTAGGAGGCACTTAATAAATATTAATTGACTGATTGATTCAAACTCCAGTCCTTGTAATCCAAATCAAATGTCTTTTTTTCTGATATTCCATGCCAGAAAGGTACAAAGTCAAATGGGTTTTACTGAAATATAACACTGACTATAGACCCTGACAATGAGCTATTATCCAAAGGAAAATCTTGTTGAATTTAAAGACTCCTTGGTAATACAAGCATTATCATTATTTATTTGACAAAAGAGGAAACTGAGGCTCACAGATGTTGGGCACCCTGCCCATAGCACTGTTTTCAAGGCATACAGTGGCAGAAGTATAGGAGCTCATATCTCCATGTTGAATATAGTTTTCATGATGACACAATTTCTACCACGATGAGATTATAGGTAGAATCTGGCTTTGAGAGTAACATCATCTGTATGCCAATTTTATATAGCTACCAGTGAGATTAAACTCCTCTCTCTATTCCTTTATCAATAAAATAAGATGATTAATTTAAACAATTTTCAAGGTATCTTCACATTATAAATTCTAGATTTCTTCTACTCTGTTCCTGAACATTTGCAGGAGAGCAATGCTGATTTTCTTTCATTAGCAATAGGAAGGAAAAGTAAGGAATGCACCTATTTAGAATGGCTTACTATATGGCTGGCACTATGCTTAGTGCTTTATAAAGATTATCTAATCTTATCCTCATAACAACCTGGGAGGTAAGTACTATTATGATCTCTGCTTTACAGTTGAGGAATCTGGGTCAGACAAAGGTTTAATGACTTGTCTAAGGTCACATAACTAATAAGTGATAGAGATGAAGTTTGAATTCAAGTCTTCCTGATTCTAGGTTCCATGCTCTAGGTGGCACAGTAAACTGAGTCTGGAGTCAGGAAAATCTGAGTTCAAATAGGGTCTTACATATTTGTTAGTTGTGTGGTCCTGGGCAAGTAGTTTAACCTCTATTTGCTTCAGTTTCCTTATCTGTAAATTGGGGATCATAATAGTTGTTGTAAGGATTAAATGAGAAAATCTTTATAAAACAGCACAATGCCTGGCACATATAGATACTATATAAATGTTAGCTATTATTATTGTTACTATAGTTATTATTATACATTTTGCCACTTAAACTGCCTCTAGTAGTGACAATTAATCTTTTAAAGAATCATTTTGCCAATAGGCTAACAGAATGAAATGGAGGAGACAAAACATTGAGCCTGGAAGAAACACTGCATTAGAAAGGAGAAAAAAAAAGAAAGAAAGGGAAAAAAATGTTTCTATGTTTCCTGGAATTTTTGAACAGCCACAGGATTGAAGATGAGGAATGATGAGTAAGAACTTTCAAGCAGTCAGACAGGTATACTTTGGAAACCTGATCATCTAAACCTTCTGTAGCTTATCCATTTTCTGCTTTTTGACACTTAAAAGCATGAATGTGAGCAGGCTGCCACACATTACCAGTGAGGAATTACAAGGGAGATATGGTGTAAATAAAGGATGTCATCGGAAAAATAAATGACTTCAAAGTAAAATTGAATTGATGAGATGGTCATTCTACATGAGTGATGGGATTTCATTGGCATCCATGGAATGTCAAAGGAATGTGGGGCAGGCTGTCAGCAAAGTGGGTGGACTCATTGTGTTACATTTATGGAAGGACATAGATAATATTTCCACAAAATGGGCAGGCAGGAATGAATTTCAATTTGCATCTTTGGAGGAAAAGTCTGCATTTATAATATCACAAATCTACTGGAGAATTCTACAATGTGTTCTCCAGTTCAGCTCATGGTTCAGTTTAATTTAGAAAAGGTGATGTGTATTCTTCACCTATATTATGAGGACCAGCCTATTCAGTCGAAGGAGGAGTTGGTGGCAGGGAAGACAAAAGGGTCATCGTTTTCACTGGGTCAGGGGCTCAGAGGTAATTACCTCCCATTCTTGTATTACATGGAAGATAGAAAGAAAGAAGAAAAGAAAGATAGATAGACAGATATACAGATAGATATATAATAGATAAACAGGTAGGTAGATGGATGAATAGATATAGATTTTAGATAGATATAGATATGTGTATATATGTAGATGCACTTATATATGCATATATGTATATATGTACACATTGGCATATATGTAATATATTAATAATATTTATAGGTACATATAATTAATATATTCACCTTATATCATATACATATTTACATATATGTATGCGGCTATATCTGCATCTATCTGTCTATATACATAGATATAGATAGAGATATAGATATATAGATAATGAAAAGACTGGAAATCAGGAAACCCGGGTCCATACTCTAATTCTAACATTCACTAGTTGTATAACCTTGAAGATGTAACTTCTCTTATCTAGGACTCTTTACAGATTTCCTAGTCTATAAAATGAGAAGGTTGCAACAAATGACTTATAACTCTAAAATCCTATAATGCATCATATTGCTTGAAGGGGTATACTTAGCAGAATCTCAAACTGTCTTCTTTGACTGAACTCTGAACAAAAATGTTGCATGCTATAGTACATGAATATAATAAAAGGATCATGAAGATAGAGTCTACTGAGACTTGATTCTGGAGTTCTGAAAATGTGGGTTCTTCCTGTCCTGACACTGTCACTTTCTAGCTGAATAGTTGAATGCACACCCATTCTCCTTCTTGGAACTTCTGTCTCTTCAAAAAAAAAAATTATTAGAATTATTATTATTATTATTAGAATCCTCTGCCTCACAGACTTATTGTCAGCAAAATGTTTTTTTAAATCTTAAGGGGCTCTAGAAATGTCATCAACATTATTGTTCACTTTATTTCTACTGCTTTACAATTTACAAAGCTTATTGCTCTGTATTGGGAATCTGAAGATCTTCCCTGCCCCTTGGCCCTTTGATAGGCTTAAGTGAAACTGAGAACCCTCCCTGATTTAAAAATATACTCTGCCCCCTAATAGGCTGAATGTGGTCATGTGGAGCCTATGGCAGGAAACTTGTTCAGGGACACCCACACCTTGTTACTTTGTGATTGGGTAGTGGGTCAAGAGGGTTATGACATTTTCTGATCCAGGAGAAGGCTATACATACCCTGATGTGAGGTTTTGCTTTGGGTCTTACTTTGGGAAGAGTTGTGTGATTTGGCCAGGTGAGACTCTGGGTAGCTGTTAAGCTCTTGGCTTTGAAAACCCAGATGCTGGTGTTTCCCTCTCTGGTAACTAACTATGGATGTAATGGTCAGACAGCTGGTCTGCTTGTCTGTTTCTCTGTCTGTACTTTTTGTCTGCTTGTAACTTCTGAAGTTCAGGGTGCTGACTTTTTCCCCTGAACTAGGCAAATGATATATGTTTGATTAAAGTAAGATTGCTAACCCATTTTGAGTTGATTTCCTTTAGAAAAGTAGATCTAAAAACCTGTGCTAGCAGCCATCCTGTGTATGCTAGGTTGCTTGCTGCTCCATGCTCAGAGACACAGCATGAGGTAGGTAGTTTAAGAATTATAATCCCATTTTATAGATGAAAAAGGTGGAGTTTAGAGAGGTTAAATAAATAAATCAAGTCTAACCTGTTTCTGTCACCTCCCAATTTCTACAACAAAAGTCAAGAAGACAAAGCCTATAGATTGAGTGGCTGCTGAATCATTTTTCTTTTCTTTTCCTATGGAAATTCCAGCTTCCTTGTAGAGGAAAAGTTACATTCTACTTTTCCATCTGAGAAGTGTACTGTGTTATATGTCATCAGTGTATCCACAATTTAATGATAGAATACTGTAGATAGTTTTTCATAAAAATCTTATTGCATACTTTTAGAAATCATTTGGGGACATTAAAATCTTGGTAGCAATGACAACCTTCTCATCTGAAACATATTGCTCATCATTCTAAAACAATTTCATAATCCTCCAATTTTATTTTTTTATCTTTCTTAGTGCCTTCAAAATGAAAACATCATAATCTGTTATCCTATGAATTTGTTCTTAGCATAGTACAAAAACAATTGATAATCTAATTTCTACTAATTTGTTAAACATAGACCAAGTTACTGTATTCCTATTTCCATGTGTATATAAGGGAAGATTACATGAAAAGTATTAAAACTGAGGATGCAGGTTAACAATGAACTCTAAGTCTTAAATGCTGAATTGAGGACTTTGTATTTGATGTGAAAAGTTATTACTATAATACTAATAATAATTATGAGTAGTGGTAGTGGGGGTGGTTGTGGTGGTGGTCATTGAACATTTTTGAACTGGACAGTGACCAGTACCTTAGGAAGGTTATTTTTTTCCAAAATAAATTTAATTGATGCATTTTTCTTTTAAGCCACAGTAATTTCTTGATATATTCCCTTTCCCACACTTTAAGCACTTTAAGTCCAAAAAAAAGAAAAATACTAGGTAAAACTAACTAACATAGTAATAACATCTGATGGGATATACAATATGTGTCCACAGTTCATGACCCCATACTGCTCTATAAATAGGAAAGAGATGCATTGTATCATTGATTTTTAATGGCTGAGATTGGTCATTAGGATAATTACAATTTTGACTTTATTTTAGTGTTCTTTTCACTAATATTACTGAAATCATTTTTATATTGTTTACCAAATTATTTTCTGAAAGAGTTCAGTCTTTTTTTTTTTTTGGAGGGGGGAAGGTAATACAATTGGGGTTAAGTGACTTGCCCAAGGTCACATGGCCAGTTTTTTGTGTTAAGTGTCTGAGGCCAGATTTGAACTCAATTCATCCTGACTCCAGGGCCATTGCTCTATTCACTGTGTCACCTAGCCTCCCCTATAGTTCAGAGAATTTGCATATTTTTGAAAATGCTAAAAATTCACCATTTCTTATAGGTCCAATTGGGTTGAATGTGAAGACTTTTTCAGAAGCTAATACAAATCTAGCCAAAAAGGTGGTGAGAGTTTGAACTAAAGTGATGGACCTATAAGTTAAGGGGCTTCATGTAGCATGATGGAGAGAATACTAGCTCTAGATCAGATTATTTGGTTTCAAGTCATAACCCTGATATTGTATATATGTGACCTTAGGCAAGTCATTTTAAAATCCTTGGGCCTGTTTCCTTTTCTCTAAAATGATGGGGTTGTGGTAGATGGCCTTTGAGGTCCCTTGGAGCTGTAGGGCTATTACTCTATATTTGTATACATGGAATAAAGGAAGGAGAAGAATCAAGGAGGACTCTGAGGTTGCAATTTTTTTTTAAATTAAATTTTATGTTTATTTTTAGTTTACATCATTCATTTCTAATAAGATTTTGAGTTACAAATTTTCTCCCCATCTTTCCCCTACCCACCACCCCAAAACAGTGATCCCACTGTATACACCCTCTCCCACTCTGATCTCTCCTATGTCCCCTCTCTGACTTTCGGTAGGGCAAGATGGAACACCATGCCCCAGTGCCTATGTATCTATTTCCCAGTTACATGTAAAAAAAACACACACACACACACACACACACACACACACACACACATATATATATATATATATTTTTTTTTTTTTAACATGTGATTTTAAAACTTTGAATTCTAGATTCTTTCCCTTCCTCCCTTGTCACCCACCCTTACTGGGAAGAGAGGCAATTCGGTATATGTTGTACACGTGTAGCTACACAAAACATTTTCATATTGGATATATTGTGAAAGACTGACTATATTTCCCTCCATCCTAACCCACCTCCCACGTGTTCTGTTCTCTACTTTGACCCTTTTCAAAAGTGTGTGCTTCTAATTTCCCTCCCCCTCAACCTGCCCTCCTCTCCATCATCCTCCATCTCATTGCCTTCCCCTCCTACTCTCCTGTAGGGCAAGATACCCAATTGAGTGTGTGTGTCATTACCTCCCTAAGCCAAATTCAATAAGAGTAAGGTTGACCCATTCCCTTTTGCCTTCCCGTTCTTCCCCTCCATTGTAACAGTTTTCCCTTGCCTCTTCTATATGAGATAATTTACACCATTCTGTCTCTCCCCATCTCCTCTCATGATATTCCTCTCTCACCTCTTAATTTCACCTTTTAAGGCTCATCCCTTCCTATTTAATTGGCCCTGTGTCCTCTGTCTATATATACCTGTACACATATATACACATACTCACTTATGTATTCATACACCCATATACCCTCCTATATACACATATATGTATGTACACACACATATACATTTATATTCCCTTCAAATATCCTTATACTGAGAAAAGTTTCATAAGTTACAATTAATCATTTTTCCATGTAAGAATATAAATAGTTCAACTTTGATAAGTTCCTTATGATTTCTTTTCCCTGTTTACCTTATCATGCTTCTCTTGCTTCTTGTATCTGATTGTCAAATTTTCTATTCAACGCTGTTTCTTTCATCAAGAAAGCTTGAAAGCCCTCTCTTTTATTGAATGACCATATTTTCCCCTGAAACATGATACTCAGTTTTGCTGGGTAGGTGATTCTTGCTTTTAATCCCAGATCCTTTGAACTCCAGAATATCACATTCCAAGCCCTTTGATCCCTCAAAGCTGCCAGATCCTGTGCTATCCTGATTGTGTTTCTACAATATTCCACTTCCTTCTTCTTGGCAGCTTGTAATATTTTCTCCTTGATCTGGGAACTCCTGAACCTGGCTATAATATTCCTAGGAGTTTTCTTTTTGGGATCTTTTTCAAGAGGTGATCAGTAGATTCTTTCAACCTCAATCTTGCCCTCTGGTTCTAACACATCAGGGAAATTTTCCTTCAAAATTTTTTGATCCTGACTTTCAGGTAGTCCAATCATTTTTAAATTATCTCTTCTGAATCTATTTTCCAGGTAAGTGGTTTTTCCAATGAGATATTTCACATTGACTTTTTAAGACTTTTTTTTTTGATTTGTTTAATAGAATCTTGATGTCTCATAAAGTCGTTAGCTTCCATTTCCTCCGATCTAATTCTGAAGGAATGATTCTCTTCAGTGAGCTTTTGAGATTCTTTCTTCCATTTGGCAAATTGGGCTTTTTAAGGCATTCTTCTCCTCATTGCCTTTTTGAGCCTCTTTTGCCATCTGACTTAGACTATTTTTTAGGGTGCTATTTTCTTTATTCAGATTGTAGACTTGCTTTTCATGATTTTCTTGCATCATTCTCATTTCTCTTCCTAATTTTTCCTCCACTTCTCTTATTTTATTTTCAAAGTCCTTCTTAAGCTCCTCTATGTCCTGTAACCAATTCATATTTTTCTTGGATGCTTTTAGTGCAGGAGTTCTGATTGCTTTTTCTTCCTGCTGTTCTATGTTTTGATCCTTTTTGTCCCCAAAAAAGGAATTCAAAGTTGGATTGCTGTGCTTGCTTTGTTTCCTTTGCTTGCTCATGTCCACTTAATTACTTGACTTTTGAGCTTTTTGCCACAGTAGAACTCAGCTTGTAGAGAGGAGAGCTTTGCCCCAAATTTTTGGTGTTTTTGCAGCTGCCAGAGGTATTTGTTGGGTGCCCTCTCTGAAGCCTCCACATGCACTGGCACTTGGTCACACACCCTAGGACCTCCAACCTAGACAGTGGTCCAGATCTAAGCAGATTAAAACAAGAGTGATTACCCCTCAAAATGGTTTCTTGGTCTGCCACAAATCTGTAGGTCAGGAGCTCTGAAGCAGCCACAGGGAAGCAGCTGTAAGTCCACCACACCTCAGTTGCTTCTTCCTCAAGGGGCACAGGCTGGACCACATTCTCAATCCTCCTGTTCTGAGTCCACACTGACCTTTGACTTTGGCTTTGGCATTTATGGGTTGATAATCCTGTAAACCACCACACTTGCTGGTGATCTACTCTCCTGAAGTCCCTCCACCTATGGCTGGTTGGGGCCACCCTGAGGCTAAACCTTGGCTCATGAAGGGCTGACATCTGCTTTGAGCATTCTGTAATTGACCCTTCCTTTCCACCTACTGGGCTGCTTTCAGTGGGAGATTTATTTCTCTCTGTCACTTTGCAGGTTTTGTAGCTCTAAAATTTGTTTAGAGTCATATTTGTATTTGAGGTGGTTATGGGGGGAGCTTAGGGAGTTTTCCTGCTTCTACACTGCCATCTTGGCTCCCTTCCCACCCCCTCCCCAGAAGGTTGCAAATTTGAGTCGACAGAAGAATGGTTATGCCCTCAACAGAAGTAAGAAAGTTTGGAAGTGTTATATATTTGAAGTGAAGATAATGGGTACTAGTTTTATTAAGTTGAGCTTGAGGTAAATATAATTATAATCCTGGTGATGATCCCTCTCATCTACATAATGCTTTTAATTTACAAAAGTGTTTAGATACAATATCATTTGATTTGGGCAACACCTTGAGATTTAGGTGTGATTTTATTCCTATTTTACAGATAATAAAACTGAGAATCAAAGATGTGAAATTACTTAACAATTTCCATGCAGCAAAGAAGTGGATTTGGCAGCATACAAACATTATCTCTTTCTTTCTTTCTTTCTTTCTTTCTTTCTTTCTTTCTTTCTTTCTTTCTTTTTTTTTTTTTGCTTTTTGGAGGGCAGTTGGGGTTAAGTAACTTGCCCAAGGTCACATGGCTAGGTTTTTGTTTGTGTGTGCATTAAGGGTCTGAGGTCAGATATGAACTCAGGTCCTTCTGACTCCAGGGCCGACACTCTACTCACTGTGCCATCTAGCTGCCCCTCATTATCTTTTTCTTATTCCAAGGCTAGTACAGTGCTGGGCATATAGTAGGCACTTAATAAATCTTTACTGACTGACTGATTCTTCCCACCATGTCACAAAAACTTTCAATGTCAGAGGTTTATTCAGAATCAGTGGAATATGTACATCATACAAATTTATTTGGTATATGGAATTAAGGTTCAGGAGAGAGATTAAAACTGGATATACAGATTTGGAAGTGAATCTGAATACTTTGAAAAGGATACCATCATTAAGAAAGAGTGTATAGAAATAAAAGATGAACCAAAGCAGAGCCTTAGTATACATTCATGATCAAGGGACAAGAGTAAAGGACAAGGAGTGGTTAGACTAGTAAGAAGGGAAACAGTAACTATAAAGAAAGTATATGGAGGAGAAAATACCGAGGGAAACGTGTACCAGATCCTATCAATAACTTCAGACAGGCAAGAAGACTGATAACTGACTAAAGGTCATCATGTCCAACAGTTAAGAGGTTAAGAGGTTACTGGTAATCTTAGAGATAGCAGTTTTCGTCAAGTGGTAGTAGTAATAAGATGCACAGAGGTTAATAAATGAGTGGCAACAGACAAAGGGAGGAAAGAAGGAAGGAAAGAAGTAGAGGAAATCTGTGTAAATAGCTTTGCTTAGAAGTTTAAATATGAATGTGAAAAGAAATATAGGAAGATAGAGATAAAGAAATAATTGAATCATTTCTTTCTCTTTCTTCCTCTCTCTCTTTTCTTTCTTTCTCTCCTTCCTTCCTTCCTTTCTTTCTTTCTTTCTTTCTTTCTTTCTTTCTTTCTTTCTTTCTTTCTTTCTTTCTTTCTCTCTTTTCTTTATGATGATAGAAGACTGGTTATGTTTTCAAGCAACAAAGCAGGATGTCTTGGATAAGGAGACAGGAAACATGACTAAAAGGGAGGGAGTGATAGAGGAGTCAAGTGATTATGTGAAGTGATGGGAAAAAGGTTATAAGAAGAGGTTTGACCTTGCCAAGAAGATCTTCTTAATGTCCAAGGACTAAAGAAAAGGAAAAGAGGGTATAAGACACTACAGAAAGGTTTGGGGGGTATGGAGTAGAGAAGAACAGGAGTATACATCATGTATCCACAGTTTTATCAGTAAAATAGGAAGCAGTACAGTCAGATGGGAGGGAGGGGCAAATTTAGGGAGGTATGAGGTTTAAGGATAAAATGTTGGAATTGGCACATCAGGAAGTATGATGCTACATAAAAATGAAAGAAAGAAAAAAAAGACAAAGAAAGAAAGAAAGGAAGAAAGAAAGAAAGAAAGAAAGAAAGGAAAGAAGGAAGGAAAGAAGGAATAAGGGAAGGAAGAAAGAAAAGAAGAAGGAAGAAAGGGAAGGAGAGAAGGGAGGAAAGAGAGAGAAGGAAGGAAGAAAGGAAGAAATAAAGGAGAGAAGGAAGGAAGGAAAGAGACAGAAGAAAGAAAGGAAGAAAGAAAGAAAGAAAGAAAGAAAGAAAGAAAGAAAGAAAGAAAGAAAGAAAGAAAGAAAGAAGGAAGGAAGGAAAGAAAGAAGGAAGGAAGGAAAAAGAAAAGGAGAAAGGGAGAGATGGAGGGATGTTATTTTGGCATCAGTGAGAAACCACTTGAAGTTGGAAGTGAACCCATTCTGCATATTTGCATGACTTTCTCCAAGAACATTCATATGCAAAGTAGCAGAAATAGCAACAGCAAATGCTGAGAAGGCTGAACCAGCAGTAGTATTTTCCAAGAAAACAATCAAAGTGGAGAAGAGAGAAAGACAAAGCCTGATAACATGACTGAACTGATTGAGCTAAGAGGTTACAGAGTGGTGGCAAGCAGAAGGTACGTCTAGAACAGGCTATGAAGATGTTAAATCTTTAAGAATTTTCAGGGATCTTTAGGGAGTATATTCCAGTCATACTCAAGAGCCAAGAAACAACGAATAGTTCAATTGATTTTGAATATATAGTGCTTAAATTGAGTATTAGGTGAAAGAACTGGAAAGCTAGGTTAGGGCAAGATTGTATAAGGCCTTGGCTAAGGAATGAGGGTTTTATTTTACTTTGTAGGTAATTTCATAAGCAAAAATGATTTGAAATAAGTGAGAGGTCTTGTCAGAACTGCGAATTAAGAAACCAGTGGTAGCAGTATTGAAAGGAGAATGTCAATGGAGAGACAGATTGGAACATACCACATGAAATAAGACTTCTTTGGCCAGACTTCATTAGGAACATGGAGAACAGAATATGAGTAGAAAGGAAGTTTCTAATATAAACTATTATAATTTTGAATGTAATAGCTTGAAGGAACATTTGAGGAAATTATGATAAAATATAGAATCTTAGCAATTTATGGGACCTTAAAGATAGAGCCCTATTCCAAAGCCTAGAGAAGAGAAGGGAAATGTAACAGCCATTAATTTTAAATTTTCCCACTGATGACAAAGAATGAGTTTAGTTGTTCCCCTACCCACAGCCCTAACCCCAAATAATTATCTCACCAGAAAGCAGATCTCAGTTTAACAAAAATAAGTTCAGGGCCTAGAAACTTCTAAAGCTTCATGGGAATGGTTATTAAATTCTCTGCCACACTAACCTTCAACATAAAAATACAAGAAAGGTTTGGTGTCTTTTTTTTTAATCATTAAAAAATGCTAGTATCCTCAATTTCTGCCAGGACCCCTACCATCAGGATAATCTTAATCCAACACAAAAGAAAAAATATTTAGGGGGACTTGAGCTGGCAAATTCCTCTCCCCAGTGCTTTTTGATATACTGAATACCCTGATTACGTGACATTTTGATAGGCACTGTACAAAAAAAAAATGCTTAGATATATAAATATTAATGTGAATACCTAGATTTTGTGTAAATGTCATTTTTCCCCTGGAAAAACAAAAGTAAAAAATAAATATTTCACATGCTTTCATTTGACCTCTGGGAATATAATTCACTGCACATGTTTTCAGTCTCATCAGTAAGTTAGTATACTGTTAGAGAAACCATATTCTTCTGATACTAAAGACACATATAAGAATTTTCTTTTTCTAACCAGAATATAATTGACCCTGGTTTGCAAATGGCTATTTCAGGAGCTTCCAAATTATCTTTTCTGCATTATATGGTATTAGAGGCAGTATACTGATATTATAGGAAAAGGTCCAATTATATGGTCTCTTAAGATGCATTCCAACTCTAATAGTCTATGCTCATGGTCTAATAGACCTGCCAGCTCTAATGTTTTGTATTCCAAAATTCAGATTCCAGCATATAACATTCTCTCTTCTGATATCCCTTCCAGACCTAATATCCCATATTCTATTAACATTCCATGCTCAAAAGTCACTTTAAACTCTTCTGACTTTTTATTCTAAAATCATTTCTAACTCTTAACATTCTAATGTTCTTTAGGTCTCAATCAGTGAAACACAATATGAACCCAGAGCTGACCATATTTATGTTGAGAATCAAGCATTATGCTAAAGGGCATATTATTTAACAAAACCAAACATTTTTATACGAAATTCTGACATTGCAAAAGATATTTGAGTAGTAAAGTAACTAGTCATTATCATTTCCCTTGACTTTATCAATGCCAACATCACTGCAGTGTGGTATACCAGAAAGAATATCATTGTACAGTCAGGACACCAAAGTCTGAATCTCAGTTCTGACCCTTACTAAGCCATATGACCTTGGGAAAATCCCTTCATTTTCTCAGAATCTTGGGTTTTTTCATTATATATAAAATAAAGAGAATAATATCTTACCCAATTGTGTGAAATACATATTTTATAAAGTGCTATATAAATGTGAGTCTTTTAATTCTCATGACAGAACTGAATTATTTAATTGATTAGACAATATGCATAGAAACATTCATATAAACTCATTATCTTGAAAGAACCACAGGAAATTAGAGCTGGGAGTAAAATAATACAATGTCTAGGAAGGCCATTTAGTATAGAGTTAAAGAAAAAAAAAAGTAAATAAAATGCCATTTCCCAAACCACACTTCTATGCTCTCTCTTGAATTTTTCTTTGCAAACATTCTTCGTTCAAAATTAGCTAATGTAGTGACATTCTTTCTATTAAAAAAAAAAGAAATGAACTGTTCTACATACTTTAACTTTCTTTTAAAATTTCCTTACTCTTTTAACTATGAACATAATCATCCACAAATACTACCATTTGAAAATACATATTTAATAAGGGGTTAGCCAATGAGGCCTCAGACCCTAGAGAACCTGAAATAGTCTTTTTCTGGTACGAACTGATGTGGAGTCTTTGTGAATCTAATTTTAAGTCTTCCTATTGGAGGGATTCTTTCACCAACTGAGAGTATTTGCAAATAGCTTCTGTTTTCTGTCAATGTGTTGTGTGGTCTTTTGGCTGCTGAACAGGAATCAAGTGTAAATACAAAAGGCTTAGACAGAGGAATGTTATCAGTCTTCCTCATGGTTTTAGAGTGAGGAATGTAGGTCTCTAAGGGAGAGGCAGTGAGGGCATAAGAAGCCCCACTGAGGCTACCTTATCTCTCCACCTGGAAGGTGTATGATTATGAAAGCATGGTACTGAAGTTTCTTCTGCCCTGTGTAGACTATTGCTTTCTGATCAGAGGGGAATAGGTATCAGAGAGCACGTAGTATGTTTGTGAACTTCAGAAGGTGAGAAGAACCACTGGAATTCCAGCAATTGGAGTTCATAGCAGAGTGCCACAGAAGCTGATCTTGGTGGGGAGCCAGCCATGAGGAGAGACCTTCTGGAAACAACCCAGCAACAAATCAATGCATGGAAAAACACCCTGTTCTATTATCAAAGGAGTGACTCATCCATCCATTATGCTATGTTCAAACGTGAATTCAATGGAGTGAAAGGTAGATAGTCACCATTATACTTCTGAGTCAACTCTTCTCAAGGAACCAACATAGCTGATAAAAGTGGTCTGCTACTATTGGATTTTACAACATGGTTCTTAATACATGTTCCTGAATAAATATCTTTTTAAAAACTAATGAATAATTAACTGATAGCTTTTTATAGTGATGTTAGAGCAACTGGTCAAAATGACTGATTGGGTAGCAATCCCTGATTAATTGATATTGGGGATATATTAACTGGTTATTGATATTGTAGGAAACATATGGGATAGGAGCTCATGGGTAATCATTTTGGAAAAGCTTCCAATTACCCAGTCTAGAACACTGAAGGTGAGTAGTAGCAACATTGTTCTGGGGGACCTGACCTAATATGCTGAATATGGGTTAGAAGCATAAGCCCAGCACCTATGAACTATACAAAAATCCTCAGGTCCTGCAAAGAGACCTACATGTGGTCTAGAAAACTGCATATGAACTGTTTCCTGTATGGTATTGCAAAAGCAAGTGGAAGAAAAATGCCCCTCCTGGGGACCCCAGAAGAATGTCTTAGATTGGTCATGTGGACAATGTGTTGAAAATGCACCCTAGATGATTTGATGAAGATGTCAATTTTTTAAAAAGGAAAATAAGGTAATGGAAGACTGGTCAATGACATACCTGCCCTTAGATTGAGAATAGACTTTGTTTAGTATCAATCCATGTGGAGACTTGATAAGCCTGCTTCCAGGAATGTGAAATGAAGGGGCCTCTTTCCTAATTCAAAGTATGTGCACATTCTTTAATTATTTCCTGGTGGCTTATTGTGTGGGGACCAAAAGGCTCTTTAATAGGATTCTGTAACATTGAGTTGATTACTTAAATACCCCTATGCATGGGATAGGAACTAATGACCAATAGCATTAGAGAAACTTCCTAACCCATCAAGATCATCTGAAATTTTGAAGGGGGAATAAGAGCTATTTTGCTCTAGGAACCCAACCTGTCAGTTTGGATGTGAGTTGGAAAAGTGAGTCTATAGACTATGTACAGAAGAAAGAGAATTTCAAATAAAATTGTGAAATGTTGTTATTATTTACAAATATTATTAAGAATACATCAAATTTAACACAGGGGGGGAAAACATTCACTCTCTTCTGAATACTTTTAAGGTTTCATTGATGCACATGTCTTTATTTTCTTTTTGTTCTTCTATGTATATTTCACTGATTGTTTTTATATGTATACTTCATTCACCTATTTCCTTAAGAATTCTTCTGTATGGGGGTGCAGAGCCAAAATGGCAGTGTAAAGGAAAGGACTCACCTGAGTTCTCCCCCAAACCCATTCAAATACCTTTAAAAATGATTCTAAACAAATTCTAGTTCAGCAGAACTTAAGAAATAGACTGAAACAAATTTCCGGGCCAAGACAACTTGTAAGGTTGACAGGAATGACATCAGGCTGAGAGAGGAACACAGTCCAGTATAGGCCATGCCATTGCAGACCAGGTCCCAGAAAACCAGGAGTAGGCCTCAGGGGACAAAATCACCATCAGCAATGGCAGTTTCCAGACACAGACACCAAAGACAACTTAGAAGTTTAAGAGGAAAGGTCTGTTGGATGTAGGTGAGAGAGGAACACATTCCAGTGCAAGCCATGCCAGCACAGCCCTAGCCCCAACAAATCAGAAGCACGTATTGGGAGTGACTGCATCAGCAGTGTCTTTGGCAGCTGCAGTGACTGCTTCTGGAGCTCTCAGTAAACAGACAGTAAAGGGATTGAACAACTGGTCAGAAGGAGATTATAGGGGTGTCTTTTCTAGAACTGTGGAAGGACACTTTTGCTTTGCTCATACTTGGATCTGGCAGCCCTGGGGTGAGGAGGAACACTGGATTAGCAGAGTTTGTGGCAGCAATTTAGAGGGAACCCTCTTCACAGTTCCAGGAAAGAGTGCTTGTGGTCACTCACTGATCAGAGCACAGGCCAGGAGAGGCATAAACATCTCTCTTTAGATCATGGCATCTTGGAAGAACTGAAAACTTACAGTTTCCTAGAAGTATCTCTGAAAATAGCTGCACAAAATCCCTGAAGCTTGGGACACTTTGCCCTCCACACTGGAAGCAGAGCTCTATCTTAACAAAGAGTTTAAAATCAAGTAATATGATGGAGAATGAACAAACAATGGGGAGAAAAGCACTCTTAGAAATTTACTTTGGTGGCAAGGAAGATCAAAACACACATTGGAAGAAGATAGTAAAGTCAAAGCTCCTACCTCTGAAGCCTCAATGAAATTGTTCTCAGGCCATAGAAGGACTCAAAAAGGATTTGCAAAATCAAGTAAGAAAAGTAGAGGAAAAATTGGGAAGAGAAATAAGAGTGATGCAAGAAAATCATGAAAAATGAGTCAAGAGTTTGGTAAAAGAGACCCCCAAAACACTGAAGACAATAACACCCCAAAATAGACTAACCCAAATGGCAAAGGAGGTCCACAAAGCCAATGAGGAGAAGAATGCCTTTAAAGCAGAAATTGGACAAATGGAAAAGGAGATCCAAAAGCTCACTGAAGAAAATAATTCCTTAAAAATTAGAATGGAGTAAATGGAACCTAATGACTTTATGATAAATCAAGACATTATAAAACAGAAAAAAAAATGAAAAAAAAAATAGGACAATGTGAAATATCTCATTGTAAAAACAACTGACCTGAAAAATAGATTCAAGAGAGATAATTTTCACATATATGAGTGTATATGTGTATGTATGCATGTATATATATATATATATGTATGTATGTATGTATATATGTGTTTTTGCATGTGCATTAGACTACCTGAAAGTCATTATAAAAAAAGAGCCTAGAAATGATCTTTCAAGAAATTATCAAAGAAAACTTTTGATATTCTAGAATCAGAGGGTAAAATATAAATGGAAATAATCCACTAATCACCTCCTCAAGAAAGACCCCTAAATGAAAACTCCCAGGAATATTATAGCCAAATTCCAGAGTCTAAGGTCAAGGAGAAAATATTGCAAGAAGCCAGAAAGAAACAATTCAAGTATATATTGAATTGCTTGCCTTCTCAATGATGAGAGTAGGTGGGTTGGGAAGAAGGGAGAGAATTTGGAAATCAAAGTTCTATAAATGAATGCTAAAATTGTTTTTACATATATCTGGTGGAAATAGAATATTGAATATAAATTAACAAAGAATTCCTCTGTATAAGTACTTTATAAATATTATTTCAATTGATCCTCAAAACGACTCTGAAAGACAAGCAGTATTATCATCATATTCATTTTATAGATTATGAAACTGAGGCAGACAAACTTCAAGCAACTTGCCTAGGCTCACATAACTAATGTTTTCCTGTCTCCAAGGCCAGTACTCTGTCTACTACATCATCTGAAATTTTGGTGAT
The DNA here is from genome assembly GCA_011680675.1 of Gymnobelideus leadbeateri. Classification (NCBI taxonomy): domain Eukaryota; kingdom Metazoa; phylum Chordata; class Mammalia; order Diprotodontia; family Petauridae; genus Gymnobelideus; species Gymnobelideus leadbeateri. The sequence goes on along the minus strand of WOXC01011621.1, from coordinate 475,792 downwards.
AGGTCCATACTGCTTCCCAGAATGGTTATACCACTTCACAGATTTCTGAGAAGGGAACTCTGAGTATATTATATGAACTTCTATAAACACTGAAACTTTTTATTTTATTCACTTTCAAGGCAGACATTCTTAAAATGAACATTACATTGCCTTGACTGACTTTTAAGATAGCATTTAGCTCTTCTTTTTTCTTTTATCTTTCCCTCATAAATTTAGAACATGGTTAGAAAGATCCATTATTTTTCAAACCCCGATTCAGAAATTATGTTAAGACTTACTGAAGTATGTAGAAACTTCTGTGTGGATGCAGGGTTCTCCCAATTTGCTATACAATTTGAAGTTACTTTTAAAATCTCTCTCTCTCTCTCTCTCTCTCTCTCTCTCTCTCTCTCTCTCTCTCTCTCTCTCTCTCTCTCCCCTTCCCTTAGATTTAGTTTCTTAATTTGATAGCAAGTGATACACAGCTGCCTACCTTTCACAAAATTGTGTCAGGATCTTAGAAGGAGGGGTAGAATAAGATTGACTTGCTCCTTTTGAAGTCAGAGATGTGGAGGCTAGGGCTAGAATTCCAGGCTGCTATAGAAAGGGTGGTTACAATAAAGTGCATAGGTAGTAGGTAGGAGAGATTTTTTTGGATCACCATACTCAATCCTTTACAAGCTCATGGCTATATTGTAAATGGTTCAGAATGCAGGAAGTCTCACTTCTTGGCAGATGGGGCATTAACATATATAAAATCATAGTAAATGTTCTATCAATCATCTGGGTTGTATTTTCTAATGGGCAGAATTTGAAGAGTCTGAAGAATCAATCTTATTTTTATTCCTAGTGTAATGCTCATAGATCATTCTCTAACAAAAGAAGAAAAAGAATGCCTATGAGTTTCTGACTTGGAAAAACAGATAGTGCTCCCTTGACTTTAGAAGATTTTTCCACAATGTAATGTTAATAATATGAACGAGAATAACATGAATTTATGTTCTGGGTTATTCTTAAAATGTGTTACACATATTATTTCAGTCATCCATCCCTATGATTATTCAAATCAATTAAAATATGCAATTTGTGAAACCTGTTGATAGCAAATTGGTAAGATAAAAAGAGAAAAATCCTGATTTTTGCACTCGGGTAACTTATAGGACTTATTCCCATTTTACAGATTCAAAAATAGATGTTCAGAAAACTGGAGATTTTCCCGAAGTTGCTGAATTAATATATGAAGGGACAGGACAATGCCTTTCAAAGAAGCTTTATACATTATGACTTTCCATATACAAGATCATAGAATTTGGAGCTGGAAACCTTAGAAATTGTATAATGCAATTGATTTGTTTAAAGGATTAGAAAAATAAGACATAGGGGGCGGAACCAAGATGGTGGAATAAAAGCAGGAACCTGCTTAAGCTCGCACACCAATCACCTCCAATACCTGCAAAATATGACTCTAAACAAATTTCAGAGATACAGGACCTTGTATCAGCAAGCACCCCAGCATCCCTAAGGTGCCTGCCAACACAGGTTCTTAGAATTGCTTTTCTAAAGGAAAGAAAGTCAAAATGGGTTAACAATCTTGCTTTAATCAAACATATGTCATTGACCTATTTCTGGGGAAAAAAGATCAGCACCCCAAACTTCAGGGAATACAAACAAATTAAAATCAGAAGTTCCAAGAAGACAGAGAAACAGATCAAGTAGACAGGCTCCCAACTGTCTGACCATTACATCCATACCTACTCACAGTTACCAGAGAGGGAAGCACTAACATCTGGATTTTCAAACCTGGGAGGCTCAACAGCTGCCCAGAGTCTCATCTGGTCAAATCACACAATGCTTCTCAAAGTGAGCCCCAAAACAAAATATATAGTAAATGTAGAATTTGAACCCAGAATCCTCAGACTCCAAATAAAGTCTTCTTTATTGAAGGGGATGAATTAGTTGAGTTCTTATAGGCTTAGAAAAAGGACCTCAATAATATGAGTTTGTAGGTATGAAAATTCACTCAGGCAGAAGACATAATGGGAACTCCCAGACTGTTTCTCACCAAGAGATTATGTTGTTTCCAGTCATGTTTCAGATGAATCAAGGACATTTTTGCATGTGAAGTTATGCTTTCTCCTTCCTCAGGGAAGAATTCTTTAAAATGAGAAGATTATGAATTTGAAATTGTGGGACTTACTTTACCATTATGCTAGCAAATGCAATTGTCCAGGCAGAATGATAGAATAGGCCCCCAGAGTATAAATATAAAAACAATTACATGCATATACATATATATGTATATGTATATAAATATATAATTTTACATATGCATATATATACCCTCACGCATATTTTATATTTAAAAAAAAGAAAGAAGCTTCTGGCTCATTGGGTAGGCCTGTATCTTTATGAAAAGCCATACACAACAATTCTAAAGCATGAGGTGTGAATGAGTTTTGTTCTGGAGGAAGGACAAACATTGACAAGATCCCAGATTCACCAAGATATTAAAGTATTGAAGAGAATTTCCCCTACTGAAATCTTGTACTACTCATCATATGGGTGGAATATACACCAAGTTCTCAAGCAAAATTTCAGAGGATAACACATTCTGGTATGTACTAGTAGGAGCTGAAAGCTTTAAGGATGAGTCCACAGAATTACAGCAATCATGAATGATGCTATTGTTCCTTAATTCATAAAAATCTAATAATTAAAAGAATAGTCATCAAATGGCAAAGGCTTCAGGCAGAGTATCAGTCCTGGATCTAGGAAAACTCATCTTTAGAATTCAAATCTGGCCTCAGGCACTTAATAGCTATGAAACCCTGGGCAAGTCACTTAACCCTGATTGCCTCAGTTTCCTCATCTGTAAAATGAGCTGGGGAAGGCAAGGACAAACCACTCCATTACCTTTTTAAAAAAAAAAATCCCAAGTGGAGTCATGAAGAGTTGGACAAGACAGGAAAAATTACTGAACAGCAACAAAGGTATATACATACTTGTGTATGTATGTGTGTATATATACATGTATATATATATATATATACATATACACACATATATCTACATATATAAAGAGAGATAAATATAGATTATAAAGATATAGACAGATAGGCATATATATATACACGAAATGTTTATAGCTACAACAATATGTTGTAATATATGTAAATATGATTTGTGCTTCAGTATATATGCACACATTATAGTTGTAACCATTGTGTGTATACAAACACATACACACATATTCCACGTATTTATTTTAATAGGCAAAATATAAAGGAACATCCATGTTAATTCAACATCTACAAAGGGCCACAGAAAATTATGGCACGAGCTGGGGATAAAATATTATCATTTATTAGTAAGGTCATTTTTAAAAATTAAAATTTGTGTTTATTTTTAGTTTACATCATTCATTTCTACAAGATTTTAAGTTACAAATTTTCTCCCCATATTTCCCCTACCCACCACCCCAAAATAGTGATTCCACTGTATACTCCCTCCTCCAATCTGCTTTCTCCTATATCCTCCCCTATCCCCCCTCTGACTTTTCTGTAGGGCAAGTTGGATCTCCATATACCAATGCCTGCATATCTTATTTCCCAGGTGCATCAACATCATCATCATCATAATTTTAAACATTTGATTTTAAAACTTTGGATTCCAGATTCTTTCCATTCCTCCCTTGTCACCCACCCTTACTGGGAAGATAAGCAATTTAATATAGGTTGTACATGTGTAGCTACACAAAACATTTCCATAGTGGATATATTGTGAAAGACTGACTATATTTCCCTCCATCCTATCTGGTACCCCACTTGTTCTATTCTCTACTTTGACCCTGTCCGTTTTCAAAAGTGTGTGCTTCTAACTACCCTCCCCCCCAGCCTACCCTTCTCTCTATCATTCCTTCTCTCATCCCCTTCCCTACTCTCCTGTAGGGCAAGATACCCAATTGAGTGTGTATGTCATTCCCTCCCTAAGCCAAATTTAATGAGAGTAAGGTTGACCCATTCCCTTTTCCTTCCTGTTCTTCCTCTCCATTGTAATAATTATCCCTTGCCTCTTCTATATGACTTAATTTAGCCCATTCTGTCTCTCCCCATCTCCTCTGATTATATTCCTCTCTCACCTCTCAATTTCACCTTTTAAATAACATACCTTACTATTCAGTTGATCCTGTGCTCTCTGTCTATGTACACCTGTACACATATATACACACACTCACATATGTATTCATAAGCCCATATAGCCTCCTATGTAGACATGTATGTATACACACATATGTATGTATAGACACACATGTATGTATACACATATGTATTGTGTGTATATATACATATACATATATACATATACACACGTTTATAGTCCCTTCAAATATTCTCATACTGAGAAAAGTTTTATAAGTTACAATTATTGTTTTTCCATATAGGAATGTAAATAGTTCAACTTTGATAAGTTCCTTATGATTTCTTTTCCCTGTTTACCTTCTCATGCTTCTTGTATCTGAATGTCAAATTTTCTATTCAACTCTGGTTTTTTCATCAAGAATGCTCGAATGCTCTATTCCACTGAATGCCCATATTTCCCCCTGAAACATGGTACTCAATTTTGCTGGGTAGATAATTTTTGGTTTTAATCTCAGCTACTTTGACCTCCAGAATATTACATTTCAAGCCCTTTGATCCCTCAATGTAGAAGCTGCCAGATCCTGTGTTATCCGGATTGTGTTTTCACAGTATTCAAATTGTTTCTTCTTGGCTGCTTGTAATATTTTCCCCTTGATATGGGAACTCAGGAACCTGACTATAATATTCCTAGGAGTTTTCTTTTTGGGATCTTTTTCAAGAGGTGATTGGCAGATTCTTTCAACCTTTATTTCGCCCTCCGGTTCTAAAACATCAGGGCAATTTCCCTTGAGAATTTCTTGAAGGCTGGTTTCTAGGTTCTTTTTTTGATCATGGCTTTCAGGTAGTACAATAATTTTTAAATTATCTCTGCTGGATCTATTTTCCAGGTCAGTGGTTTTCCCAGTGAGATATTTTACATTGCCTTCTATTTTTTTTTCATTTGTTTGGATCTGTTTAATAGTATTTCATTTCTCATAATGTCAATAGCTTCCATTTCCTCCAATCTAATTCTGAAGCAATGATTCTCTTCAGCGAGCTTTTGAGATTCTTTTTCCATCTGGCAATTAAGCTTTTTAAGGCATTCTCCTTTTCATTGGCTTTTTGAGCCTCTTTTTCCATTTGAATTAGTCTATTTTTTAATGTATTGTTTTCTTCAGTCAGGTTGTTGACTCTCTTTTCCTGATTTTCTTCCATCATTCTCATTTCTCTTCCCAATTTTTCCTCCACTTCTCTTATTTGATTTTCAAAATCCTTCTTAAGTTCCTCTATGGACTTTAACCAGTTCATATTTTTCTTGAATGCTTTTGATGCAGGAGTTCTGACTCCATTGTCTTCTTGCTGTTCCATGCTTTGATCTTTTTTGTCCCGAAAAAAGGAATCCAAAGTCATATTGCTATGCTTGCTTTGCTTCTTTGTTTGCTCATATTGCCACTCAATTATTTGACTTTTGAGCTTTTTGCAATAGTAGAACCCTGCTTCCAGAGAGGAGAGCTTTGTCCCAAGTCACTGGGGTTTTCGCAACTGCCAGTGCTATTAGTTGGGTGTCTTCTCAGAAGCCTCCACTGGCTCTGGCACATTGGTCAAACACCCCAGGACCTCCACCCTAGACAGCAATCCAGATCCAAGCATATTAAAGCAAGAATGATTAGCCCTCAGACTGGTTGCTTGGGCACCATACAAGCTGCAGGCCAGGAACTCTGAAGCAGCCACACTGCAGGGGCCACTCTACCTCAGTCGCTTCTCCCTTGGGGAGCAGAGAACAGTCCATACTCCCAGACCTCCTTTTCCCACAAAGTCCACACTTATCTCTCACTTTGTCTTTGGCATTTATGAGTTGATATTTTTGGAAACCCCCACAGCTGGTGGTGATCCTCTATCCAGAAGTCCCTCCAGTCAGGGTTGGTTGTGGCCACCCTGATGCTAAAACCGCAGACTCAAGTGGGCCTGTGCTATGCTCCCAACATGCTGCAATGGACACTTCCTGTTGGCCTACTGGGCTGTCTTCAGTGGGAGGTTTGTTTCTCTCTGTCACTTTGTGTGTTCTGTAGCCCTAAAATTTGTTTAGAGTCATTTTTTAATAGGTATTTGAGGTGGTTATGGAGGGGCCATATGGAGTTTTCCTGCTTCTACATGGCCATCTTGGCTCCATCTAGTAAAGTTATTTTTCATGAAAAATTTTTAAAATTGTAACTGAAATATCACATCCATCTATTCCAATATATACATATATATGTATATATATATGCAATAATTCTAAATATCTACTCATTACATATTTATATATCTATAACTACATATGTACATATTCATATAGTGTACATACATGCATGCATGGACGTGTCTTATATAGAGTAGACAATCTAGTGATATGGTCTTGAAGTCAGAAAGACCTAACTTGAAGTTTTGCTCCTGATACATAAAGGTTCTTTGACCTTGGTCATTCTTTGGCTTGTAGGTGCCCTAGTAGCTCTCCAAAGAAGAGAAAAGAACTGAATATCATTTGTTGAGGGAGTTTCCTCACTTGCAACATTCCTATATCATTGTAATAAATCTAGTCCATATCTATCTATCACCTATAATATGATACAATATTTATTAAATGGTTACTATGTGCCAGGCACTGTGCTAAGTGTTAGAGATACAAATAAGAAAAAGGAAAGATGGCCCCTGCCCTCAAGAAGCTTACAAGCTAATTTTATCCATCCATCTATCCACCTATCATCCATCCATCTATCTATTTATGATTTCATCTAATATAAGTACAGATTTTACTGAAATTTATCAGGATGCATATTCCATCCAACAAGAAATTCCATAACAACCTCATATTTCAAAATTTTGCTCCATTGTGTTTTTTTTTTCCCTAACCCCCAACCCCCACACCAAGAAATTCCATTGCTGTCAGTCAAATTTTATGTAATGAGTTTCTTCATACTCAACTGAACATTCCTTATGTCCCAGTACATTAGCCAGGCTATATTCCTGCCCTTTTTTTCCTATTGTTCTCTGCTGGAGTTAATTTCAAGAGTCAGAGTCACCTTTGTGAAAAGACAAGGCATCTTAGGACTTTAGTGAAAAAAATGGGTGAGCTCCTTGTGAGGAGGAATTGCTTCCCTTATGGTATTTATATTTTTTATACCTAGGACAGTGATTGGCACATAGTGGGCATTTAATTAATGTTTATTGATTAATTGGTGTATGTGGACTTCTACAACAGTGTATATGAGGGTCTAGAAAGAAGATATAAGACATGGCATTTGTGATCATCCAGAATACAGTAGAAGGAATGATTCAAAGAATCTGCCCATATAACCAAGGGGAAAATATTATGGAAGTCTGTTATGAAGAGAAATAGGGGGAGGGTCATGTAGCAACTCTCAGAAATAAATATAGCATGGTGTAATTGAAAATTCACTGAACTTTGAGTGAGAGGGCCTTGGTTTGAATATCAGTTCTACCTCTTACTAATTGGCATTTAGGTTCTCCAAGATTGCTTTCTCCTGTCAAAATGAGATAATGTTTGAACTCTCTAACTCATGGGCTATTTGCAAAGACCACAAGAGATAGTATATATTATGTAAGTTTTCAGTACATATATATATATATATATATATATATATATATATATTATTTAAAAATTAAAGGGGAAAAATCAAGCATTTTTAAGCATTTACTATGTACCAACTACTGTGCTAAGTGCTAGATGGATATATCAAAAATGATGCTTTGGAAGCCAGGAAGTGCCAAGCAAATGTAAGGAATTGGTGGTTTAATAGCTGTCCCCAATTTAAAGGCTAGTGACTAAAAGATTCCAAAAAGCCACATAGAAGCAGCAAAGCAAAATTTGGTAAGCGTACTCATTTAATATATTAGTCTGGAATTCAGCAGACTTCTATTTTTTGGATGCCAAATAATAATAGATTTACATGAGTAGGATGTCAGAAAAAGGACCAGTTAATAAATAAATGCCCCTGTAGTTATATTTTTTGCCAATAAGAACTAAAGAATACTTGCCTAAATTAATTCTGTATTTAAAATCTGAGGTTGGACTATGTTTATATTCCAGAATTGCTCAGAGGAATGATTGTGCTATCCCCAAACTACATTTGGATTAGGACACTAATTAATAGTATTGCTAGCCATAATAGTTGTTGTTGTTGTTGTTGTGGTGGTGGTGGTGGTGGTGGTGGCAGTAGTAGTAGTAGTAAGTGGTAGTGGAGGTTGTAGTAGTAATAGCAGCAACAGGAGTAAAAACCTAATTTATATAGAACTATAAATACATTAATTAATATTATCCTCAGAACAACAAAGTGAAATATGTCCTTTAATTAATCCCCATTTTGTAAAGCTGTTTCAGTTGAAGTCAAACATAATGCACTAAGATTATATACCTAATAAGTATCTCAGTCAGAATTTGATCCCAAGTCCTGTACTCTATCTACTACACTACTTATCTGCATTGTTTTTCTTCATTTACAGACCCTTAGGGTCAGGTGAAATTTGCTGGTAGATTATGGTTTCAGGGCTCTTGTTCAGTCATGTCTGACTCTTTGTAAACCCATTTGGGCTTTTCTTGACAAAGATACTGGAATGGTTTGCCCTTTCTTCCCCCAGCTTATTTTACAGATGAGAAAACTGAGGTAAATAATGTTAAGTGACTTGCCTAGGTTCACACAACTAGTGTCTGAGGTCAGATTTTAACTCAGGAATGGTTTGGAATAAGGGAACATTGAGTCAGGTCTTGTTTCTGCTCCTTCTTAAGTCACCTTGAAGTGATCATTTTTCTTCCCTATGATTCAGTTTTCTTTTCTATAGGAAGAGAAGGGATGGAGTTCATGTTCTTAAAATGCTAACATTCTATGTTGTAAATGAAGACCTGAGCCACAACTAAAGTTAGGGGCAAGTAGGGTCAGTGATTGACAAATTCTGTTCTGCAACATCATGGAGGGGTATGGAACCAGATATCAATGTATGATGGCTTTGTCTTGCATGCAGTTTCCAGCTGAAATGAAGCTGTTTTATAGTATAGACATGCTAAATTGGTCTCCTCAGTCATCTGGGATGGTCCTATGGAGCCCCTAGACAACCTCCTTTTCACCGCAAATTTGATTCTCTGAGATTTGTGAAAAGCAACTGTAATCTTGCCTCAGAGTATGGAAAAAAAATCCCTTCTCCTTCACCACAATGAGCTACGGGTGTCATTAAGAAACAGCTAAAACACATTATCTTTCTTAGCTATTTTTGCTGCCAGCCATCTGGAGTTTCTCTGTTATCTTAGATCTGTTCACACTAAATCAGCCAATGAAAGAAATAACTAATTTCTTTTTTTCAGATCTGCTCATTTTGGTAATGATGACCTTTAAAGCTAGTGTCATCCCCCACATAACAATGCACCATATGTCGGATGTCGGATAATAAAGCATATTTAAACTTATCAGGCTAGATAACACCTTCTGGAGGGTTGGCTATTAATTAATATCTTTCTCACCATCATCATCTTACTAGTAGAACTGAAAAGGTTTCTCTGACTATGGAGGGTATCACAGGGTAATAAACCCTGTTCAGACAGACCCTGTTTGGGCTTTTTTTTTCCCATTTACTATTGGCATTTATAGCCAATGTGAAAGCAATTTTGATGTGGAAACTGAAAAAGAGAATGCAATTGTCATCTATGTGCATGGACACAGGGCAGCCAAAGCAGGCAGGTGTTAGTACTGCTGTCTTCTGCCATTGCCTAGACCACATGTGGGACATTATGCTTCTTTCTTGAGGTGATAGGTATCCCTCTTGCTTTCATTGAATGGCCAGTAATAGCTCCCAACTCAAGTTTCTCTTGCTTATTGTTTGGCTTTTGATGGCTCCAGAGTGTGTGAAAAACAATTGTTTTCTGTTCTGATTAAAAATCTAAGGGTCTTCCCCTCTCAGTGATACTTTTGTGATGGCAAACTAGGTCATCTTCTGTCTTAATTCTTACCTAGTCTTTAATCACTGAACAGGTATTCCTCTCAAACAAACTGAGACCTGGGAAAGACCATAGTTTAAAAAGTCGAGGTCACCCCCTGAATCCTAGGTTCCATACCCCTCTCTTGACTCTTGTCTTGTCACTAGACTCTTAACGATTCTGGAGGAGAGTGAGGCTTATGACTTTGTGCCTCACTTAAATACAATTCCCATACAAGTCAAGCCATCACCCTTGTGATATCATTGGGCCTCTCTGGGGATGAAGAGTGAACAAGAAAATACTGGGATCCAAGGCCTGACAAAAGAAGCCAGTTCCTTCATCAATATCACAAAATAAATAAGGTTGGATTGGGAAACAACTTTCTAAAAATAGAACTCGATGGCACTTTGGAATGTAGTCGTTTTCACGTTTCTGAAGGTTTTCAAGCAGACTGGAGGTCCAGTTATCTGAGGGGTAAAAAAAGAGAATCTTGTTCAAGCAAGAATTATTCTACATGATGACCGAATTCCTTTTTATTTCTAATATTAAATAACTATGGCATATCCCATGTCTTCTGGGTCCACACTCAAGCATTTGTCCAATGGGGCAAGGAAGCAGGTTTGTTTATTGTCACCTGATCTATCTGGAATTGACTAAATCATCAAAGAAAACTCTTCCCCCTCCCATTTCCTGGGTGACACCAGCTCTTCAAGTAAATCTCAGTATTTGTTGAAGAGCTTAATTAAACCATTGATGATGAAATGTAGCATTTGAGTCTCCATTCCACATATCTGCCTTCACTTCTCGGCGTTGTGCAGTCCTGTGTTTTCTTCGTTCAGATGGCTGGATAGAAATTGCACTTTTCAAGGGAGATAAAAATAATGATCATCTAATTCCCTATTTTCAGCAGAGACACTTACCTTTGTAGTGCCCAGCGATGATCAATAAAAGCCTTTCATCACCAAACCCAATAAGCAAGATCGAATTAGAGGGCAGTGCTCCAAAGAGGCAAATAATTGGCACCCAAACCACCTTGTGATGTCAGAAGCACACTAATACATTTGCAGCTGAAGCTCATTGCTATTCATTGCTTGTTACCAATTCACCTCTTGCTTCTGCATCTGCAGCTTTCAAAAGCTAAATGCAGGAGCCTGCTGAGGGTGTGGCATTTATGCTCAACTTCCAAGAAAACCTTGAAGGACTGCTTGCCATCTAATGCACTCTAGTCTCTACTCAGAGCTAGATGCAAAGGCTGAACCTTTTCCACCAACCACTTGATCGATGGGCTAAAAAGTATTTATTATGTTCTGACTGTATACCAGATACTTTTCTAATGTTCGGGAACAGAAAAATCCTAGCTGAAACAATCTCAGTTCTTAAGGGGCATGCATTCAATAATGAAGACACAATTACCTCTATAATTAAATATAAAATCTTATATATAAATATTTATGCATGTGTATCTGAAAGGTAAAATATATAGACAGTAGTTAAAAGCAAGGTCATTTGGGAAGGCAGGAAATAGTAATTGGGGGGGATTGGGAAAGGCTTAAGGTAGAATGTTAACCTTCAGCTACAACTTGAAAGAAGAGGATAATATGAGGCAGCGGTAAACAGGAAGTGCATATCAGATGTGTATTGTGTGCTGGGAGAAATTTCAGGATTGAAGATGGAGTGCCATATTTAAAGAGAGGCCAATCTGCTAAACCCTAGAGTGATGACAATGGAATTAATTTATGATGATGCTAGAAAGATAGACTGGGTCCTGGTTTAGGAGGGTGTTAAAAGTCAAATGAGGAAGTTTTTATTTCCTGGAGGCAATATGGTGTCACTGACATTTATGGAGAGGGGGAATGACATTGTCAGATCCATATTTGAGGAAAATTACTTTGGTGAGTGTGGGAAGCACAGAGTGAAGAGAATAGAGAAGAGTCAGGAATCCAGTTAGGAGATCTTCTCCTCAGTGAACCCAAACATGAAATGATGGCTTCAAACCAAGTTCTTGAAGCCTACACATTCTTTGTAAGGGACTGAAAGCATTTGTTGGGAGATTCTAGAATGTTAGAACACAGACCATAGAACATTATGGCTAAAGGGAATCATCATTTTTGTCATTCTAGACCAACTCTTTCATTTTATAAATGAGGAAACTGATGTCCAATATGGAACCTTACTAAAATCACACAATTAATTAATGGAACAATCAATCAATCAATAATCATTATGTACCTATTATGTGCCAGGTACCATACTAAGCTCTAAAAAAACCCTGGAAGTTGATGGCATGGCCTTGACTATAATATATTTCTCCTGGCTCTTGGCCATGTGCTCTCTGTTTCTATGAAACCTCTGAGAAGTCTCAGGGTCTTTGTTTGGGGCTTTGTTTGGATAAACCTGAGTCTACGTGACTGGAAGGTAGAAGCAATTTTTGCCTCCCTCTGTAAAGACTCCAATTTACCCAGGTTCTATTTTGACTTAAAATGTTTCATGACAGGTTTATAGTATTAATTTCCTCTACTTCTGTGCTTATTCTTTATAAATGTTTTCTTTGAAGTATAAATCAAGTTGCTAGTGCCAGATAGACCGGAATTTGGACAGATGACTTCAGGGAACATTCTATCCCAAACATACAGCAAGTGATGGTTGTTCTCCATCGATTATCCACTATGACAGGTCATAATGTTCAAAGTCTTCTGAATGCAAAAGTGATATCCTGATGAAAATAGGAACTTATTAATTAAATGATTTCTCAGTCTCATGGCTGACATAATCACTTCCCTTTCTAATGCATTTTGAAACTTATTGTGCAGAAGTTAATCCTGTTAATAAGATTCGATTTTCTTTTTGTTTTAATAGGATACTTCAAAATACTTATGATGAGACTAAGCTATATTTACTTTTCAATATTATTATTTTGTCTATGTCCCTAGGCCAGTGAAACAAGAGACTATATTCTTGAGAGGATGAAAAGAAAATTATATGTAAAGTAAAACTGTTTTTTTGTTTGTTTGTTTTTGTTTCCTTCTGAGTCCATAGCTTATTAGCTGGGTGATTGGAGGCAAATCAATTTACCTCTCTGAGGGTAAATTTCTTTATCTATAAAATATGAGTTTTGGACTAGGTGGACTATGGGGCCATTTTTTGCCCTAGCATTCAATATTATTATTGTTATTTGTATTATTACTTTATAACAGTGCGTAAAGAGGGGACTGGCCAATGAGCCTGATCCATATAGAAAGGTGCAGTGTGCTCTGCTGATGTGTTCCCAGTATGTTTTCATTTCATGTGTAGTTATTATTTCTTATCTGCTTAAAATGTGAAGTAGGCAGGCAGCCTTTTGATTGTCCCCTAAATCAGAAATGGGAATGAACATAAACTCTGGGAACCATATTCCCACACCCACTCTGTTGAAGTAGGTCCTTAGAGTATGACTACCCTTCCTCTCAGGGTCTTAAGGATATCACTGAGGATTTGGAATATATTTCTCTAATATTATGGATAAACTCAAGCCCTCATTCTGTTATGTTTTCCTCAATATCAAATTACCAGTTAGAGTACCTCTCTTCAATCTTTGATATCTTATAGTGATAAATACCTCATTATCATTTAGTCACTTAAGAACAATTAACTTTTATGAAAGATTATTTACTGAGAAAACATGGTAGTACAAACCATTTCCTCCATCCTGGTTCACATTCACAATGGAAAGAGTACAGGACTAGTAATCAGAAAGATCTGAGTTCAAATGTGACCTTAGAATCTCACTGCCTGTGTGACCATTGGTCAGTTTCTTAACCTTTTAGTGCCTAAATTTCCTCATATTTAATATCAGTATAATAAAAGTGCCTGCCTCACAAGAGTGGTGTGAAGATCAAGTGATTTAATTTATGCAAATCACATTGCAAACCCTAAAGTGTTATATAAATGCTAGTTGCTGTTGCAGCTGCTATTACTATCACTCCTATTACTACTACTACCTGGGAGAAGTGGACTTACATTTAAAATGGTTGCTACAAGACAGTTACTCCCCCAGGATGGCGTCTGAATTTGTAGACAGAACCAACATCTTGGCTGTAATATTCCTGCAACTGTGTTGTGATGTGTCCCAGTTCCTCCCCGTTGCAGTGGAGGAGGACTAGACTTAAGTGGCTGTAAGCTCTGGCATGTACTCCAAATCTTAGACTTTTGGTAGATCATCATTGGAACCTCCCAAAGCTCACAAGGTCATAGACATTTCCAACACCCATTCACCTAAAAGAAGGGAAGAAATATGAAGAGGGAAAGGCCAGAGGCCTGTATTCATTCACAGGCTACAAGTCAACCTCAGTTCAGGGTTGAGGGGAGTGGGGAAAACTCTCCCTATTCAGAGGGTTACTGTACATTTTTCTCACTTGAAGGAGAGAAGGTCTTTTCCAGTTCGTGTCTCTTGAATACATTATCACTTACAGCTCGGAAACCCATCAAAAGGTTTCACTTTTTCATGTGGTAAGCAGCTCAGAAACAGTGTCTGCCTGTTCTCCTAAAGTCTACATGGAAACTGCATCAACAGAACACCCTGAAAATGGGAATAAGAGCTGGGTTAATTGGCTAATCTCCTTGTTACTTATATAACCAGGTTTTGATGTAATCTGTGAATAACCAAACTGCTCAGTGAGGGCTCTGGATTTAGAACTTGGTACTATTCTATATAGTAACTGAGTTAAGTTGCTAAACTAAATCCTCTCCCTTCCCCTCCATAAAGACTAAGACATTGTTGGGGGAAAATGCTCTAGGTGCTGTGGGCAGTGTTTGTTTATTTCCTGATAGATAGATAGATAGATAGATAGATAGATAGATAGATAGATAGATATAGATATTTATATCTGTGTGTATATCTATATCTATATCTATGTGTGTATGTGTGTATACGTGTCTATCTGTGTGTGTATCTATCTGAGTGTATATGAATCTATCTGTGTGTATATGTATATATATATATATATGTGTGTGTGTATGTATATATCTATATAGCTGTGTGTATATATGTGCGTATGCATATCTATCAGTCTGTGTGTATATGTACAGATAAGTATGTATATATGTGTTTATATGTATGTGTATACATACATACATGTATATATGTGTGTGTATGTGTATACCTTTGAAATAAATACTTCTCTGTAAAAGGTCATCGATTGTTGGATGTTCAGTGGAACTAGGCTATTTTGGATATACTAAAATTGGAGCAACACAGTTGGCGTGGACTTGAACCAATAACAAATATTAGACATCCCTCGATCCCCTTAAGAGTAACCAATGTGGGTAGCTGGGGAGAGATGAAATCTAACATACCTGACCTCAGGCAATGGAGGCCAGAATAGTCTTAGTTATATATGGATTATCCCCATGCTTAACTGAGACAATAAAAGTCATTCACCATAAATTACTTCTTCCCAAGCTCTCCAAACCCCTTGGCATCCATTCTCCCTTCATTCTTTCTTCCATATACTAGTTACTGATTATGAAGTGCCCTTTCACACTGTGAAGGCCAACTCCTTTCTAAATGTAGGTTTTAATTGATCTTTTTTACCTTTTCCAGTAGGCCGACACCACAATTACTGCTCTTCCCCCTTCTATCAGGGATTTCCTGCTGCCTATAAACACATTCTCTAAGCCATTTAAAAATCACACTCATAACAAACAAAACAACCAAATAAACAAGCTAAATTCACTTGATCTTAATATGCTCTTCATCATCTTCTATCCCTCTTTCCTCTCCTAGTCTAACTCCTAAGGGGGGAAAAAAGATAGCTACTCTTTTCTTCAACTTCCTTTTCTACTGATCATGCCTCAACCCCTTGCAATTTGATTTTCAGCCCCATCACTCAACTGAAAGAGCTCTTTGCAAAGTAACCTATTAAATTGTCAAATCTGCTGGCCTTTATTAGCCTTTTGCTTTCTTGACCTCCCTGAAACATTTGATACTGTTGACTTGTCTCATCTTGGTTACTCTCTCTTCTCTAGGATATTCTGACACTTTTTATTCTTGGTTGTCCTCCTTTCTATAGGATTGTTCCTTTTCAGTTTCCTTTTCTCAGTTATCATGGATATCCCACTGCCTAATGTGGGTGTACTCCAAGGCTCTATCCAGTGTCCTATTCTCATATTTCTCTATACTCTTTATATTATTGATCTCATCAGGTACCATGGGCTCAATTACCTATTTAATACAGCTATCTCCCAGATAAAATTGTAGAACTCTAGTCTCTCTTTCCTAAGCTCTATTTCAGCATATGAGGCCATGTAGTAGATTTTCCTAACTGGATGTCCCAAAGGTACCTTAAATTCCATATGTCTTAAAAAGGAATACATTAAATTCTTCTCCTCCCTATAAGATTTTTTCTGAACTTACCTATTTTGTTCAAGAGAACCACATCCTTCTGCTCCTACTTTCTCAACTAGTTTCTGCCTTTTAAGCCAAATATCTACCATGCAGTTAATCTTGTTGATTCTACTACTTTTTGTTGTGTTTCATTTTGATTTGTTTCCCTTATCTCTACTTATATGACCATCCCTATAGTTTACACCCTCATTATCTCCTATCTGGTCTCCTCTAATAGTCTTGGAATTGGTCCTTTTTTCTACAAAGGTTCCTCTTCTCTAATTCATTCTCCAGAGAGTCATAAAAATGATTTCTTTAAAGCACATGTCTGACCATGTGACTCCCAGATCAACAAACTCCAGTGGCACCTTCCTATGAAGAGGATCCTTTGTAAACTTCTCTGTTGGAAACCCTTTGAAGTCTGTGTCCAACCTGCCTTTCCATCCTTTTTATACATTACTTCCCTTCAAGCACTAGATAGTCTTGCCAACCTTACCTTCTAGATGTTCCTTACACACAGTACTCCATGCCTTTGTACAGGCTGTATGCCATGCTTAAAATGCCCTCCCTCCTCATCACTACCTCTTATAATTCTGAATTGTCTTCAAAGCTCAGTTTGTGTTGCCTTCTACATGAAGTCTTCCCTACTCCCCACATTTATTAGTACCTTTTTCCTTGTATCTTATATTTATCTTTATATAGTTTTAATGACTTGTATATGTATTTATGCACATTTATATACATACATATACATGCATACCTACATATGTATGTATATCTGTATGTATGTGTATATAATCTATATCTATATATCTATATGTACATCTATATCTATATCATCTCTGTCTATATTTTATCTGTATCTATATCTATCTACCTCATATTTCTGATGGAATAGAATAGAAGGCCCTTGAGTAAATCAATCAGACAGTTAACATTTAGGAGGCATCTTCTATGCCCCAGCCACTTTGATAAGCATTGGGGATATCAAAAAAGACAAAAAAACAAAACAAACAAAAACTTCTGTCCCTATCTTCAAAAAGTTTGTCCACTAAGAGAGGAGAGAAGATGTAAGTAAGTGTTTACAAATAAGACTTATACAGGATAAAGTAGAGGTAATCTCAGAGGGATGGCTCTAAGATTAAGGACTGGGAAAAGCTTTCCTTAGTAGGTATGATGTTATCTGAGAATTGCAGGAAGCCAAGAAAGGAAGGAGACAATAATGAGGAGGGAACTAGCTGCAGGCATGGGAGACAGCCATTAAAAATGACCAGAGTTGGGAGACAATATATTGTACAAAGAACAAGAAAGGTGACCAGTGTCACTGGATCATAAAGCAAATTGTTGGGGAGCTAGAATGGTAAGAAAACAGAAAAGGGGCCAAATTAGGTTGCACAATGGATAGAGCTCCTGGCTTGGAATAAGGAAAACTAAATTTCATTAATAGGTCTCTGACACTTAAGAGCTATGTAACCCTGGGCAACTCACTTAACTCTGTTGGCCTCAGTTTCCTCCTCCGTAAAATGAGGTAGAGAAAGAAATGACAAAACCACTCCAATATCTTTTCCAAGAAAACCCTGAATGGAGCCACAAAGAGTGGAATATGACAACCAACCAAATAACAACACTTCACTGATATTGCTTTCAAAGCACCTGAGGTTAATTCTAAGCCATAGAGAAGCATTATTGTTTGTAGGGAGGAGGGCGATGGGAGGGAGATATATAAAAAGTTAAGTGGCACCTTTGCTTAGAGCCCTGGAGCTGGAATCAGGAAGACTTGAGTTCAAATCTAGTCTCAGGTACTAAGCAGCTGTGTGACCCAAGGCAAATCACCTAACCTCTCTTTACCTCAGTTTTCTCATCTGTAAACTGGGGATAATGAAAGTAACTGACTCCTAGGGCTGTTGTGCCAATCCAGTGAAATAATAATTGTAAATGTCTTTTCACAATGTCTGGCATAAAGTAGGCACTATAAAAATGGTAGCTTGCTATAGTGATTGGTCAGCTATATGGCATGAGGGATAGAGCTTAGAAACCTTGGTCAGAAAGACCTGAATTCAAATTGTCCTCAGATACTTGCTAGCTGATTGACCCTAGGCAAATCAATTAACCCTATTTGCCTCAATCCCTCATCTGTAAAATGAGCTAGAGAAGGAAATGGCAAAGCACTCTGGGATCTTTGCCAAGAAAGCCCCAAATGGAATCATGAAGAGTCAGACAGGACTGAACACCACCAATAGTTGTTTAGTTGTTTGTATGATTGTTTGCATGATTATGTAGCTCCTTGAAGTTTGTCAAGCAATTTACATACATTATCTTTCACTTTACATCTTAGCCACCTCCTACCAAGCCCTTAAGGGTTTTTAACCTTCTGATCCGAAGAATTCCCCTAGTAAGGTCTTCCTTCCCTGATTAGTGAATGCCATATATGATCTTATGTATCAGACCAGGATTTCTATAGCCGTATTTCACTTTATGCCTGGCCACTTCTACTCTTCTCTTTACCTTTCCTACCCAGGGCTTAGCACAAGCATAGGACCTTGGACAATAAATGCTAATTGATGCACCAACTGACTAGTTCTGGAACCATAATCAAGTAAATACTGCCATTGCTTTTAGAATGGGCTTGTCCATTTACTCCCCTATGGCTCCACTCAAGGTTCCCATAAACTTTTCTAATCAAAATATCCTCTCTGGCCAGTTAGGTGTTAGATTCCCTTATGCAAATGGAAGCAACTTGAGTACAGCCGTTCACTTTTGTAGTGGTATTATCAGCATTTGGCATACTGCTTAGCACACAGTAGGCACCAAGTGAATACTTTTGAATATGTTCATTCATTTCATTTTATTCTCAAAACAATAATTATGAGAGAAAAGTAACTTTTTTTAATATGCCAAATGTATTAGATAAGGGAATGAATGCTTAGAAATTTTATATGATCTGCCCCGTGTCACAAAGATGGTAAGTATCTTTTTTGCTTCAAGTCCAATGGTCTATCAATTACGTTACCTCTATGATTTTATGATTAAAGGAGAAAGTATGTGAATCTTTTTTTAATTGGGTCATTTTGATCACTTTGCACTAAGCTACAGAGATCATATTTGTAAAACACAATTTGGTTATAAACATTATCTTACGCAGCATGCAAAAACAAAAGAAATGCAGTATGTGGGCAGAATGAGGCAGAAAAAATATATAAAGTGAATCTCAGAGAGAATAGAAGTCTTTGTTAGGATCACACAGAAAGGAGCAAAGTATAAAATCAAACCACTTTTCTCTTACTCCAAGTACAAACTCTTTCTACCATACTAGGTTACCACTCTGTGATTTTAGTCCAGTTTTTCTCAATCTAGATTATAGATATTGTTTCTACAGTATTGAACCTGAAAGAAACCAACAACTGATGTTGAACCACCTACAGAAAAGGCTGCCACTTGATTAAAAAATCTAGCAATTTCCTGACATACACAATGCAAAGCCTTTAATGAGAGCTTCCAATGGCTAAACTTGTTAGCAAACTTGGATCTAGTGTTAAAACTTCTTTTTCTTTCATTTTGCACATGCATCCAGTGATGGATAAATGCTATAGTGTTCATATAATAATATTTGCTGACATATGTAGTATTTTATGGTCACAAGGCACTTTACATAAACCATCCTGTTAGTAGTTAATACAAGTATTGTTAAGTCATTCTAATGTTGGTGAAATAGGCTCAGAAGCATGAAGCATATTGGATTTGACAATCTAAGAGGGGCAGACACTAGTAGGTGGAAGGACCAAGAAAGGCTTCCTGAGAAGATGGAGTTTGACCTAAATCTTGAAGGGAATCAAAAAAGACAGAGATGAGTAGGCAGAGCATTTGGGCACAGCAATGTGACCATGATTTAGTTACTTAAACCCTTTGAGCCTCAGTCTCTGGATCTGTCAAATGGAGATAATACAACTTGTTCACCTTGCCTCATAGAACTGCCGATGGTTCATTGAACCAAAGATATACTTTGTAAATTTTATAAACTATCAAAATGAAAGGATTATTATATTAATGCTCTTTTTATTTCCTAATACTCATTTCACAGGGTTGCCCTGAGAAAAGTACTTTGTAAGCAATAAAGCAAACGTTATTAGTGAACACCAATCAAGGAATTTTATAAAGTAGAAGTTCCTCAAAGCAATGGGATATATCTTAGAGTCTCTGAAATTTTAACTATGTACCAGTGAGGAAATGTCTTATTCAGCCTAAGGGAAAGAGGTATAATGAGCCTGTAGAGAAATGGGTCTGTAGCTGTTCACTACCAACCCTTGATAACCATGCTGTTTGGGGTTGCAATAGGTGAGGATGATCCATATTGCAGGCCTGTTGCTGAACCTGGTGAGAAGGATAAATTGCCATGGTTAAAATGCTCTGTGAAATTACCTTTTTGGGCCTTATTTTTTCTTAAATAAATGAGACAGATTAAAAGAATTCTAACATTTATCTGCTTCTAGTTCTAACAATGTATGTCATTCCCCTACTCAATAAGTTCTAATGAATCCCTATTACCTCGAGGATGAAATAAAATTCCTCTGTTTGATATTTAAAACCTGGACCCACATTACCTTTCCCTTCTTGGTTTTGTTTGCTAGTTTTTTTTTTTTTCTCGTTGTTTTGTTTTTTAATATCTCACACACACACACACACACACACACACACTAATCCAACCAAACTGGTCTTCTTACTCTTCCACATATAAGGAACTCCATCTCTCTTATCTTTGCTTTCCAACTTCCAAGGCTAAAATGTTCTCCCTCCATATTTACACCTATAAAAATCACCGTTTCCTTCAAAGCTCAGCTCAAGCATCACCTTCTATCTGAAATCTTTCTTGATTGCCCCAGTTAAGACTTTTTACTCAAAATGATCTCATGACTACTTTGTATTTAATTATATATGTTTATATCAACTTTGCCAAACTATCATGAGCTCAGGTGAGGACTTTTGCTTTTTATCATGTCCCTTTAACTCCTATTGATTGATTCTAAGCTTTCAAATCCTATGTCACAAGCTTTCTCCTAGCTACAATGTTTATGATCTATGTCAAAGCATCCTCAGTCCTATGTATTTGAACATTTAATGATCTTTTGTCCCATCTCTAACATTCTATGATATACCGTGCCTCCCAACCCCAAGAGTCCAAATTCTAATATTTTATACCACCATATGATTATAAGTTTGGAGCCAAAAGGGACCTTTGAGATCTTATTCTATACTAAACCATTCACTTTATGAAAAAGGTAATTAAATCTCAGACTGACCTGAGTGTACACAAATAGTAAATATCAGATATGAGATTCATTTGAAAGTCCACTGCCCATCATTCCAGTACTTTTTCTACTATGATCCTCTACTCATGCTTGATGCTATTAGGAATTTTGCAGTTCTAATAGTTGACAATATGGCATTCCATGTCCTAAGGTTCTTTAAGGATACTGTGATTATATGCTCCATTCACCCGATGAAGGTGGGCATACTTTAAGATATAGTTGAATTTTGGGCAAATCATCTTCTGCCTAGACTTACCTAACAGAGTCTGCTTGAGGGTTTTGCAGACCTATACGCAAAACACAATCCCTTCATCTCTACTGAATCTCATTTATTGGTATGAAATCCCCAGTAGTGCTACAGCTTCCCGTGAATGATGAAGCCAGGCTCCATATCCTTAGACAAAATAACACTGTCTAAATCAAGCAAATGTGTTCTGTCTGGCACTGTGCAACCAGAGTTAGACTTCTGAATTAGGGCAATTTTATGACAATTTAAACCTATACTTTGCTATTTTATCTGGTTTAGAAATGTGCTGATATTTGTTTATTTTCAATGCTCTGTTGAACTGGAAACTTTCATTAATATTTGTGGCTCCTTTTTTTTCTCCTAAAATTATCATAATGGATGGATTTACGGTTCTGAAACTGTAACCAAATTTTAATAATGAAGCCATTAATATATACCTTGGCTTGAGGGTATGTTATTGGTGACAATGTAATATTTGCTTTGAAAGTAGAAATCCCTAAACTAATATTTTTATATCTCCATGTAAAGTTGCATAAATGTCTCCCCAGCTAGCTGCACATTGTGCTGTCTTGACAATTAGAGCTCTCCTACAGATGTTGTTTCTTTCTTCTCTTTTGGAAAAAAAAATATATATATTTAAAATATAAAAGAAATTAATTATCAAGATGATCTTGAGACTTGAGGAAAATAATTTGGATGGGATTTCAATTTGAAAAGATTTCTTGTTCCTTATGATTCTTTAAGAAACCTTTGGTGATTTTTTTTTTCCCTCCCTGAGAGGCAAAACTACATTTACATTTAAATGGAAACACATATATTTTTGACAAAGATCATATACTTACCTTTCCTAAATGTGATATTTAAGAATAGAAATATAATATGTCTTGGAACTACTTTGTCTTGAAAGAAAGAAAGGAAGGAAGGAAGGAAGGATATCCAGTGTTGTGTTATGAATCCTATCCTACTGACCTCCCACCAAAGTACTTTCTGAGATAGCATATCAGAATCACATAACAGCAAAGGTAGGAGGGAGTTAACTCATCTACTCTAACTAATCTCTTTTATGTATTTGTTGTTGTTTTCATTTGTTTTTATTTTTTACAGAAGAAGAAACCAAGTCTAAGAGAGGGGAAAATGTTATACAAAGTGGTACTACTACTACTAAATTTCAGAAACAAGATTTAAACCCAGACCTTTTGATTTGTTTGATGTTCATTCCACTCTGCTTGACTTACCCATCCAACAAAAAATATATATATATGAAATTAACCCGCTTATAGAATGATAGAATTTCCCATTGGAATATGACATTACTGATCATATTTTCTCACTCCATTGTTTCACGAAGAAACAAGGACTCAGATCAGGGAGCAAGACTTATTCTAGGCTGCATGTCAAGTTAGTGGGGGAACAGGAAGCAGGAACCCAGCTTTTACCAATTGCAATTTCAAGTGCTCATGCCATGTTTCTACATAGCCTCATGATCTTATTCCCTACTTTCCAAAGGTAGACTACATGTGGTCCAGCTATAAATAATGAAATCATTGATTATATTCTTGCTCATTTTTCTGTTGGTTGGGCTAATCATGAGTTATAAGTTGGCATTCTTCCTAATTAAGGTTATTAAGTTTTAATGAGTTGATAAAAGCAGTAAGTTGCAGTGGACATATTTCCTATATCCTATGGCCAACTGGAGCAAACAGAACTTGCTGTAAAAAAAGCCCTAGATTCCATGGAGTCAGAGGACCTGGGTTTGAATCCTGATTGGAGAATTTATAAGCTGTATGAACTCAGGCAAATAAGTTAACCTTTCTTGTCCCTTTTGAATCATAGGATCATTGATATAAAGCTAGAAGGATCTTAGAAGTCATTGAATTTCATGCCCTCATATAAAAGAGGAGGAGAAATTACTGAATTTCACATCTAGTAAGTGTCCAAGGAAGGATTTGAACTCAGAACTCTCTGTCTAATGATTTATCCACTATACCAACTTGCTGCCTATTTATTCATCTATAGAGAGTGAGACACTATATAATCTCTATTGTTCTAACTCCAAATCTATTACCTATATATACCAAAGATATATTCCAGGCCTAAATCTTACAATTGCTATTTTTGTCAACATTTTCATGAACTAGAGATATAAACAAAGCCCTATATCATGTGTCTGAAAATTAATCCTTCCTTTTTTGACTCATTGTTCTTTAGACTATAGGAATTAGAATTAGGAGATCTGAGTTCAAATCCCTACTCATTCTTATAAACAATTGTGTTTGCACAAGTTACTTAACCCCCTGTGAGTCTCACGAATTCAAGGGGTTAGTTTAAATCAAGGATCGACAAATGGGTCTACAAATCTCCTCCAAAGTGCAAATCTACCCTATCTCTGTTTTTATATGACCCAATTTTACAAAATTAGGTGGCAGATGGATTGGGTCTTCTGGTCACAGCTTTTTGACTCCTGCATTAGATATTATCTTTTCCAAATCTAACATTCCATGATTCTATATTATATACAATAGAATTGATAATACAGAGCTGCTTTGAGGATGCACTAAACTAGAATATTTGGTAAAATATTTAGTAAATTAGAAAATTTTGTGTCATATGCATGTAAGGTATCATTATTATCTACTCTACAGCTCTGCTTTTAGTGGTTATTGCTTACTCATTTTTCAGTTGCATCCAGCTCTTTTGATCCCTTTTGTGGTTTTCTTGGCAAAGATATTGGAGTAGGTTACAATTTCTTTCTCCAGCTCATTTTACAAATTAAGAAGCTGAGTTAAACAGGGTTAAGTGACTTACTGAGACTTACACAGCCAGATTTGAACTAAGGAAAAGTAGTCTTTCTCACTTCAGACCTGGGACTCTATGACTGAACCACATAGCTGCCAGTATTATCTACTCTACATCTCTACTGTTTCCTTATTAGTAAAGCAAGATGGTTAGGCTCAATCGCCTCAAAGACCCTTCTCTTCCACTTAAAAATTAATGTTCCCATTAATGGATTATCTATGGCTACAAAGTGAATAAAGATTACAAAACACATGGTAAGACAGCCCTATTCCTATATAAAATGTCTGGGGTTTTCCATTTCACCATCATGGCAGGACAATTGTTCCTCTTAGAAACCCTAAAGTACCAGACATTTGTATAATGCATATCCATGTGCTCCTGATTCTAAATAACTCCATTGCTTCATAAGATGGATCCTTTCTCAAAAGGTAACAAAGTGGGGGTGCTCCTGCATAATGGCAACCAAGGGAAGATAAGGAAGGATAGAAAAGGATCAGTGGAAAGAACTAGGGATATGTAGCTTAGAGAAGATAAGGATTATGGGACATATTATGGCTGGTCATTGAAGCGCTATCTACCAGAAGAATTAACTATCTGGCTTCAGAGGACAAGTAGAAGTCATAGTGGGTCCTATAGTCATAGGATTATAGAATGTCAGACCTGGCAGGCCCTTCTGAGGTTATTTCCCCCAGCTTAAAACTGGACAAGTTTCCTTTAACTCTACTGAAGAAGTGACTATTTAGGCTTTGGCGGATAACCTCTAGGGAACAGAAAAGCTACTCTCTGCCCACTGAGGCAGCCAGTTATACTTTGGGATGGTTTTAATTGTTGGGAAGCCTTTTCTTACATCAAGGATCAATTTACTTCATAGCAGCTTCTATCCATCTGTTCCTCGTTTTTCTTGCTGAGACAACTATAAAAAAATAAATTTCGTCCTTCTTTGATGGGATAGTCTTCTTTCAGAACGTGATCCCTAGAATATTTGACTTAAAACCAAGATGAAATTATTAGTTTATTGATATTCAGTTGTTTTTCAATCATGTCTGACTCTTCGTGACTCCATTTCATGTTTCCTTGGCAAAGATACTGGGGTAATTGGCCTTTTCCTTTTTCAGCTCATTCTACATATGAAGAGATTGAGGCAAGCAAGGTTATGTGTGTTGCCCACAGTCATATAGCTAGTAAGTGTATGAGGTCACATTTGAACTCAGGTCTTCCTCACTCAAGGCCCAATGCTCTGTCTATTGTGCCATCTAACAAAATATAGTTATTAGTAATTAAAGCTAAATTAGTGACTAAAATCTGCAATTATTTATTGAAGTAATTACAAATTAAAGCTAAACAATAATGAGATGGGCTGTTTCATAAAGTGGTGAGTTCCCCATCTCTGGAGTTATTGGAGAAGGGGGAGTGGGGTCATGACTTGTCAGAGCTTGGATAGAGGGATTTTCTACTCAAGTAGCAGTTGGACTAAAAGATTTCACGAATCTCTCTCACCCCTGAGATCCTGTGTTTCTAGTTAAATGAAAATCATTCTCTACACCAATGGGCAAATTTCAAAGTTTAAATGAATTTTATTTTTCTGTGATATGAAATGTATCCACATAGAACACCATGGGATGACACGAAAAAAACATCAAAGAGTATTGAACATAAGAATTGTACAATACAAAATAATTAGAAAGAGGGGGGATTTTTAAAAATAGCATATAAAATTTAAATTAATTTTTGTAGACCATTCCCTCCCCCCCCCCCATAATAGTAAGAGGCAGAAAGCTATACATATAAACATTGTTTAAATGGGCTTTTAAGGGTCAAGCTACAGTGGTATACCTTCAACATCCATATCCTGAGCTATTCCTTTGAACCTAATGAATCCTCTTGGTAAGGGTAAGAGGCAAAGGCAAAACTCTATTCATTTCTGATGTGTGATTAAATCAGTTTCTAAAGTAAATTTATCTTACCAATGCAGTAACCATTCCAAAACATCAGAGGACTGACATTGAAGAATGTCTTAGTTTGGAGAGGTGTGATATAAGGCATGACATAAGGTATTCATTGTCACACAAGGATAAGGCACTGATTTAACTGAATTTATTTGCTAGAAAGGAGTGTTCTACAGGTTGGTATGTAGTAATGGGGAAGAACTAATGATGGTTAATAAGAGGAAAATATTAAAATCATAAATATCAAGGTAAGTAGGAAGATGACGGATTAGGCATATTCTATATCATTCACTGATAAAAAAAAAAAGAGTGGGGAAAAAATTCAGTTTGTATTAATCCTGCTCCCCCCACCCCCTTCTGCCTCCAGAAGCTACTTAAAGCAAACACTTAGTCTGGTAAAAAATTAAATTCCCCAATGTAGGAGGAGACTGAGTCAGCTTTATAGTCTACAGAAGAGAACCCACTGTCAAAAGGGAGGAATAAGAAAAGTGAGTCATCAGAGAATAAAAAGAAAAAAAATTCAAATTATTTTAATTATTTGAAAAGAAAGAAAATTCAATTAAAGAAAAGCACAGGTAGATAAATCAATATAAAGGATGGAAGGATGGAGGAGTACTGAAATACCAAAAATATTATAAGGTCCTCCCAATCACTATTACAAGACAAAAGAAATTGAAACAGCTGATAAAATGCCAAAGTATAGAATTCCAAGAGAACATTGAACAAAAGCAAGATGTTTTAAAAGGGTTAAAAGAAAAATGAAAAGTATAAAAGATTAAGTGCAAAGGACAAATACCAGAACTTATAGCTTGCATAGCAGAAATAAGTTGCAGAGAAGAAACATTTTAATTCAAGACTCATCAAAAAAAAAAAAGAGAGAGAGAGAGAGAGAGAGAGAGAGAGAGAGAGAGAGAGAGAGAGAACAGATTTTAAATAAAGGAATAATGAAGGGAAGGAAAACCTTTTTCCTTCTCTCTCTCTCTCTCTCTCTTTTTTTTTTGCTTTTTTTGTTTTTTTGGAGGGCAGTTGGAGTTAAGTGAAGTGTCCAAGGTCACCCAGCTAGTTTTTGTGTTAAGTGTCTGGGAACAACAAGGTGGGATTTCAACTCAGGTCCTCCTCCTCCAGGGCAGGTGCTCTATTTACTGTGTCACCTAGCCACCCCTAGGGATGAAAAATCTTGAAGAACAAAAACAAAAGATAACAATGCTGAAATAACCACACATGATCTCTATACAATCCAAAGGCATTGACCACAAAGACAGCTTAGCCAGAGACAACTTAAATATCCTAAGTTTTCTATAAGAATATGACAAATTGGGGCGGCTAGGTGGCGCAGTGAGTAAAGCGCAGGCCTCGGAGTTGGGATGACCCGAGATCAAATCCAGCCTCAGAAAATGAGCACCCACACATAAATAATGACTAGTGATTGCTTCCAGAAAAACTGATATGCATGTATTAAATCCCACTATGTTCCAAGCACTATACTAACTCCTGAAAACACAAGGAAAGGACAAAGACCCCCTGCTATCAAGAAGACAGTTCATTAAAAGATGCTGAAAAGTAAGGGAGATGGGGATGGGGGTAGGAAAATATATCATGATATTACTGTCTGCTTTACCTTCCTTGAATGGAGTATCTTTTAGGAAATCTCCAAAATCTCCAATCAGTGGGAGAGAGAGGCCCCAAGGACAGAGGGTGTTGAGGAGGTGCAAATTTCAGAATTGACATGATTTTGCTAGAGGATGAGTTTCTATAGACCCTAATAAAATCTATGAGTCTTTAGGGCAAATAAAGAAAAAAGAAATTTTACATTTTAAACATATTTTAGTCAAATTTTTAAATCCCAATGCTATCATTTTTTTTTCCTTTCAAGCAAGACAATCCAAAATGTAACCCAAGATGACAAACTTTAAAAACTGAGCTTCATAACAAAAATATAAAATATGGATTTCAATAAAAGCAGATTTTGAGATATCAATGTAAAACAAAAAAGCATGTGTGCAAAATAGCTTACTTGAGATCATTCCAAACCACAAAAACACAAGAAATGCAAATAATTAGAACTAGGAAGGACAGAATAAGTTATGAAAATATTGCACAATTTCTAGACATTATTTTAAAAATAATGGACTTAAAAGGGATGAGCCATTAAGAGATCTTTTGCTAAGGGAATTAAGAAAATGTTTGTTTTAAAGTAAACAGAGATTTACCACCTAGAATTCTCTTTGAATCTTCCCATTGGGTCCAGCATTTGCCTGAGGCCATTAGCCTTTCATTATCAGGTGACTGAATCTGTTACCCTTAACCTTGACTAGCCCTCCATTGTCTGTTATCTCTGGGTAGCCTTCAGATATTTCCCACCCTTTGTCCCATCACCTAAGTCCCATCAAGGTCCTTCTTAGACTCCTCCTCAAAACTCTCCATAGAACCATCCTCCCAGACTACTGGACCCACCCCTAGATCCCTCCCAAATCTTTTTTTATATAAGATCCATCTTGCCTCCATGAAGATGCTGAGATTCAATCTAGCTCAGACTCAGTCTGTGTTAGATTAGGTTGGCCCTCTTGTCAACATAAGTATCACAAATGCTCAGGATCCTTATCTGTCTACTCATTATAGTAAATCTTTAATAAACTTTATTTTACTTTGGCCAAGAGAAGTCTTGAGTCAAATTCATTCAGCAGGACCTGGCATTTTGGTATTTTGGGGTCTTGAGCAAACTTACCCCTAAACCTCAATAGAAAACATAATTGAAAGATATAGGAGGAATGACAAAGGAGAAGCAGGCCTGAAATACCATGGACTTAACCCCAGAACTGCCTACCGATCAATTAGTACATTAAAAATGTATTTTTAATTTATGAAATAAAACAAGCATTTCCATAACATAGTAGAATAAAAAACAATGATTGTGCATGAAACTACAAATTTATTATGTATAATTTGCTATTGCTTTTAATATATAATAAAGTGATCATGTAAATTTCTTCCCCCTTTTTTTCTTCCCTCCAAGCTAGAGACAGCTACAATTATACACACACATGCACACACACACACACACACACACACATATATACACATATGTATATATATGTATACACACACACAGAAATATGGTAAATCAGTACATTTTGTCTGACTAAATTACAAAATAAGAGAGTCTATTCATGGGAAGAAGGGAGGTGATAAATAGTAGAAAGCTGTGATATATCCTAATTGAATCTTTTGGTGAACAACCAAGGTAAGATGAGTCCTGAAATTATTGAGCCATAATAAGAATAAGAGTCAGTCAGTAAACATTTATTAAGGACCTACTATGTACCTAACACTTGCTAAACATGGGATTTAAAGGAAGGCAAAAACAGTCTAAGCTTTCAAGAAGCTTAGTTTAATCTGAGAGACAACATGCAAACAATTATGCACCAATGAACTCTATACCAGATAATTTGGAAACAATTAAAATAATCAACAATGGGGAACAGAATTGAGGATATGGAAAGGCTTTCTGTAGAAAGTGGAATTTTATCTGGGACTTGAAGGAAATCAGGGAAGCCAGTAGGGAGAGAATATGCCAGGTGTGGAGGACATTTAGTGAAAATGCCGATTCAGGAGATAGAGTATCTTGTGTGAGGAACAACAAGGAGTGTGTGTCACTGGATTGTAGAGCAGCTATGTGGGAGGGTGTAAGATATAAGAAGACTAGAAAGGGGAGGAGAAGCTATAAAGGACTTTCAATGACAAACAGAAGAATTTAAATTTGATATTGGAGGCATTAGGGAACCATTAGAGTTTATTAAATAGAGTGACATAGTCATACCTGTGGTTTAGGAAGATCCATTTGACAGCTTGACTGGTGGATGTCCATGGTAAGTTATGCTGCCCTTATGACTTATGGGAGGCAGATCAACTATCAGTCTATTGCAAAGGATGGTTGATGAATAAGGTATAGAGACCCATATGAGGGTGGTGGCTGTATAAGGGAAGAGAAGGGGACATATGCAGGAGATATTACTGTAGTAAAATTGACAGGTATTGCCAACAGATTGGATATAAATGGATGAGAGAGAGTGAAGAGGTGAAGATGGCACTGAGACTCTGAGACCAGGAGACCAGGAAGATGATGGTACCTCCAATATTAATAAGGGAATTGGGAAGATAGGAGTGTTTGGGGAGACATGACAAATTTAATTTTGGACATGTTGAGTTAAAAATGTCTCCAAAATACCTAGTTCAAGGTATCTGAAAGGTAGCTGGAAATATGATATTGGAGGTCATCAAAACGATTAGGGCTAGATAAATAAATTTGAGAATTATCATTTAGATGATGATTTAATAATTTAATATTAATAACGATTTTAATAATTTAATAGAAATGATCATTTAATCCATGAGAGCTGATGAGATCATCAAGTGAAATACTATACAGAGCTAAGACAAGTGGGTCCAGAGCATAGCCCTGTGGTTAGGGCATATAAAGCCCTACAAGAGGATGGGAGAATTGGCAAGAGGGAGGAATTAAAATATGGAGAATGAAAGGAAAAGGCCTAAACCAAATAGGGGAAGTAATACTACTGAAAAGCCCTCCTATGGGGGACAGATAACATGTCTGTAATGGGGAATAGGAACCTTATGAATGATCTTACATGCTTAAGTTTGTGCACAACAATACCCCTTCCTCTGAGAGAGCATAGTACCTTCATGGATATCTGATGCCAGGAGAAGAGAAATTGGAGATCCTAGAGGCAACTGGAAACCAGAAGGTGAATATATGGACCCATAGATAATATTATATGGAAAAGGTAAGAATAAGGATCACAGGCAGGACAAGGAAGAGAATTGGACTTAAGGGTAATTTGCACCATGGAGAAATGCTTTCATCCTCATTATTTCCTTCATGAATTGTCACCACTAAGACTGAGAGATAATAGAAAAACAGAAAAAATTAGAGGTAATCTACAAAGGTAATATCATAGAAATTGGTTAGGAGAAGGAGTCCAGACTTGGTATGTTCAGACGACTTTACTCCACATGGAATACAAAGAGACTAAATATGGAGGAAAAACAAGTAATTGACAGAAATGAAACCAAAAATGTTCAGAATGAACAGAAATGGAAAATAACTAATGAAGAAAATAAGGTATGGATAGAAAAAGTATATAAATAGAAAATAAAAAACCTCTCAAATATGATAAGTTAGGGGAGAAAAGAGAGAATGGGGAAGCTTTTATAGTAACAAGACTACTAGAAGAGAAAATAAAGAAAAGAGTGAAGAAGTACTATATAAACAAAATTAAAGAAAGGAAGAAACTCAATAAAGTATGACTAAAAAAGTAGCACCTGGTTTGAAAAATAGGAGTAGATGAAAGGAAAGGAAGAGAGTCTAATCAGATAGATTGCATCAAATTAGGTATAGCAAATTAATTGGAGAGAGAATGCATTGACCTAAAAAAGATAAGGGAACAAAAAATAAAAATCCTCGAACAAAAGGAAAAAGCTGCTAGAGACACCTCAATGGAAACATAAATATGATTTTCATTAGTTTAAATTTGAATGCTTCCAGCTACCCAAAAGAGAGAGGAAGAGAGACAGAGAGAGAGAGACAGAGAGACAGAGAGAGGATAAGACCTTGTAATTGGGGATAGGTAATATCAAAGATGACTTAGAAAGAACAGTCCACTGTGGAATGCTATTAGAGAAGTGATATATAGGTATAACTGGTATGAAAAATAATTTGGAATTATGCAAATAAAGTGGCTAAAATTTCCAAATCCTTTGATCCTATTATTCCATTGCTGTCATATACTCCAAAAAGAAAAAAAGAAAAAAATCCATATTCTATATAATATTTACATGTCTATATTTTTATGGAAGCAAAAAAAAAAGAAAACCTAGAAATAAAATTGATGTCTATCAGTTTTTAATAGTTAAATTTATCTCATTTGAATGTAAGGGGATACTACTATATTATATGAAATGATGAACACAGAGAAGCATGGAAAGGCTTAGATGAATTAACACAAATTAAAGTCAGCAGAACCAGGAAAACAATATACCCCTTGATTACTACAATGTAAATGAAAAGAACATCAACCACAAAACAAATTAAACTGAAGTTTGTGAAATTATAAAGACCAAGCTTGACCCAATAAGAAATATGAGAAAATATTCCCCACCCCCCAAATCCTGCATAGCTGGGGGCTACACAGGTCTGGAAAACTGCTTATAACATCAGATTTTTAAAATGTGTTGGTTGATTTTGCTGATTTCTTTTCTTCTTTGTTTTAAGGGAAAACATTCAGAGAGGGAAGGAATTTAGAAGTAGGGGAAAATGAAAACGATGTAAACAAAAAAAATACTAGTTATCTACTTTATACAGTATATTAAACTAGAGTCATTTTAGTTTAGTGGAAAAAGAGATTCCTTGGAGTCTCTTAATCATAGGAGAAATTCTTTCAATTCCTGCCTCTGACACTTATTAACTGGGTGACCATGAACACTTATTAAACCTTTAAAATTCTCAGTTTTTTTCATCTGTAAAAATACAAGTTGAGTGAAGTCAATAAATATCTGTTAAGTGCCTACTATGTGCCATGCCCTGTGCTAAATGCTGGGGATCAAAAGAAAGCCCAAAACAGCCGCTACTTTCAAGAAGCTCATGGTCTAATGGAGGAAACAACATGCAAATAACTGTACAAACAAGATACAGACAGGATTAATTGGAAGCAATCTCATTGGGAAAGCACTAGAATGAAGGCAGATCAGAAAAGGTTTCTTGAAGTCTTTGTGGAAATATTCCTGCAGCAAGAGTAATCTCACCAGCCCCAAGGTTATTGTGATCAGATGAGAGTTTTCATGTAAATTGCCTTGCAAACTTTAAAGTGTTATATAAGCAGCATCCTTTATTACTAGGTGTTGGAGCATCAGATACTGGGTTTAGGCAAAACATGGCCCTTGCTCTCCTAGAACTTACAGGCTGGTCAAGAGATAAGGTAAACACTGATAGTGAGAATTCATAGGAGAAATGATAACTATCTTTAAGTATTTGAAAAAGCTACATGGAAGAGAAATTAGGCTCACTTTATTGGGCTCTAGAGGGAGGAAGAAGAAATACATGATAAAAATGTTATAGGAAGTTCTGAAGGGAGAAAGAACTGTTTCTAACTGGAGAAATCAGGGGAAGCTTCTTGGAAGAAAGAGACTTTAAGTTGAATTTTAAGAATAGCTAGAATTATGGAAATGTTTTTGTGTGACTACACGTTTATAACCTATGTTGGATTGCTTGCCTTCTCAAAGAGGGGGGATAGGAAGGGAGAGAGAGGACTTGGAAATCAAAGTTTTCAAAACGAATGTTAAAAAATAGTTTTACATTTAATTGGGAAAAAATAAGATACTAAATAAATTTAAAAATCATCAAAAATAGCTAAAAGAAAAAGAAAGAAACAGACCTCTCTGCCTGAGCATTAGGTCTTTAAAAGCATTGGGAAAAGGTAGGTCACAGGTAGAAAATATTGAGAATCTGACTAGTTTTGCTGGGGTAGAGCACAATGAAGGGGAGCAGTATGGATTAAGGTTGGAAAGGTTGAATAAAACCAGATTGTAGAAAACCTTGGAAGTGTCTGAGTATTACTCAACTGAGCAGGAATCTTTAGGGATTTGGAGAAAAGCAGTTTGGGATCATTTCTGTGCATAAGGATAAATGGGAGTAAGAAAGAGAGAGGAGGGAAATTTACTCATTAAGATGACATTGACATTATCTAGTGATAACAAGATCCTGAAACCAGGATTGTGGCAGTGAGATGAGAGTGAAGGGTCTGTCCTTCAATCTTCTTCAACATCCACTCCCGATGCTTTGGATTTCACTATGTTTCAGCAGCCTTCCCACCCTTGAAGACTCCAATGCCCCTGCATCTCCCTCCACTAATTGTTGAATTCCTCTGGAAAATTCATATTGAGTAAGTGCCCAAGCTATCTATGTTCATGCCTTCATTCATCTCCTGGCTCTACTGAACTCTGTGGACTTTTCCACTATTTCCCACATGGGTACCTCCCTCCCCCATCCTTTCAGCTCCATTTTATATATTGTCTTCCCAAATTCGAATGTATCCTTTTTGAGGACAGGCATTGCTTTTCTTTTTCCCATTATTTACATTCTCAGTGCTTAGCATGATACTTGGCACCTAATAAATTTGCTTGTTGAATGGCTGACTGATTATATCAAAGAGATTCAGCTAGCTATACACAGTAGAGGGTGTTCTTGACTGAGAATAGAAAGGCAGTTCAAATCTTGCCTAAGGGACTTATTGGCTATGTGAACAAGTAACATAATCTCTCTCAGACTTAACTTCCTTATCTGCAAAATGAGACAGATTTGATATGAAAACTTTTTAAGTTACCTAATAGCTTTACATCTATGTTCTTATGTATTATGTTCAATTAGATACTATATGCAATGTACTGTTCTAGTTACTGGGGAAGTAAAAAGCTTCTGCCTTTCTACTGTGGCAATACAATTTGCCCACAGATAATGAGTTCAGAGAAAAGAGAGGAGAGATATAATGTTCTAGGCACATTTTAAGAGGTGAAGAATACTAACCCATGGAAGTATGGACTACTCCCCAAATCTGGCCGTTCTTGAGTGAAAGCTGGAAGAAAGATATAGAATCTTTAAGAAGGTAATGAGAATGGAACATGTCCACTGCTGCCATGAACACCTCCCTTTCCCACCATTCCCCATCAAATGGCAAGTTTGGGCATGAGCCAAGCTCCTTGTTTTTAAGGATCACAGACTGAAGGAAGGGAAGCAATGGAAAACAAGGTTGGAAAAGAGAGTGGAAACCACATTGTGGGAAAATGTCAACTGCCAAATTAAAGAGTTCAAATTTTATTTTAGAGGTAATAGGGAAATATTGACGGTTTTTTTGTTTTGTTTTGTTTTAAGTAGGGAAGATAGATAGATAGATAGATAGATAGATAGATAGATAGATAGATAGATAGATAGAAAGAAATAGATAGATAGATATAAATAGATAGATAGACATATTTACCTTCTGGTGTAAAGAATGGCTGTATGAAAGATGAATTGACCAAAATAAAATACAAATGGATACACAATTTAAATATAAAGACTGATACTATAAGCAAAGTTGGAGAGCAAGGAATAGTTAACCTGTCAGACTTCTGGAGAATAGAGGAATTAATGACCAAACAAGATTTAGAGAACATTATGAAATGCAAAATGGATCATTTTGATTACATCAAATTGAAAAGTTTTGTACAATCCAATGCAACCAAAATTAGGAGGGAAGCAGAATATCGGGAACTAAGTTTTTTACAACCACTGTCTCTGATAAAGGCCTCATTTCTAAAATATATGGAGTATTGAGTAAAATTTATAAGAATACAAGTCATTGATAAATGCTCAAGAGATATGAACAGGCAGTTTTCAGAGGAAGAAATTAAAGATATCTATAGTCATATGAAAAAAATGCTCTAAATCACTTTTGATTAGAAAATGAAAATCAAAACAACTCTTTACTATGACATTACACCTATCAGATTGATTAACATGACAAGTCAGGAAAAATATAAATGCTACAGAAGGTGTGGGAAAATTTGAACACTAATGTATTATTGGGGAGTTGTGAACTCACCCAACCATTCTGGAGAGTGATTTGGATCTATGCCCAAAGGCCTACAAAATGTGCATATCCTTTGACCCAGCAATATCACTTCTAGGGCTATATCCCAAAGAGATCATAAAAATGAAGAAATGATCCACATGTAGAAAAATATTTATAGGAGCTCTTTTTTGGTGGCCAAGATGTTGAAATTGAGGGAATGTTCATCAGTTGGGGAAAGGCTGAACAAGTTGTGGTATATGAATGTAATGGAATATTATTGTACTAAAGGAAATGATGAGGAGGCAGACTTCAGGAAAACCTGGAAAGTCTTATATGAACTGATGCTGAGTGAAATGAACAGAAGCAAGGGAACATTGTACACAGTAACAGCCACATTGTTCAATGACTGACTTTGACAGACTTAGCTCCTCTCAGCAAGGCACAGACCTAAAACAACTCTAAAAGACTCATGATGGAAAAAGGCATCCACATCCAGAGAAAGAATTATGGAGTCTGAATGCAGGTCTAAGCATACTATTTTTCTCTTTTGTTTGCTTGTTTTGTTCTGTTCTGTTCTGTTTTGTTTTTCTTTCTCATGCTTCCCCTATTCATTCTAATTCTTCTAGACAACAGAACTAATGTGAAAATATGCTTAATAAAAATGTATATGTTGAACCTTTATCAGATTGCATGGTGTCTTATGGAGGGGAAAGGGGAAGGAGGCAGATATAATTTAAAACTTATGGAAGTGAATGTTGAAAACTAAAAATAAATAAATTCATTTGTTAAAAAAAGAAAGATTAATTGGAGGAGAGTGATCAGAGGTAGGAAAATGGATTTGGAGGCTATAACAACAGGATATTTATATCCTGTTTATTTATATATATATATATATATATATATATATTACAGATAAATAAGTATTAACTGTGGGTGGCAGTCACATTAGTGGAAATTGAAGCTAGGAGGCATAGTGGATAGGTCACTTGGGCTCGAATTAGAAAGACCTTAGTACAAACTTTTCTTTAGATACCTACTAACTTTGTTACCCTGGGCAAGTCACTTAACCTCTCTGCTTCTAATTTCCTTATATGTAAATTGTAAATAATAACAGCACCTACCATGCAGAGTTACTATGAGGATTAAATGAGACAAAATTAAAAAAAAAAAAGATGTTTATACAGTTCCTGGCATGTAGCAGGTGCTTAATAAGTACACATTTCCTCTCATTTCATAGGATGGAAGAGATGTTGGAAAGGCAAGTTCAAAAGTACTTGACATCTGATTGAATGTGGGGATAAGAGAGAGGGAAGAGTCAAATATTACCCCGAGGTTTCACCCTGGGTTGCCCAGAGTATTGTAGTCCATTTAATAGAAATTTAGAAAGTTGAGGAAAGTGAAAGTTTAGGATATAAGATGATGTTTTCTGTTTTTAATATAATGCATTTGAGCTACCATTGAAAAGTCCAGGCAGAGGCATCCAGCATGGAGTCAGAAATACAGGACTCCAGTTTAATGGAGAAATTAAAACAGGAATATGGTTTGGAAGTCATCTGAAAGAAAAGTTGAATGAACTCATGCAAGGAGATGAGATAGCTAAGGAAAAGTCTGCAGAGAAAACCAGAGGGTCTAAAACAGAATCTTTGGGGACAGTAAAGCTCAGGAGAGAGGAGATGGAAGAAAAGCTAGCAAAGGTATAAGGTGAACCAGGGGAAAGGAGTGTAACATACAAAGAGAGAAGAGGTCATCCAGGAGGAGGGGGGTCACCAGTATCAAAGGCAATAGAAAGTTCAAGGAAAATGAGACCTGAGAAAAGTCTAGTGGGAGATTATCAGTAATCTTTGAAAGAGTAGCTTCATTACAGTGGTGGTATCAGAAACCAGATTTCATAGAGCTGAGGAGTAAGTAGGTGATGAGGAATTGAATGCAGGATAGATTTCCAAGGAATTTCTAAGCAAAGAGAGGATAGCTATAGTACTACAACTTGAGTGGGGTAAACAAAGATGGCAGGTCCAGGAGGCTTTGTTTGTTTGTTTGTTTGTTTTTGGAGGTGGGGAAGCCTGGGCAATTGAGGTTAAGTGACTTGCCCAAGGTCACATGGCTAGTAAGTGTTAAGTGTCTGAGGCCAGATTTGAACTCAGGTCCTCCTGACTCCAGGGCTGGTGCTCTATTCACTGTGCCACCTAGCCACCGCTCAAGAGGCTTTTTGAGGAAAGCAAAATGCAAGCATGTTTATAGGCATCAGGAAAAGATCCAAAAATAGACATTAATAACTCTGTGTGTGTGTGTGTGTGTGTCTATGTCTGTCTGTGTCTGTGTCTGTGTGTCTGTTTCCTTTTTTAAGTCTGATTTTTGGGAAGCAAACAGGCAATATTTGAACTCATAGGCACCTCAATTTTATCCTAGAAATACGGTCTTTGGAAGAAAAATACTTGACAGTTTTAATGAATGAGAAACACTCAGTTTTGATTTTGAGCTTGTATTATTTATAAATGTGGTTCACACAAAAAAGAAAACAGAGAGAAGGAGGAACTTAGACATGGTTGAGTCAGACTGTGCTTCATTTACAATCCCATGGAAATCTGACAAGAGTGTAATTTGCATCTGAGAACAAAAAACCAGATGAGGCTGCAGTTTATTTTTCTGAAGAAAAAAAAAAAAAGAAAAAGAGAGCCCCCAAACATGTGAGCAGATTCAAATGTACAGGAAAAGCTGAGTTTCCAGTAGCCATTGCATTGTTTAATTCCTAAGGTCAAATTTTACAATTAGAAATTTCACATAAGAGCATCGTTTACTATATCCCATAACTCTTTTCTATATGCAGGCTTCATTCCTTCCGCTCTATATCTGGCCCGGCAAATTCTTTGGAACAACATTACAAAACTATTTAACAATGTCAAGGATGTGAAATTTGAGCTAATTCTTAGCATAATTCAGGGACAAATAGTTGTATTTTGGCTCAAGCTCAGTTTTTCAAGTCTCTCAATTTAGAGATGGAATGTAATGGTGGGACACTTTCAGAGTTTGTAATTCTTCATAGGAGAGGCATCAACAAATCAATAGTCAACAAGTTGTTATTAACCACTTACTGTGTGTCTAGCACAGTGCTAAAATAAAAACATAAAAAATGAAACAGTCCTTTCTTACAAGGAATTTTACAAGCTAACATGGCAGAGAAGTACATATATTAGTAAATATAAACTAAATGTAAAGAAAATATATGTATATGTAGAGCCTCTGTCAGATTGCATGATGTCTAGGGAAGAGGAAAGGGGAGGAAGGCAGAGATAATTTAAAACTTATGGAAGTGAATGTTGAAAACTAAAAATAAATAAATTAGTTTGTTAAAAATGAAAGAGGGGTGGCTAGGTTGCACAGTGAATAGAGCACTGGCCCTGGAGTCAGGAGGACCTGGGTTCAGATTCGGCCTCAGATACTTAATAGTAAAACTAGCTGTGTGACCTTGGGCGAGTCACTTAACCTCAATTTCCATCCAAAAAACAAAAAATAAAAAATAAAAGAAAGTTGAATTGGAGAAGAAAGAAATCAGAGGTAGGTAAATGAATTTGGAGCTTTAAAGTACTTTAGGAGGGAGGGAACTAGCTATTGAAAGGAAGAAGGAAGGAAAAGAGAAAAGAATAAGCAATTATATAAGTCCTAGTATGTGCTAAGATCTCAGTTAAGCATTTAAAAAAAAAATCTCATTTTATCCTCACAATAGCCCTGTGGATATTGCTCCCATTTTGCAGTTGAGGAAACTGAAGTAGACAGAGATTAAGTGACTTGTTCGGGGTCACACAGCTAGGAAATATCTGAGGTGAAATTTCAACTCAGGTTTTCCTGACTCCAAGAGCAGTGTTCTATCCACTAGTTGATGAGGAAGTCAGGAAAAGTTTCTTGTAGAAAGTGACATTTCAGCTATGTCTTGACAGAAGAGAAAGATTCTATGAGGTGGAAGTGAGGAAGGAGTCCATTCCAGGCATGAGGAACTCCCAGTATGAAGACTTGAAGAGAGAAGATGGAGCATGATGGGTGAAGAACAGAAAGAACATAAGTTTGGTTATATTATTGGTGGGGATTTTGGTGGGGCTTGGGGAGGGGGATGTCATATATAAAGACTGACCAGACTGACTGGGGTTAGTTTGTTGGCTTATCTACAAAATGAGAGCATTGTAATAAATGGCTTATGAAGCCCTTTCTAGTTCTTGATTTTTTAAATGATGACTTTCTCTGGTCTTCGGTTTCCCCACTCATTAAATAAAAAAGGAGGCAGCCAAGTGGTATGATGGATAGAGTGCTGGGCTTACGTTAGAGCCATGAAAACCTGGCTTCAAATATTGCCTTAGATTTCTACTAGCCATGCAACCCAGGGCTGATAACTTCACCTTTTTCACACCTACATTCCTCATATGTAAACTGAGGATAATCTCATCTTCTTTGAAAGTGTTATAAGAATCAAATGAGATTACATATGAAAAGTGATTTCAAAACCTTAAACTGCCTATGCACACATGCCCATATGTATATATTATATATTATACATAATATATAATATATACACACATGTGTATACACACATATATGTAATACATATATGTATGCGTAGCATATGTAAATAGTTTTGAAAACTTAAAGTACTTATATAAATATACTCACATATAAACATATATGTGTATATATAATATATATTCACACATACACATGAGTGTGTATGCATGTATATGTGTACATAAACATGTTACCATTATTGTTATGTTTACAGTTATTTGAATTGAATTTAATAGTGTCTAATCCTATGATGGCCAATATATCCCATACTTACTCTTTAGAGGAATGATACTATTTTATGCTTATATAGGACTTATGACTAGATTACACCTTAGTTTCTATCCAAAGGGTTCTTAAAAGTTTTTGTGTGTTGTGGACCCCTTTGGCAGTGTAGTGAAGCCTATGGACCCCTTCTCAGCATAACATAACATAGACACATGTATGTACTGTAAGGATTATGGGATTTAAAGATCTTCCATGTCCCCTAGGACTTGCTGATGTAGCAGGAAGGGGTGAGGCAAGAGGAAGCAGAAGAAAAGCTAGAGTTCCGGTGGTGACTAGCAGCAGCAGCAGCAGCAGCACTAGCATCGAGGTAGAGGTGGAGGCTCAAACCCCTTTTTGAGCCAGCCAGAATTTCTGCTAAGGACTCTTGTTGGGAACTGCCAGGGAATGGAACTGTGGGGGGCCAGAGCTGTTGGGAGCATGCTTCCTGGATGCTGAGCAGTTACTGTGAGTGGGGAGAGAACAGGCTACCTTTGCCTGAGGTAGCCCGTTCTGTTTTGAAGGCTTGAGAATGCAGTTGTTTATTATGTTAACTACATGTGCCAATTTCATAACTACTCTGATGGCTTTGACTTTCTGGTTTTGGGACTCAGTTATTTGGTATTTTAATAAATGTTCTAGCTTTATCCCCCATATAGAGAGCCTAGTATATTTTGTGATTAATAACCACATAAGCCTATTTATAATTGCCATAGGCATTATGAATATTGCATTGTTAATACATGTAACCACTCTTGTACACACATACACATATGTATATACATACATATTGAATACATGAGATTACAAAGGAAATTAACTATATTAAAATACAGTTATCAATACAGTTGGCACACTTACCAAAATATAAGTTTTGCTTAAGGTTGCAAACCTCAGGTTGACATTCTGTTTTAAGCCCAACCCTTTCTTTTTAATGATGAACAAGGAGAGACTGAAAAGCACAGTGACTAATGGTCAAGTTGCCTAATTCATAGGATTATAGAAGTAGGATTGGAAGTATTCCTCAGAAGCCATCTAGTCCACTCCTCTTATTTTAGTAATGAGTAAACTGAGGCCAACAAAGTTTAAGAGAATAGTTCAGAGTCACAAAGAGTAAGCTTCAGATGCAGGGTTTGCACCTAGGTCCTTGGACTTTAGAACCAGTTCTTTCTACACTATAGCTAAGATATCTACCCAGCTCTACAGAGTGCTAATCCAACACTCCACCAGGCAACATGTTTCAAGCAGAATCATTTAACATATTCCAATGTGGCCTTTGGGATGCAATGACTTCTTGGACAGAAGTCCCTATTTAATGTTCCAAGACTCCATTTTCCCAAAAGGTCAGAGTTGGATACATGCTTCTGGATCACTGTGCATAATTCAGAAAATTGCTTTTTCAAAACGCTGTGGGTGAAAGATAATATGTGGACAGGGTCTTTGGGAAATAAATCCTAAGAGGTTGAAAAAAATGCAAGCATGAGTCTATCCTTCTCAATGAGATCAGTACTTTGCTGCCATTTGTTATTCAAAATCGATTTTATAGAAATTACAATGTGATTAATTCCTAATTAAGACTCTTCCAACGGTTGGGCATGGCCCAGTTAAACTCTTATCTTGCAGGCATCAATCTTTT
Source organism: Gymnobelideus leadbeateri (assembly GCA_011680675.1). Taxonomy (NCBI): domain Eukaryota; kingdom Metazoa; phylum Chordata; class Mammalia; order Diprotodontia; family Petauridae; genus Gymnobelideus; species Gymnobelideus leadbeateri. The sequence goes on along the minus strand of WOXC01011621.1, from coordinate 433,015 downwards.
ATAATGCTACTGGAAACCTTGGCTAGGACTTCAATTTTATAAGTAAAAATAAATTAATTAGGGCATTAAATTTAAACAATGCTTTTAGCTTCCTTCCTGGTTCATGCCTGCACAACAGAATATAAGGATGCATAGTCTTAGTAACTCATTTAAAATGATTCTCTGAAGATTTCAAATTACTTTTCCTATTCTGTGCATTTTATAACGAGTTATTGGATTGAATGTCCAATATCCACAGCCAAATAATTGTTATAGCTTGCGAGCATATAGTACTTTATTATTTCAAGATATTCAAGAAATTCTGCTGATGTTTATACTGTATTTTAACATTTTATAATATTTTTGCAATAGATTTAATATTCTTTAGGACAAAGGTTATTTTTTTTGTCATTGTGTTACCAGACTCTTGCATATTATTGGCACTTAATGAATGCTTGTTTAATTGAATTTAAATACACTGTGAAATAAAGTGATAATTATTATTCCCATTTCAGAGAAAAGGAAATTAAGGTTTAAAAACTGATATAACAGACTTGAAAACCAAGGTTTTCAAACTTCAGATCTATGGTTTGTCCTCTGTCTAGAGGGGTCAGCAAATGATGACCTGTGGGCATAAACTTGAGTGGCCCATGATTTAAAAAATATTTTCTATAGTTTTAAATAAAAGCATTATTGTATTAATTTTTAAAGTATTTTTCTTCTTTTTTTTCTCAAATGCTTTATCAACTTCTGGTTTATTTCATTCATTTCCACCAGATTTTGAGTTACAAATTTTCTCCCTGTTTTTCCCCTACCCACCTCCCCAAAGTAGCAGTCCCCCAGCATATCCCCTTCTCTTATTTCCCAATTATATGTAAAATAGTATTAATAATAGTATATATATATGTATATATATACATATATATATATACATATATATATATACATATATATACGTATATATATATATATTTAAATGTTTGGTTTTAGAACTTTGAATTCCAAATTCATTCCCTTCCTCCTTTGTAACCCACACTTAATGGGAAGATAAGCATTTCAATATAGGTTGTAAATGTGTAGCTAATGCATAACATTACCATAGTAGATAAATTGTAGAAGACTGATTATATTTCCCTCCCTCCTATCCCACCTCCCACTTGTTCTATTCTCTACTTTGGTCTTGTCCCTTTTCAAAAGTGTCTGCTTCTTGGGGCAGCTAGGTGGTGCAGTGAGTAAGAGTGACAGCCTTGGAGTTGGGATGACCCAAGATCGAATCCGGCCTCAGAAAATGAGCACCCACACATACATAATGACTAGCCATGTAACCTTGAGCAAGTTATTTAACCCCAATTGCTTTAACAAAAAAGTGTCTGCTTCCAACTTCCCTCCCCCACAGCCTGTTCTCCCTTCCATAATCCCACCTCTCATCCCCTTCCCCCTACTCTCCTGTAGGTTGAGATGCCCTATTTCATGTGTACTTCATTCTCTCCCGGAGCCAAATTCAATGATTATAAGGTTGACACATTCCCTTATGCTTTCCTGTTCTTCCCTTCCATTGTACCTGTTCTCCTTTGCCTCTTCTATATGAGATAGTTTGCTACGTTCTGTCTCTCCCCATCTCCTCTCATTATATTCTTCTATTACCTCTTAATTTCACCTTCTAAGTATCATCCCTTCCTGTTAAATTGGTCCTGTGCCCTCTATCTATGTATAACTGTAAATATATATATATATATATATATATATATATCGATTCCTTTCAACTATTTTCATACTGAGAAAAGTTTCATCAGTTACAATTATCATTTTTCCATGTAGGAATATAAATAGTTCAATTTTGATAAGATCTTTATGATTTCTTTTCCCTGTTTACCTTCTCATGCTTCTCTAATTTCTTGTATCTGAATGTCAAATTATCTATTCAACTCTGGTTTTTTCATCAAGAATGCTTGAAAGTCCTCTATTACACTGAATGACCAAATTTTACCCTGATATATGATACTCAGTTTTGCTGGGTAGGTGATTCTTGGTGTTAATCCCAGGTCCTTTGCTCTATGGAATATCATATTCCATGCTCTTCGATCCCTCAGTGTAGAAGCTGCCAGATCCTGTGTTATGTAATTATGTTTCCACAATATTGAAATTGTTTCTTCCTGGCTGCTTGTAATATTCTCTCCTTAATCTGGGAATTCTGGAACCTGGCTATAATATTCCTAGGAGTTTTCTTTCTTCAGGAGGTAATTGGTGGATTCTTTCAACCTCTATTTTGCCTTCTGGTCTAAAACATTAAGGCAGTTTTCTTGAGAATTTCTTGAAGGGTGATTTCTAGGTTCTTTCTTTGATCATGTCTTTCAGGTAGTCAAATAATTTTTAAATTATCTCTACTGGATCTATTTTCCAGTTCAGTGGTTTTTCCCATGAGATATTTCACATTGCCTTCTATTCTTTCATTTGTTTGGATCTGTTTAATAACCACCTGATTTCTCATAAAGTCACTAGCTTCCCTTCCTCTTGAATATGAAATCCCCAGGAGTATTTTTAACCTCTGTTTTATAATAGAGGAAACTGAGAAGCAGACCTAGAACAGAGATACAAGTTGCCTAACCAGGATAACATGGGTCAGACAGTTGAGATCTGGATCAGCCAATATAATCACCCATTCTTGGAGCCACATCAACAGGTAGAACAGAAGGAAGACAAATTCTTCTCTCATGTTTAATTTCCCCAGATAGTCCTCACTGCTGAAAAGGAAACTGAGGCATGGGCTTTCTTTTGCTAATCCTCTAACTGCCTCAGAAACATCAGTGAAAGGAGGTTGCTTTCATCTCAGGAAATTGTCAGAGACACTTCTTCAATCATTTTTGTCCTATATTTTTGTTTTTTGGGCTTTTTTGGAGGGCTATTGGGGTTAAGTAACTTGACCAACATCACATGGCTAGGTTTTTGTTTGTGTGTGCATTAAGTGTCTGAGGTCGGATCTGAACTCAGGTCCTTCTGACTCCAGGGCCGACGCTCTACTCACTGTGCCACTTAGACACCCCCATTTTTGTCCTTTACAATGGTAAAGTCAAGGACAAGCAGCTTTCCAGAGGACTGCTGTGAACAGCTTTTGAAGCTCTGATTACATAGTATAGTGAACTCGTTATGTAAAACATTCACAGAAAATCAAAGTACAGCATTCATGATGTTATGGCATAACAACTTATCATTATAGTGGCCACATAGTTTTCACCAAAGTGGTCACATAGTTTTAAACAAAGTACAGTCATTTAGTAACTCAGTCATTTACTAAGTTCTTAATTCAATAACTAAGTACAAAGGTCAAAAGTTCTTCACCCCTAGGTCATGTTGTCTTAATTGCTTCAATCAAAAAAAGTCTTCTTTCTTCTTAACTGGAGATTGGTTTCCAATCATCCTTAACTAGTAAGTGCTTAACTTAATCATCTAAATGTAAAGATCAAAGTCCTCTACCCCTAGGCCACAGTAAATCATGATCTTCTCAGTTTGCATTAAATACCCAAGGAGAGGTCTTTTCATTTTGACTCAAGGGAGGCTCTCAGCTCCATGCTTCCTCTTCCATGGTCCCAGCTCCTTCTAGCTCCTTGTTGTCCAGCACCTTGTCCAGTTCCTGTTCCATATTGAAACTCACAGTGTCTAGTCTACTTCAAGTTCTTCACAGTTCCTGTTCCTGCGAAGACAAAGCTTAACAAAACCACAATAACATTCATAAACCCATTGCTGGCACCCTCATCAACTGACTTTCTGCCTATGAAATCAACATAGACCCAACAACAAGGTCTGAGGAATCAACACAAATCATCAGTATAGTCCCAGGACCTCTGAAAACAGTAGCAAAATCCTCCTCCAGGGGTCAGAGTAGAAACAGCACTTCCACAGAGCTCCAGCCCACACCACTTCAAAATTATGTAAAAGGGGGACTATGAATGACCTCTGGAGCTCCAGAACCCACAAAATGGCACAGAGAAGGTAACCTCCCACTGAGGACAGTCCTGCAGCCCAACAAGGAACAGCCAGCGCAGACCTCTGGAAGCTGCCAGCACAGTGCTCTGGGAGGGTGTCCAGACCAGCAGCTGGCTGGAGGGACCCCAGAACACCAGCAGCTGTGGAGTATCCAGAATTATCAACACATAGATGCCTAGGACAAAGTGAGAGGTCAGTGCCCTATGGACTTTGGGACTGGTTGGGAGAATGTGTCAGTTTCTTCCCCTGGGGGCGAGAAGGCTCTGAGGAGCCAGAACAGCTTGTGCCACATTGCCACTTTGCAAGTTCAGCTCTTAGCCTGAGAACTGTATGGGGATACAGCTTTCAGTCTGGGGGGTAAGCGCTCTTACTTTACCTTTCTTGGATCTGGATTGAAGTCTGGGGTGGAGGTCTTGGGGTGTGTGACCAGCTTGCCAGAGTATGTGGAGCCTTCACAGAGGCCACCCAACTAATAACTCCCGAAGCTGAGAAAACTCCAACATTTGGGATGGAAGTTCCCCTGGCTGGTAGCAAAGTCCTACTGAGGAGAATCATTCCTTCAGAATTAGACTGGAGCAAATGGAAGCTAGTGACTTTATGAGAAATCAAGATGCTATTAAGCAGATCCAAAGAAATGAAAGAATAGAAGGCAATGTGAAATATCTCATGGGGAAAACCACTGACCTGGAAAATAGATCCAGGAGAGACAATCTAAAAATTATTGGACTACCTGAAAGCCATGATCAAAGAAAGAATCTAGAAACCATCCTTTAAGAAATTCTCCAGGAAAATTGCCCTGATGTTTTAGAACTAGAGGGCAAAATAGAGGTTGAAAGAATCCACCAATCACCTCCTGAAAAAGATCCCAAAAAGAAAACTCCTAGGAATATTGTAGCCAGGTTCCAGAATTCCCAGATCAGGAAGAGAATATTACAAGCAGCCAGGAAGAAACAATTTTAATATCATGGAAACACAATCAGGATAACACAGGATCTGGCAGCTTCTATACTGAGGGATTGAAGGGCATGGAATATGATATTCTGGAGGTCAAAGGACCTGGGATTGAAACCAAGAATCACCTACCCAGCAAAACTGAGTATCATGTTTCAGGATAAAATTTGGTCATTCAGTGTAATAGAGGACTTTCAAGCATTCTTTTTTTTTTTTTAAAGGGTTAAGTAACTTGCTCAAGGTTACACAGCTAGTCATTTGATTTATGCATGGGTGCTCATTTTCTGAGGCCGGATCTGATCTCGGGTCATCCAAACTCCGAGGCCGGCGCTCTTACTCACTGCGCCACCTAGCCGCCCCTTTAGGGCAATTGGGGTTAAGTAACTTGCCCAAGGTTACACGGCTAGGTTTTTGTTTGTGCGGATTAGGTGTCGGAGGCCGGCTCCGAACTCAGGTCCTTCTGATTCCAGGGCCGGCGCTCTATTCACTGCGCCACCTAGCTGCCCCGACTTTCAAGCATTCTTGAGGAAAAAACGAGAGCTGAATAGAAAATTTGACATTCAGATACAAGAAGTAAGAGATGCTTGAGAAGGTAAACAGGGAAAAGAAATCACTATGAACTTATCAAAGTTGAACTATTTACATTCCTACAGGGAAAAACAATAACTGTAACTGATGAAACTTTTCTCAGTATGAAAATAGTTGAAGAAGGGTAATGGGCATATGTGAATGTGTGCATATACGTTTTCAGGTATATATTTATAGAGGGCACAGGTCGAAATTAACGGGAAGGGATAATACTTAAAAGGCGAAGTTAAGAGGTGAGAGAGTAATGTGGTGAGGGGGAATGGGGAGAGACAATGGGGTGAATTGTCTTGTGTAGAGGAGGCAGGGGCAGGTGGTTGCAGGGGAGGGGAGGAACAGGAAAGCAAAAAAGCAAAACCTTATTCTCATTGAATTTGGACCAGGGAGGGAATGACATGCATATACTGAGTTGCTTATCTTCCTTTAAAAATCAAATTTAAAAATATATATTAAGGCTATGATTAATACTATTTTGCATATAATTCGGAGATAAGATGCGCAGGCAATGGGGCTCGGGGATTCACCTCGCCCTACTGGAAAAGTGGAAGGGGGTATGAGAGAAGAGATGGGAGAGAGCAGGTTGTTTGAGGGGATATCCTGTATGACTATTATTCTGGGGTCAGAGGTAGGGGAAAAATGAGGAAAAAATGTAACTCAAAATCTGACGGAAATGAATGATGTAAAACAGAAGTTAATAAAGCATTTGGGGGAAAAAAAAACCCTCCTCCAAGATTTCTGTAAATACACAAAAAGAAAATCCTCTTTCAGGGCTTCTGAACCAGCAGCAAGGTCCCAGGATTTCTGTAATAACAACACTGTCCTCTATCAGCCAGCAAATCTGACAAAGTAACATCATAACAGACACACAAAGTACTGGCACCACAGTCATGCCACCTCCCAATTCTCCTCTCTTCTCATTTCTCAGTTCTTCTCAATTTTCTTCTCCGTTCTTCTCAGAAGCTCTAGTTGGCTCCCAGCAGTTCTTAGCATCTAGGTCTTGGTCTCAGAAGTTCTTGGCAGATCTCAGAAGAAGTTCTCAGTTCTCAGTTCTCAGTTCTATTCTCTTTCTCCAACAATAGTTGCTCAACCTTCAGATGCTTGCTCCCAGCAGTTCTGGCCTCTCTCAGCTTGGGTTTTTCCTTATATATGGTATTAGCTCCTCCCTGTTCTGCCCCTTCCTGTTACATCAACAAGTTCATCCCACTCTGGGATTCAAAAGTTTTGTATCTTAATATTTGACACAATCATAAACTTGAAACAAGGTGCTAAGTACCTGTTTTGTTTGCCAATATAAGAAGCATGGAAGATCTTCAAATTCCATTACTATTAAAATGATAAAATTAACAGACCTGTGGAAGATTTTGCACACTGATCACTTCCTGTTTTCTATAGCCTCGAAGAGACATGAAACAGGAGCTGGTTGATTTTGCAGTTTGCAGAACCCGTAATATCACCTGCAAAATTACCACATCTTTATCTATTATCAGAAAACCAACAAACTATTTCTCAACCTATTAATACATACTTTCTTCAAATTGTGTCTTTATATCACCTAGAAATAAGACACACATATATACATTCACATACATACATACATGTATACATATATATGTGTATACATGTATGTGTATGTGTGTATGAAAAAGTCCTTTATGTGCATTGTCCTGTTTGCTCATCATGATATCTCTGTAAAGTAAATGCTATTATGATATCCATTTAATAGTTTAGTAAAAGCATGACCATAGCTAGTAAGAGATTTGTTATGTTAGGATTGGAAAATGTCCTCCTGATTCCAAGTCCAGCACTGATTTTACTTCAAGAAGGGTGAAAGGGATGGAAGAATGAAAGAAGGAGGAAAGAAAGGTAAGGAGAGAGGAAGGGAAGAAGGGAGGAAATGAAGAAGGGAGGGAGGAAGGAAGGAAGAAAGGAAGGAAGGAAGGAAGGAAGGAAGGAAGGAAGGAAGGAAGGAAGGAAGGAAGGAAGGAAAAGAGAGAGGAATATATAATGGTAACTTATTTGGGTTCCTTCTTCAATTCACACTTGAGCTAGCCCTCTGGATTCCCAAAAGACAGTCTATCACTCCCTTCAGGGTACAGGGTGGGTAATTCTAATGTGTTATTTTTAAGTATTGTTTATTAGCTTCATTTTTTGTCAATTAGCCAGCCCAAAGTCATCATTGTTAAGAATTAAATATATATATATATATGTATATATATATATATATATATATATATATATATATATATATATATTTGTTCATTTAATTAATTAATTGATTGATTGATTAGTTTGTTTATTTATTTATTTTTTCATTTTTTTTCATTTGTTCATTCATTAATTCATTTTTACCAAGAAAGTAGAAGAATAGTCAATATAAAACTTTCCCTTCCATTTGAGGGCACCTTCCCAAACACTAATATCCCTGTGGAGAGTGGACTGAAGCTTAGCAAGTACATGTGGCAGAGAGATAGTTGAAAGTTCATGGTTGGATATAAATCCTATAATTCCCTCTTGGAGTCCTCATGAAGTTCCCCTTTGGTGCAGTTCTCTGCTCAACTTTTAGGGGCAGTGCTTTGCAGAGTCCTTTAGCTGCCTTTCCTCAGCCTTTCTAACTTTATCCTATTCTATTTCTCAGGCCTTGATGCAGACAGTGTTGTTTTCTAAACACCAGTCCCTACACCAACAGGAGGTCTCCAACCTTTGAAAGTTTGCAAGGTCCTATCTTAGTCCAAGGAGTGGAGGTGGGAAGAATGGTCAGAAAAACTCAATTCTGCCCCCACCATATATTGCTGCCATGTAGATACAGGATCAAAGGACCTATCTTCCCAAAGTGCTTAAAAACTTTATTTCTTCCCTGCTAGATTCCTACAGAGGAATGTCTAATTTTTCAGCCAATCCAAATACAATGTGCCTTCATCTAATATAATCCAGTTATTCAAAACGACTGCTCTTCTCCCAGGTTAGGCATTGTTCAGCCTTAGTTTATTCCTTTGATTGATTGATTCTATTGCTCAATCAAAGAGTGTTCTCACTTGTAAGAGAACTCAGGTCTCAGACCATCTTTTTATTACATTATTTGGGGTTAGAGGCAGTGTGGGGCATGCCTATTACCTCCCCCTAGGACCCATATCAGTGTTTCTCTTTCTCATATCCTCTAATCTAAAATATTTTCTGTTAAATGTGATATTTTTCTGCAAAACTGAAATCTGCATCTGTTAAGGTTACCAGTCAGAAAGATCAGAGCCTTACATTATATTGGATTTTTCCTACCTTTTAAGACTCTCATAGTATCCTTCTGGACATAATAGAAAAATAGAATTGAGAAAATGTTATATTATAGAAATAACAAAGCATTTAGGAAGACAAAAAGCTGGCTAAACTGTACTTGCACCAACAGCAATAAAAAGAACCACAGATTTTTTTTTACAACACTTTTGTTTCTCAAAGTCCTTGTAAACTAGATAGTTCAGATATTACAATCCCCACCTTATAGAAGTTTAAACTGAAGATAAATGACTTAATCCATGATATACAATATGTGGCATATCTGGAATGTGAACCCAGATCTTCTGGATTCTAATCTAGTATTCTTCCCTAGAAGCCATACAGCTTCCTGAAGCCCATTCCCTGTCCTTGGACATTTTCAAAGAGAAACTAAACAACTATGTAAGAGATAATAAAGAAGGTGGTCATGTGTCTAGCATAATGAACGGAATATTTGTTGTTGTTCCATTATTTTTCAGTCCTGTCTCTCTCTTGATGACGCCATTTGGGATTTTCTTGGCAGAGATACTGAAGTAGTTTGCCATTTCTTTCTCCAGCTTATTTTACAGACAAGAAAACTAAAGCAAGCAGGGTGAAATGACTTGCCCAGGGTCACACAGCTAGTATATGGCTAAAGCTAGATTTGAACTCAGGAAGAGAAGTCTTCCCAACTCTAGGCTCAGAGTTTAGCTGCCATGTCCTGGGTACTTAATAAATGTTTGTTAAATTAATGCAAGATAGGAATAAGAAAAGCTCATAGGATCATTGATATAGAACTGAAAAGAGCCTTAGTGACCCTTTAGTCCAGTTCCTTCATCTTACAGTTGATGTCTAAAGGGGTATGTCAAAAAGGCTCTAGAGAGTCAGGATTCAAGTCCTGGTCCTTCAGATCCCAGATAAGCTCGCTTTCTATACTACTCATTACTTTAAGGTTCTCCCAATTTGAAGATTCTATGGTTCTATGAACCATAGCAAAAAAAAAAAAAAAAAAGATGAAATTGACTAATGTCAACCAGGAGGAATATGCCAGTGAAATACTGCAGGACTCAGTCATAACTAACCTGTTTAATTAATGATTTGAATGATCACCCAAAAGGCATGATTAACAAAATACTAATAGCTATAATATGTGTTTATATAGCACTTACTTTGTACCAGGCACTGTTCTAAGCACTTTACAATTATCATCTTACTTGATATTTACAACAACCCTGGGAAGTAGATCTGATTATCATTCACATTTTACAGATGAGGAAGCTGAGGTTAAGTGAATGACCCTGCTTTCACAGCTTAAACTATTACGTGTCTGAGCCTGTATTTGGATTCAGGTATTGCTGACTTCAGGCCCAGGGCTCTATCCATTGTGCCACCTAGCTCTTCCAGGTCACCGAGCTGTCCCAATCACATTAACACCAAGCTAGAAGAGATAAGTAATAAGGTATATGACATTATAAAGATGCACACATCATCTTCCTTGTCATCTAAGGAGAAGATTATCTAAAGCTTGGGAGATTTTGTTTTACTTTTAATGACCTGGATATTTTATTTGACTAGGAGTGAAATGGGGGCCAATGGAGCATATTCTTAATAAAATGGGAAGATCTTTCTTATCAATTAATAGGCCTATATGATCTGCTTTGAGCCTGAGTCACATGGAAGGTTGAGTCACATGGAGCCTATGGTGAGAGGAGCTTGCTGAAGGCGTGGAGCAGGAAAAGATGGAATAGGAAGAGGGAGTGACATGGAGCTCAGAGAGAGAGGAGGCAGAGAGAGGCAAAACAGCTAGTGTGGGTGAAAGAGGGGCATTTTGACTAAGGGGGCTTGTTTGTGGGGAGGCCTGATGAAGGGGAGACTCAGGGATGGTGGTGCTCCCTGTATTGGTAATGTGTGTCAAATTCTTTATTAGCATGGTGTATCTGGCTTTCTGATATATAAATAAATATCCTGGTTTTGTCTTCAAAGAAAAGAGTTTGTTATATGTTGTGATTCAAACATGGAAATATGCCTACATATTTATAGTAGCCACTGTGGGAATGACATTGGTGATATATGGAATTATTCAGATAAAAAAATTGAATGTGATTTTGAATACTTCCAGGATCTGAGATTTAAAAAGGTTAGTTATACCTTTCTCCACCCCTTAATAGAAGGTCATAGCGAATTGTTGCAGTTCAATTCACCGCTTGGTAAACAACCTTCCCACTGAGCCTCTCCCTGATTTGTTAGGCTTGTATTCAGATGATGGTCAGTAAATTGCTGGGTCCAAAGTCAAAGACTTTGCATCTTAGAAGGTCCTGCTAGAGACCTTCAGGGTTCTCCAGATAGGAATTTTGAGAGAACAGGACCACCTCCACAAAACTTGGCATCCCAGGATCTTAGGCATCCACCATCTTAGACTTCATTGAAAGAGGAATAATGTCTATTTCAAGGATGGTGTCATTGTTATTGTCACTGTTATTGATCAGACTATAAATAACTGTATTACTATGTTGAGTTGTAGGCATTATATTTTAAAAGAGGGATCAGTATATGGAAAGACATCTATTAGGCAATGACCAGGATGGAAATGATCTAGTACTCATAAGAGAATAATTGGAAGGGACTGGGGATATTGAACCCAGAGGAGGGAAGACATGGTTACTATCTCATCATAGAAATGCTCACTGATTAACTGTTTATTAGGTACCTGCTCTGAGCAAGGCACAGACTGAAGCACCGGGCATGGATATAGAGGAGTAAAACAGCAGCTATCCTCAAGGAGTTTATATTCTACTAGAATTACAGAGGCTAGGAAGCTAGGTGTTCCAATGGATAGAGTCCAGGATGTGAAATCAAGAAGACCTGAGTTAAAATCCAGCCTCAGGCACTTACTAGCTGGGTGACCCTGGGCAAGTCACTTAACCTCATTTGCCTCAGTTTCCTCATCTGTTAAATGAGATGGAGAAGGAAATAACAAACCAATCCAGTTTCTTTGCCAAGATAACCCAAAATGGAATTATAAAGAGTCAGGCATAACTTAAATGATTGAGCACAGGGTGAAAGAATATGTTGACAGATGAGTAAATCAGGATATGTACGTAATAAAAACATGGTAACTTTATTAGACTAACAACTGGGGAAATTAGAAAAAAAAAATGCCTCCTGGAGGATGGTGCACTTAGCTTGAGCCTGGAAGGGAGCTAGGTGTGCCAAGAGACTGTGGTGTTTATGGAAAGCATTTAGATCATGAGAAATAGCCAGCACAAGGGAAAGGTGGAGAGAGGTCAAATGCTATCTTCAAGAAACAGCAAGTAGAATGTTGTGGCTATGGAACACAGTGCATGCCAGACAGCATAGAAGAGTAAGATGGTGCCTGATAGTGAAGGATTTCAAAGGCCAAGAAGAATATGTCCTTTATCCCAAAGACCATGAGGAGATCCTGAAAGTTCTTGAACAGAGAAGTGGCATAGTCAGATCTTCTCATATGCAGACTCAAGTTGATAAGTTATATGGATGCTAAATTATAGAAAGTATTTAAAGATAGCAATTAAGAGGCTATTATAATAGTCCAGGCAAGAAATGATAAGTCTACTGAACAGGGTAGTGATGACGTATATAAAGAGAAGGATATAAAAATGAGAGATAGAGGAGGTAGACATGTCAAGACTTCCACTAACCAGACATTGGAGCTGAAAGCTTAAAAGAGATTGAAGTGTTGAAGACGAATTTTGGCTAGTCAGTCCAGGTAGCTAGAAAATGATGGTCTTAGGGGCAGGAGTAGAAATGTTAAGAGAAGTGGGTTTAGAGAAAAACATAGGGGTTTTTTTAGGCATTGATTTTGATATAACTATGGTGCATCCAGAAGGAACAATCTAGCACAAGTTCAACAGGTGGACTCTCCTGGGAAAATTTGTGGTTATATGTGTCCATGTAGGAATAGTATGAATAAATACTAAAACCCATGAGAATTGAATACCAAGAGAGTATAGAAAAAAGGAAAGAAGAAGGATAGAACAGAAATGTGGAGGGTGGCAGGATAGACTGGGGCATAGGTGCTGACTCAGCACAGGTTATTGAAAATAAGTGGAAGAAAGGAAATTGGAATGAGAGTTGTCATGAAAACAAAACAGAACAGATATGAATAATGAACTAAGAGAAAGGGCCTATCAATAGTGTCAAATGCTGTAGAGAGATCAAGAAGGATGAGGACAAGGGGGGAAGAAAACAAAAAAGCAAAACAAAACAAAACAAAAATGAGTAACTGTTGAATGTCTGTTGAATGATAATGTCAGAAGCCAGATTGCAAGGAGCTGGAAGGTGAGTAGGAGTTGAGAAAGTAGAGAACAGTAGTAAGCCTTATCTAGGAGTGTGACTGTGAAAGGGAAGAGAAATATAAGGTGATAGCTGGGGGGGTGGGGTGTGATTGGTTAGGGAGAAGTTTTTGTGTTTGTTTTTTCTTCTTCCTAAGGATGGGTGGAAATCTAGGTATTTGTAGGCATCAAGGAAGAAATAAATGGATAAAGAGAAGCTGGAAATGATGGTAAAAGTGAGGTTGACCAAAGGGGAAAAGGTCCTGGAGGGAACAGAATGTGATAAGATCCTGGGCACAAAGAAGGGGCGGAGTTGGAATTGGCAATGAGGTTGACCTCATTCTTTATAATTAGAGGAAAGGATGAAAGGATAAGGAGTGATGTTGAGGTGATTTGATATGTGGAATTGAGAAAATGAGAATTATTGAAATTCATTTTTCCCAGTGAATTATGTGGTTACCAGGGTCCTTTGATTTTAAGAAGGAAGATGTGATGATATGGGTAGCTTGAGAGGAGGAAAAACAAATGGTTTGGAATAGACACCATGGAAAGTATGATAGAGATTCAATCTTGAAACAGTAAAAGATCAGTATATGAAATTGGTTGTCAAAAGATTGGTTGTATTGAAGTGGGAATCTAATTTGAGACTGTATCATATGTTTGTCATAGACACAGCCAGCACAGTTGTGTGATTTATTCCACTAGTGTTCAGCAGTACATAGGGAGTATAAGGGGTGAATAATGGAAGGCGGTCAGGAATGTTCTAGAATTACTCTATGTGTACTTTTACACAAGGACCAATGGATACACATTAGAATTAAGCAAATTCATCCTCTGTAAAAGAAAAAAAAAAGAAATCTTAGAACTTAAGTTCCCTAACGATGAAATGAGCTGTCACAAAGACATGAGCTCCCCCTCTTTGGAAATTGCAGGATCATCAAATTAGAAGGGTCCTTAGAGGTCATGTAGTCTGATATTTACATGAAGCAAGAATTATTGCCCCACCCAAATAATCTCTCTTTCTCTGAAATTCTATTTCATTTAGAAAAGTTTAACAGTATTGAAGAAAAAAAAAAAACTAGTCTTAGAATTAGGAAGCTTTGGTTTCCTGCTGGCTTGGCTTTATATTTAGTAGTGTAACTTTCCCTTGGCCTTTCTGAGTTTGAGGTTTCTCACCTGTAAAATGGGTGGAATAATAGTATACCCCTTAGCTTCGAGGATAGTTGTAAGGAAAATGATTTATAATCTGTATTGAAACCTAAAAGCGGTAACTACTGTAATTATGGTAGTTATTATACTAGCCTCCCCATGATTAGATTACACCTCTTTCTTTCCCTCTCTAAACATATCCTATATGTTTTCTTTTTGATTAAAAGGTAAAATATGTTGCAGATGGGATTAAATGCATTGTGTGGGAGTCTCAACTCCATGATCTCTAAGGTTTCTTTGAATTCTCCCATTATTTATAGTAACTGTCTATGTTTTATGGTCCCTTCTAACTCTTGGATTCTCAAGGTAAAGTCTAAAATTCTACATTCTTATGTCTATTTCAGCTCCAACATCATATGTCCTCCATTTACTTCATCTTTAACATTTTATGATTCTTCAGTTTTCAAAAGAGTTTTCTGCAGCTGTAATAAACAGTTCTCAGCATTTTCTCCCTGAACATTAATTTCATGGCCTTACTTGTTATATGTGTCTGATACTAAGTAACAGCCATTAAAGGTATGACTAGTTATACTGGGGAAGAGGTGTGCTAAGCCTGTCAGCTGTCAGGAGACAAGGGTAAGAAGGGCCTTTTAGTCCCAGAGATTCCATAGGTTCCTTGACCCTTAAATCATCGTTGTCATGAATTTTTGGTAAAGATTGCTATGTGAAAGGTATCAGCTGAGCCTGACTCTCCTGAGAAACTCCCTAACAAAGATTTTCTTTATTATTATTACCGGTATCAGATAAAACAATGGTCAATAGAAACAAAAGGAAGCACAATTAAATTTTTCTATCCTTTCTAGAACTTCACAAGAAGATGGTAAGAAGCCTGTGGGTAATCTCGTCAGGCATTCTATGGGGTCTCATATGCAGCAGGATCTTGGCCTTGGCATCAGAGCCAGACAAGGAAACAAAGCCAGTTCCTGGTAGTTCAATGCCCAGGGGGAGAGGTGAGGCAGAGTTGCCATAACTTAGGCCCAAATGGGCCTTCCAGGAGCTAGAAGTAACTGACATCTCCTGTATTCTGTTAGAGCTTTGCATTTGACAAAGATATAAAGCCCATTTCATGGAGAATAACCCCAAGAAGATGGAAAACGCTAGACGCATCCTATAAAATAAATCTACGTGTACACTACAGCGCCCTCCAGAGGAAGCTGGAAACTATCATAATCTCCTCCTTCTAGTTGGGGTCTGTCATAGCCATGACAGTAAACAAAATGCAATTCTAGCATTTGATTATACAAGGGGAAGGAAATGGAGACTGAACTGAAGTCATTCCTCAGGTTAGTACTACAGGAGGTGAAGTCAGGAGACTGGGGCTGAGGTGTAGAGGCAAGGCTGGTCCAAAGCTGAGGCCTAGCTATCTGTCCTAGGCCAGGATTGTGGAAGAGGACAAGGAGAAGAACTGCCACACCATCCAGAACTATGGCAGGGGATACGCAGCAACATCTAGGAAAAGGCAATAGAAACTAAACTGCAAAGAAGAGACCATGCCCAGACCAATTCATCTGAGGTGTGTTTGTGTGTGTGTATAAATACACAATATACATACATATGTATATGTGTATATGTATTGTATATACAATACATATATATTATACAATATTGTATACATAATACATATATACAATACATATATACATATGTATATATATATATGACACAAGTAGCCAGACATAAAGAACCAAGTACCATAGCCAGGATCACACAGGACCATGCCACAATAATTAAAAAAGTATCTTGGAATATAAATTAAAAATGGAAAAAGAATAAAGGTTTCAACCAAGAACAAAGCCTTTAAATTTTTCTGGACCAAAATGCTATCATCCCCATAGGATATAAAGATATCTTATCTTCCTCATTAGAATATGCATTCCTTAATTTCAGGAACTGTCTTTACTTTTGTATTTTAAAATCATGATTTAACACAATTCTTGACAAATAGTAAATGCTTAAAACGTTCTTTATAATTTTCTCTAATATTGAATGAGTTACTTAAAAATATAACAGATCATATTAATGAACAAAATAATAAAACCATATGCTTACAGTAATAGATATGTCAAAAATTTTATTTCTAAATGTAAGAAAAATCTATTTTGAAAAGACACTAAAAGATAAACAGAACCAGGAGAATGTTGTACATAGTAACGGCAATCTTGTATGATGAAGAACTGTGAATGACTTAGCTATTCTCAGCAATACAATTATTGAAAACAATCCCAAAGGACTAATGATGAAGCAGACTATCTGCCTCCAGAGAAAGAACTGATATTGTCTGAATACAGACTGAAGCATGTTATTTTTTACTTTCTTCATTCTTTTTTTTCTATTGTTCAAGTCTTGTACAAAATGAAGAATATGGAAATAAGTTACATGAATGCACTGGTAGAATCTATATCTAATTGTTTACCATCTCAGGAAGAGACAGAATTTCAAGCTCAAAACTTTAAAAAATATGTTTTGAAATTGTTTTAATATGTAATTGTGGAAATTATATATCTATATCTATCTGTCTATGTCTATCTATCTATCTATCTATCTATCTATCTATCTATCTATCTATCTATGAAAAAACACTAAAAGACATAGGAACAAATCTACCTTTTCCTTATTATGTCAACCAATTAACTATCTGAAAGCAAGAATGTTATGATCTAAAAGAAGAAATAATAAAGATATTTTGGTAAGAGTCAGAAGAAAATAGACACACCCATTTTAAAGGACCCTTTCAAGGCATTGAGCCAGAAAGTGTAGAAGAGATACAGGACTATAGTTAATGGAAGGAAGGATCATGATTTTTTTTTTTTTATGATGGGGGAGATATGGTCATATTTCTCAGGAATGAACCAGTAAACAGAGAGACATAGAAAATAATCGATAGTGTGTGGATGAAAGAGGAGATATATATTGGAGGAAGGGAACAGAATGGGGTGACATATGCAAATAAAGGAATGATCTTTGGTGAGGAGTAAGATCTATACCATAAAAACAACTATTTTGGGGCGGCTAGGTGGCGCAGCCGGCCTCGGAGTTGGGATGACCCGAGATCAAATCCAGCCTCAGAAAATGAGCACCCACACATAAATAATGACTAGCTGTGTAACCTTGAGCAAGTTACTTAACCCCAATTGCTTTAAAAAAAAAAAAACAACTATTTTAAAGAGGGGTAAAGCAATGTGCTAAATATATATCTTCTATCTTCTACAAAGATGTAAGGTGAGAGTTTCTTCTCAAATCCCCTCTTTGGGATCATTCTTATTCTTTTTCATTTCACAATATGTATTTTGTTTATGGCTGATATTTCCATTTCCATTGTTGTATTTATTATGTATTTTTTGGGGGGTTACTCTGCTTACTTCAGCCTATATCAATTTCTGTGAATCTTTGCAAGTTTCTTTGTCTTCATCATATTCTCCATTTCCTAGAAATCTGCCTTTCTCAAGTCAATATACACAGCTTTTTTATGTGCAAATTTTCATTACCATAATTTGTTTAGCCATTCACCAATCAAAATACTCACTTTGCTTTGAATACTTTAGTATCACAAAAATTTTTGGCTTTTATAAATATTTTGGTATATGGAGACTTTCTGCTTATCAATTGTCTAATCAGAGTATAAGCCTAGTAGTGGATTCTCAGAGTTTCAAGTGCTGATAATTCAGTCCCTTTATATGAATAATTCCAGATTGTTTCCCAAATGTTTTTACTGACTTGCTGACCCACCAACAAAACGATTGTGTCTCTCTTCCCACTATGACTTCAACCTTAAGTAGTCTCATCTTTGATCATCTTGCTAATTTTCAAAGTATGAGTTGAAATATTACCTTTGATCTAATTTGCCTCATTAGTGATTTAGAATACTTTTCATAAGGCTTTGGAGAGTTTGCAATTATACTTATTCATATCCTTGACCCTCTACAATCTTATTTCCAACCTCATCATTCCACCAAAACGATTCTTTCCAAAGGTGCTAATAGTCTCATACTTGCCCAACATAACGGCCTTTCTTATTTCTTATTTTCCTTAAGTTCTCTGCAGATTTTGAAACTTTCAATCATCCTTTTTTCCCTTGATATTCTCTTCTTCTGTGTTGTTAAGACACCACTTTCTGCTGGCTCTTCAGGCTCCTCTATCAGATCATTCCTCAGTTCCCTTTGCTTTCTCCTCATCCAGATTAAACCCTCTAACTCCAGGTGTCCCTCAGAGTTCTGTCCTGGGTCTTCTCTTCTTCCTCTCTTCTACTGCATTTGATGATTTCAGCAGTTCCTATGGATTAAATTACCATATCTATGCTGATGATTGTTAATGCTACCTATGCTGCCTAACCTCTCTGTTGACTTTCAATCAAAAATTTCATCTTTTAGACACTTTGAGCTGGATGTTTGGTAGACGTCTTAAACACATGTTTAAAACACGATCATTATTTTTCTTCCTAAACTCTCTCCATTCCTAACTTCCCTATTATATGTAGATGGTAAAACCATTCTTCCAGCCTCTCAGATCCAAAGCCTAAAAGTCACCCTCAAATCCTCACTACCTATTACCCTCCTTATCCACACTCAATCTATTGTCTAGTCTTGTCAACTTCACCTGTGCAACATCTCTCAAAATTCTTTCCTCTGTTACCACCACCTTTCTGGAGTAGGATCTCATAACCTCACTCGTAGGATGTTTCTTTTCTTTTTTGAATTTATTTATTTACTTTTGTTTACAACATTCAGTTCCACAATAATGTAAGTTACAAATTTTCTCCCCTTCTCTGTCCTCCCCACTTCCCCACAATGGCAACATGCAATCCTATTTAGATTCTACAAATACTTTCACCCTAAACATTAGTCAAGTTGTAAAGAAGAATTATAACCAATGGAATAAACAACAAAAAAGATGGAAAAAAAACAAAACAAAAAAGAGAGCAAGTAGTTTGCTTCAATCTGCATTCAGACTCTGTAGTTCTTTCTCTGTATATCCTTCTCCATCATGAATCCCTTGGAGTTGTCTTAGAACCTTGCATTACTGAGAGGAATCCAGTCTATCAAAGTTAGTCATCACAGATATGATGTGTCTGTAATTGTGAACAAAATTTTCCTGGTTCTGCTCTCCTCATTCAGCATAAGTTTGTAAAAGTCTCTCCAGGTTATTATGAATTTCATCTGCTCCTCATTTCTTGTAGCACAATAGTATTCCATTACACTCATATACCACAACTTGTTTAGCCATTCCCCAATTGATGGGCATCCCCTTGATTTCTAATTCTTTTCTATCACAAAAAGAGATGCCATGAATATTTTTGGCCATGAATATTTTTGTACACACAAGTCCTTTTCCCACTTCTAAGATCTCTTTGGGATAAAGCCCTAGAAGCGGTATTGCTGGGTCAAAGGGTATGTACTTTTTATAGCCCTTAGGGTATAGTTCCAAATTGCTCTCCAGAATGGTTGGATCAATTCACAACTCCACCAACAATGCATTCATGTTGCAATTTTCCCACATATTTTCCAGCTTTTATCATTTTCCTGTTTTGTCATCTTAGCCAATGTGACAGGTGAGATGTGGTACTTCAGAGTTGTTTTGATTTGCATTTCTCTAAACAATAGCGATTTAGAGAGCATTTTTTCATATGCTTAGAGATATCTTTAATTTCTCCCTCTGAAAACTGCCTATTCCTATCCTTTGACCATTTATCAATTGGGGAACGACTTATATTCTTATAAATTTGACTCAGTTTTCTGTATATTTTAGCCTTTATCAGAGACACTGGTTGTAAAAATTCTTTCCCAATTTTCTACTTCCCTCCTAATCTTGGTTACATTGGTTTTATTTGTAAAAAAAAAAAATGGTTTAATGTATTCATAGTTATCCATTTTGTATTTCATAATGCTCTCTATC
This sequence comes from Gymnobelideus leadbeateri, assembly GCA_011680675.1. Lineage (NCBI taxonomy): Eukaryota > Metazoa > Chordata > Mammalia > Diprotodontia > Petauridae > Gymnobelideus > Gymnobelideus leadbeateri. The sequence goes on along the minus strand of WOXC01011621.1, from coordinate 412,868 downwards.
TCTTGTTTGGTCATAAATTCTTCCTTTCTCCATAAATCTGACAGGTAAACGATCCCTTGCTCTCCCAGATTCCTTAGAGTATCAGCCTTTATAACTAAATCTTACACCCAGTTAGGCTTTATTTTGGCATACAGTGTAAGATATTGGCCTTTGCCCAGTTTCTGCCATACTATTTTCTAGTTTTCCCAGGTTTTTGTCAGATAGTGAGTTCTCATCCTAGAAGTTGGAGTCTTTGGGTTTATCAAACAGTAGATTAATACCGTCATTGATTACTGTGTCCTGTGTAAATAATCTATTCCACTGATTCACTACTCTCTTCCTCAGACAGTACCAGGTAGTTTTGATGACTGCTGATTTATAATACAGTTTAAAATCTGATATGGCTAGTCCACCTTCTCTAGCATTTCATTTCATTATTTCCTTTGACATTCTAGACCTTTTGTTCTTCCAGATGAATTTTGTTACTATTTTTTTCTAGCTCTATAAAATAATTTTTGCTAGATTGATTGATATGGGACTAAAGAAGTAAATTAATTTAGGTAAAATTTTCATTTTTATTATATTACTTTGACCAACTGATGTTTTCCTAATTATTTAGATCTACCTTATTTGTATGAAAACGTGTTTTGTATTTGTGTTCATATAGTTCCTGGGTCTGTTTTGGCAGTGCTGGGCTATCTGAATAGCCTCATGATAGATCTGCCTTCCTCAAGCCTCTCCAATCTATCCTCCATTTAGCCACCAAAACTATTTTACTAAAGCACAAGTCTGACAATGTATCCTCTTACTCTATAAACTCAAGACTCCTTATTGCATCCTGGATAAAACACAAAAATCTTATGTTGGACACTGAAAACCCTTCATAATCTAGCTCCTTCCTACATTTCTAGTTTCCTTATATCAAATTCCTTTCTATTACCTCTTTGATTCAGGGATATTGTATTCCTTGCTGTTCCATGAATATCACAAGTCCTGGCATTTTCTCAAGATGTCCTCCTTACCTAGAATACTGTCCCTCATCATCTCTGCCTATTGCTTTCCCTGCTTTTTTTTTTAAAGCAATTGGGGTTAAGTAACTTGCTCAAGGTCACACGGCTAGTCATAATTTATGTGTGGGTGCTCATTTTCTGAGGCCGGATCTGATCTCAGGTCATCCCAACTCCGAGGCTGACGATCTTACTCACTGCGCCACCTAGCCGCCCCTTTAGGGCAATTGGGGTTAAGTAACTTGCCCAAGGTTACACGGCTAGGTTTTTTTTTTGTTTGTTTGTTTGTTTGTGTGGATTAAGTATCGGAGGCAGGCTCCGAACTCAGGTCCTTCTGATTCCAGGGCTGGAGCTCTATTCACTGTGCCACCTAGCCGCCCCTGCTTTTCTTTTTTTTAATCCCAAATAAAATCCAATCTTCTATAAGAAGTTTTCCCCAATTTCTCTTCATCTTAGTGCTTTCCCTCTTTCAATTATTTCTTATTTAACTTGCAAATAATTTGTTCATAAATATTTATTTGTTTGTTTTCTACCCTATTAGATTGTGACTTTCCTCATGGGCTCTTTTTTGTAACACAAATGCTTAGTATAATCTCTGGCACATAGTAGACACTTAAAAAATGCTTATTGACAGACTGACTGGATCTCTGGGAGGAAGGAGCAGGAAGAATACTAAAGAAAAATTTTTGTGATAAAAAAAATTATCAATAAAGTTATTTCAAAAATAAATAAAATGAGCCATCACCAAAAAATGAAAAGAAATGAAATAGCTAATCTGGAGGAAAAAAAAATTTTGTAGCATATTTTCTGATAAATATCTAGTATCCTATGTAAATAAGAAATTATGATGTACAAGGACATGAGTCATTCCCCAATAGACAAAGGAACAAAATATGAACTCCAATTTTTTGGAAGAAACTAAAACACTAGTGTAAGTAAAAACGAAAATGTAAACAACTTTAATGGTCTATTTCATACCTATTATATTGGAAAAGATGACAAAAAAGTCAAAATAATGTTCTGGGATGACAGGAAGACTATTACACTGTTGGTGGCCTTGAAAATTCTCCCAACCATTCCAGAAAGCAATTTGGAACTATATTAAACAAGCTACTCCATGTACATATCATTTTTTTTTTTTACAAGCTACTAATGGGGATATATCACAAAGAGTTCAAGAACAGAAGGAAAAAAACCATAAATGAAAAAATCTTTAGAGAAGTGATCTTTTGTTGTTGTTGTTGTTGTTGTTATTTTTGGTGGGGGAGGGTGTTGCCAAAGAATCTGTGGAAAAGCTGTTGTCTATCAATTTTGGAATGGACAAACAAATCTTGATATCTGAATACAGTAAAAAAAATTGGCACCTGGGGCAGCCAGGTGGCATAGTGAATAGAGCACCAGCCCTGGAGTCAGAAGGACCTCAGTTCAAATCTGGCCTGAGGCACTTAACATTTACTAACCCTGTGACTTTGGGCAACTCACTTAATCCCATCAATGGAATGACTGATCAGGATATCTCATGGCTGCTGCCAAAGCCTGTCTCCCACCTCTTGGCAGAAAAGTGATAGACCAGAGGTGAAAATAAAAATAAAATGAATAAATAAATAAAATGAATCAAAACAAAACAGACATAGTTTATCTATCTGATTTTGTTTTGCTTGACTATTTTAAATAATTATAAGGAAAGATATCTAATGTGGAATGTGTCTTGTAGTATTGGGGAGATGGGTGGTGATAATTATGTAAAACAGAAGAAAATAAAGAAAAAGCAGGAGAATATTAAAAATACACAGAAGAGAGGAGAAGGGAGTTCAAAAGGGAAAATGTGATCATGACAGTTTTGTCATGACATGTTCAATTTTAGGGATAGGGACTGAACCTGTGATTTATTTAGTTAGGGAACTGACTTATAATCATCTGCAATTTACAATCAAAAAGAGCTCTCTAGAGCACTGACAGGATAAATGACTTACCTGGAGTCCAGCATCAATATAAATCAAGGCAGGATTTGAAATCAGAGCTTCTTGATTTTCAAACCAAATTTCTGCCTAATACATCAAGATGCTTCTCTTCAAATTGATTTACACTTAAAAAAAAAAATGAACGTAACTGAAGTTTACAGCTTCTCACATAACTACATTTTTTTTTCTGTTCTTCTTGGGAGATTCTTGTTTGTCAATGATAACTTGAGTTTATAATCCTTTAAAAAAAACACAAAGTTTAAAATTTAAAAAGCCATTCTCATCAAAAAATATGAAAAGTTCTTTTGGTTACAGGGTATGGGTAGTAAAGCATACCCTGACTTAGCCTTTTGTACTACACAAAGCTCTGTTTATCTTCTTCCTCTCATACCATTTGGCAGGCTTGCTGGGAATGAAAATGCTTTATAAATGCATGTATACAGAAAAGTGCTCTCCAAGCTATAGCGTAGAAAAATGCCTCTTCATTAAAGTTAATGGCAACAGATACAACTTCAAACAATTCCCAAACAAATATAAGGGACAAATCTTTCCATCGAATGGGAAACTTCAGTTTATTCTTGTTGTTGCCTTTTTAGTGTTTCTTTAGAACCTCAGACTCTCAAGTCCATTTGGATCCCCTTATGCTCTATACAAATGATGTTTCAGCTCTGAACGACCTATGAATAACTCTGGAATTGTGGGACTTACACGGCCTCTTCCAGTGCCCTATTATGGCTTAGAGATGGTCATAGCTTATCAAAACCTCACTCCATGAAAAGCTAGTTTTTGCAAGTCTTACCAAGCTGGAAAGTGTTCTTTTTATCGTTGTTGTATAGGATTGGTGCTGATTGTGTCTATCATTGAAGGATCAGCCAAAATCAATCTATACTCCTATAGCCAATAAAAGATGACTGAATTGGGCTTCAGAGTGAGCCACATTGGTGACCACAATAATGCTCAGGTCACTACAATTAAAAAAAATAATTAATTAAAACAATAGTCATGTGGGAACTTCCAGAACCTACTTGCATTTTGCATTCCAAATCTTCTAAGGATTCTTTAAAGAAAAAGGAGATAGTAATTCCTTGGTCCTTAATTTACAAACAGGTGGTGAGGACAATTATATGTAGAAAAAGTCAACCTCAGAAAGACAATGGGGGAAAAAAACAGTGGTACCCTGGTCTGAGGGACAAATAGTTCAGGTGGGAGTGAGACAGAAGCCAACTAATGGGAAAACACTGGCTCCCTGGCAGGAGAAGCACTTTCAGAAGTGAGGCAGGGACATTGCCAATGATACTCAGTCTATAGGTAGTAGGTATGATAATAAGATAGCAGGAAGGACTCTGAAACTCAAGTCTACAAGACAGAGTCAGCTCAGGTCAGTAGTGGGGGGAGGGGGCATTAAGAAGCCAGACCCCAGAAGGAACTTCAGGATATGTGTCTATGGTATGGGGAAGGGGAAGGGAAAGCAGGACGGAAGAAGTTGTGAAAGCAGCTTTAATATTCTTCAACTAGTAACTACCATGGGAACTACTTCAATGAGAAAGCATAGCAATTAGAACTTTTTAGTTATTTATTCTTTAATTTATCTTTATTTATTTATTTGTTTGTCTGTTTACTGGTGAACGAATTATTTGTTTGAACCCTTTGACACTGTGTGATCCATTTTACCAAATAAAGGACTAGGACTTGGACAGAAAAGGAATGTCGATTATAATCCCTACCCCCAAAGAGTTTATAAACCCTAGAGATGGCTTTTCCATTGAATAAAGAAGGGTCATTCCTCTCTAGTCTGAACTCCAGACTTCTTCTACCATGCTCTCATGCTGGCTACTTTCTTCTGATCCCTCAACTTTTTAGCTTCTTTTTGTTTTTGACTTCTTCCATTAGATTATAATCTCCTTGAGGACAGAGACTTAGTTTCTACTTGCATTTGCATTCCCAGTACTTAGTACAGTGTCTGGCACACCTTGTTGTTCCATTGTTTCAGCTATATCTAACTCTTCATGAACTCATTTTGGGTTTTCTCAGCAAAGATAGTGAAGTGATCCCTCCCTACCCCATTTTACAGAAGAGAAAACTGAGGCAAAGTTGAATGACTTGCCTTGGGTCACACAGCTTATAAGTGTCTGAGGCTGGATTTAAACTTAGATCTTCCACAGAACCAGGTGCTCTGTCTACTGCACCACCAAGCTAGTACATAGTAGGTGCTTAGTACATATTTTCCAATTGATTGGCTGATAATACATACTTAAATTTCTGTTGACTGAGGTAGTATTGAAAGAAATACCAGAACTAAAAGGAACATTAGAGACAATCATCTAATCATCTTAAGTTAGGGGAGCAGGGCAGGTAGGGAACTTGCTCAGAGGCATCCAGTGGGTTTGTCATTGAGTTAGGAATTGAAAAAAGGCTTTAAGAATCACAGAAATTTATATATGGAAATTACTATTGGAAATAGAATTAGGGATATTGAAGAAAACAGAATATAGAATATTAGACTATAGAAAACTCAACCAATTTTCAAAATGTATAGGTGAGGAAAATTAGGGCAAAAAAGGAAAATTTCTTCTCTAAAGTCACATAGAAAAGACAGTAGCAGAGCCAAGGCATGAATTCTGTCATAGTGACCATTATCACTATTATATGTTGCCTCTAATTCAACACAGTAATGCAATATAATTTTAAAGGAGATAATCACATTGGATTGGAGCACCAGAACAATTGAGAAGGAAGTAAGGTTGGAGTTAATATTTAAAGGACAAGGAATAGGATTTAGAATGGTGTGGTGATAATGGGATGAGGGAAGAGGCAATGGCAATTTGGCATTACAGCCTATGGTAGACGTATTGGCAAAGTCATGAAGACGGGTGATTAGCACCCTGAATAAATGACCATTTGCTGGATTTGTGATGAAGGGGATTCCTATTCACAGAGGAACGGGTTGGACTACTACAAGACCTCTGAGGTTTCTTTCAACTCAGAAACACAAATGTATAAAATATATTGGAACACATGTCTTTTGTCTCCCTTGAAGTGCATTAAAGAAATGAATGATGCTATAATTTCTTGAGTATCATATCTCCATGGTTTAATTTATTCATCCAGTAACTTGAAATTCCCTAAAGAATTGCCTGATTTAATAGTTACTATACAAATGACTTTAAGATTTATAGCTTTTCATATATGTTTTCATTTCATCCTCACAATTCAGTGAGGTAAGTGCTCTTACCATGTGCATTTTACAGAAGACAAAACTGAAGTTCAGAGAGATCCCGTGATTTATGCAGGGTATCACAGCTAGCAGGGGGCCAAGGTAGGGTTTGAATTCTGCTTTTCTTAACTCCATTTTTTTTGTCTTTTTGTTTGATCACTTAGATGATTTTGAAGACTCAAAGTGAAGGAACTTATGGCATCCTGACAGGAGAAACCTTCTGGCATTTGGAGCCATCACTAGAAAGGTTGCTCTGAGAATATTGTAGCCCAGCCAGAGGACTCTTTCTATTTGGTCAATCCTTTTAACCTGGCTGACTGGCTACAGCATAAAACCATCCTCTCAGTAAGAGCCAGACTCATGCAAATGAACTCGTGAAAATCCTCATGTAGTAATTGCCAGTTTAATCTGAACAGCCTTGTGATTTGGGAACCAATCTTCCATGTAAATGACAAATTAAGTGAAGATACCCTTCTCTCCCTAGCTGTTGATAGTGGGAGCACTTGTCCAGGGCCTTGGAAACAGAAGGAGTTGTGACCATCCATAGTGGAAGGCTGATTTCAAGATTATTACCTTGTCCTCTTAAAGTAAGAGGGAATGGAAGACTCAGGCTCATCCGAGAGATCCAGGACAGTGTCGCCTTGGCCAGGATTCACTCTGATCCTAGTTCATTTCCTAGAACACAACATTTATCTAGGTAGAAGGACCAAGCTTAAGGCTTTAAATGGAGGCAGAACCTTTCAGTATTTCAGTAACTCTAGGGAAGGGACTGAGAAATTTCTGTTTGGATGTAAATGGTAGATCCCCATTATATGATCTGGGTATATTTCCTGGAGACATTTTATAAGCAGATGCAGTTCTTGAAACTATTAAAATATGACTATATACACACATTTGTGTGTACATATACGTGTATGTGTTTGTGTGTATATGCATACATATGTATATACATACATATATAAATATATATGTATATACACATCTGTATATTTGTATATGTGTGTATATGTATATACATATATATGTATATATGCGTGTATATGTATATACATATATACATATATGTATATACATGTATGTATATATACATATATGTATATATATGTTATATTCCATTTGCCACTCACCCTCTGTTCAACAATACTCCTGGTGTACTTACTAATCATGAAGGAAACCAGAAGTCATTAACTAAAAAGGTAAAATAATCTGTCATGGGGGGCGGCTAGGTGGCGCAGTGAGTAGAACGCCAGCCCTGGAGTCAGAAGGACCTGAGTTCGGATCCTGCCTCAGACACTTAATGCACACACAAAAAACCTAGCCATGTGACCTTGGGCAACTTACTTAACCCCAATTGCCCTCCAAAAAGCAAAATAATAATAATAATAATAATAATAATTAATTAAAAAAATATAATCTGTCATGGAAACTGATTCCATTTGATCACACAGAATTTGTGCTGCTGAAAAAAAAAGCACAAAGGGTCATCAGTTAATGGGAGACACATACAATGATCTGACAGTCATACAGAGAATGGTAATGAAGATAAATCTAACACATGGGGTAAAACAGCAAATGTTAAGACAACTTACTTTTACTTGTCAAATGTCTTCCATTTTAGCTTACATATAACCTGATTTCTTACAAGGTAACCTATCAAGGGGCCACTTCATTAACTCAAAAGATATGAGATTTCATTGAGAGGATTGCTCCTTTCACTAATGTAGATCACAACTCCTGCATTCTTTAGGGGACATTTCATGAAGTCACAAGAGCTTTGTTTAGTTATAAAGTGGTTCTTAACCTGAGGTCCAGGACCCCCTAAGGGAGAGTAGATAGATTTCAGGGAGTCTGTGAAATTGAATGGTAAAAATCCATCTTTATTTACCCAAGCTCTAAATAAAATTCGTCATTTTCTTCCAATAATTGTATTTATTTTATTTTTATTGCTTTTTGGAGGGCAATTGGGGTTAAGTGACTTTCCCAAAGTCACATGGCTAGTAATTGTTTCAAGTGTCTGAAGCCAGATTTGAACTCAGGTCCTCCTGACTCCAGGATCAGTGCTCTATTCACTGTGCAACCTAGCTGCCCCTCTTCCAATAATTTTAGAAACTTGAAAAAACATCATTTTGAGAAGGTGTCCATAGGTTTCAGCTTTAATTATCATCATCATCACCATCAATCCTTATAATCATAGCATATATAATGATTTAAAGTTTGCAAGACACTTTATAAATAATTCATTTTATCCTCACAAAATCTCTGGGATGTAGATACTATTATTTTCCCATTTAACAGTTGAGAAAACTTAGGGAGAGAGAGGTCAAGTGACTTGCCCAAAGTAACACAGCTAGTAAGTGTCTGAGAATGGATTTGAATTCAAGTGTTCCAGATGCCAGGTTTTTATAAGCTCTTCAGAGTTTTTATAAGCCCTATCCCTTGCCCTAGCAGTCTGAAATTATCCTAAAATTCTAATTTAAGGTTGCTCAAAAGTGGTTTGTATTTGCCTTCTCTAAGGAGAGGCCCTTGTAATCATGGGACAGGAGGAAATGGGGACTACTAATTTCAGGATCCACAAAGGAAATCCATGAACATATTCAGATAGAAATTCCGTGTCACCTGAAATAAATGAACAGTTATCGAACAGATGTCTCTGAATGGAAACTCTAGTCAGGTATCCTTTTTGAACCTGAGGAGTTGAAAAGACATCTCAAACATGTCTAAGTGTGGAATTTTCATATATTCCTTTCTGGTTACTTGTCTCTCATTTCAAAGCAAAGCTTTCTTTTAACAAACTGGGGGAGCTACATACCCAGAAGAATCTTTGTTCCTTTTCTGCTGGACTCTTGTCCCTTCACTGATTGTGAGAATAATTAATTCTTTTATGCCTCCTCCCTTCAAATACATCACATTCAGGTGAGATGATGAACAGTACCAAAAGGCCTGTTAGAAGTATATCTAACAAAAAACTAGAAAAGCGATTTGGCATTGCTTTCCCACCACATCTAGGAATCCTCAAAAGACCTGGCTGCGTTACCAATATGAAACATTCTGACACAGCTAGAAATAAGCTTTGAAGTTAGAGATGAGAAATCAGTGCCATCCTTCCCTCCCTCCCTCCCTCCTTCCATCCATCTATCCACCCACTCTTTAAACAACTGTAGAAACAAAAACATTGTTGGCATAAATATCTATGTAGTAGGTACATTCTACAATGTTCCTAGTGCTCTGTTGAGTGCTAAGTGGAGTATTAAGTAGAGCATAGTTCCCTGACTCAAAGAAACAATGTCAAAGATGAAGGGTGTAAACCAGGGTCTGGTGGAAATAACACCAGACTGGATTTCCAGAGGTGTGAATTCTAGTCCTTACTCTGCCACCAAACAAATATGTGAATGTCCCTTAATGGTCTAACACTTACTTAAAAACAAAAAAGGAACTTTGCAGCTCTGACATCCAGAGAACAAGGTAAGTAAAGTATATCGGTGTTAATAACCAAAAAAAAAAAAGTAATCAGGTAAAAAAACAAATTGGTGAAGCAATGAGTTTAACGAGAAAAGAGAAAGGAAAGAGGGTATGTTTATAGAGTGAACAAGCAAAAGTTATAGAAAGAAGCTGAGTGTGGCTGACATGATGCTGAGTGGTGATAAAAGACTATGAAAATGTGATGAATCGTTGGGTTGTGAAGTTCACAAATAGTTCAAAAAACAAAGCTGAGAATCTTAATCAGGATGGAGAGAAGAGGCCATTTGTAGTTATTTGTACTATGTAGTATTTGAGTTTCTTTCAAAAGGGTGTATGGCTATATTTCAAATGAAGTCTGATCCTCTTCCTAGAAGATAAAGTGAATGGGCCAGAAGGATGCCACTCTATATTCCAAGTTATGAGGGATAACGATATGTTTTAAAAATGATCTGACACAGAAGAACTTGCCCTCTGACAGGAGAATTGAAGCAGAAATGATGGCAACCTTTCCGAAAAGCAACCATTTAATAGTGGAATTTGTCATTTTTGTTGTTTCTTAGTTTTTTTCAGTCGGGTCAAATTCTTCATGACTCCATTTAGGGTTTTCTTGGCAAAGACACTGGAATTGTTTTCCATTTCCTTCCTAGCCCATTAGACAGATGAGGAAAGGAGGCAAACAGCATTAAGGGACTTTCCCAGGGTCACACAGCTAGTAAGTGTCTGCAGTTGGATTTTAACTGAGGAAGATGAGTCTTCCTAACTCCTGACCTAGTGCTCTATCCACTGTACCACCTAGTTGTACCAGAATTTGTAATAGAGGACAACAAGAATGTTGGGTGTAGTCTGAAATATTCCTAGATTTGGGGAGATGAGATTTAAGTGATTTCAGAAAAGAAATAGTTAGAATCCCAAGAACTACAAAGCTCTACAAAGGAAGTTAGACCAGAAGGGACAGGGAATTTTTGTGAAAATTTGAAAGAAATTTTAACCAGGATACAATTGGGAGTTGTTAAAAAAAAAAAAAACTTATATAGAGAAATAATTTATAAATTTAAATTTGAGAGATTTATAGAAATTAGAACAAAGGGCATTCATCCATTGGAGGATGAAAGCAAATTCCTGTTAAAACAGTATTTAAAGACAATAAAAAAAAAAAGTTTTTTATTGTTTGGTTGCTGCATTTGGGAAAATAAGAGAATCAAAGAAAGGATAAGAATGATAGTCCTATAGTGGAGACATTACAATGATAGAAGACAACAGAGAAGAGAAAATTGTCTTAGTCTGTCTTTGCTTCCATATTAGCTTCCAAAGAGCAGAGTCGATGGTGTGAAAAAGGCAAGATGATTAAGGAATAAGAGTATTTATCTGCCTATGATGAGTTTAAGTCATCAGACCCAGGTGAATGATATTCCAACACACCGAAATAAATGGCAGAGATCTCTTTCTGAGCAGCAGGAAATGTGCCACAGGACTATGCAAAAGTAAATCCTGTACCAGTTTTCTAGAAAAGAAAGATAGTGGAACTGAGAATTCCCAGAAAAAATGTAGAAAGTTCTGCCACTATCTTGGTGATGGTTATTGAACATCTAATGTGTATTCAACATCTTAAACAGAAAGCAATGATCATAAGGAGCCAGTATGGATTCACCAAAAGCACATTATGGGTCCCTTATTCATCAAAGGTCTCATATGTATCAAAATATTCATATAAATATTTTATGGTAGCAAACACTAGAAATAAATTATGTTCCTCTCAGTTGGGGAGTAGCAAGCTTGTGCTACAGCTAGTTCCTAAGGGCTCCTAAGAACTCATTGTTATATTTTCACCTTAGAAATTATCAAGAGCTATAAATTGGGGTATGGCTTATAATTTTCTGCTTTTTTTAACTTTAAGGAGTGGGAAGAATATAATAATGAAGATTAAACTTAACAGTATGTTCTGTATATATTTTGTTTTACAAAAAAAAAAAAAAACTGTTGTTAAACCCTTCCCAGCACAGTCCTGAAAATGGCTAAAGAAATCATGGTATGTGCATTTAATTCACCATAGAAAATGATAGATATGGAGAATTTAGAGAAACATGGGCAAACTTGTACAGAAACATATACAAAGTGCAAGAGAACAATTTATACAATTATTAAACAATGTAAATTCCAATGAAACCAAATACTACAAAAATATAATGACCAGTCTTGGCCCTAGACAATGAGCATATATATATATATATCTATATATATCTATATATATATCTATATATCTATCTATATATATATATCTATATATAGATATATAGATAGATATATAGATATATATATCACTCTTCATTACCAGAAGAAGTAGGCGACTACAGCTACAGAACGTCAATGACATATTTGGACATGGTTGCTATATGAACTGATTTTGCTTTACTGTATTTCTTTGTTCCCAGGGAAGGTTTACTAGGTGGGGGAAGAAAGGCACATACAAAAATGGCTGTGGTGTTAAAACAAAAGGGACAAGTAAGGTATAATTGTTGTCTGGCCAATGAGCACAAAGATTACCAGAGGCCACCTGGCACAATTGTTGATGCCATTCACCCTGGGGACTAGGCTGGGGAACCTGCTTCCAGAAGAGTTGAGAAGATATGAATGGAAGTGACTTAGGGATATGGAGCATGCATCGATGTTTTGTAATGGGTTGTGTTCTAAGTATGTGCTGATTAGGAGCCTTTTCCATTGGCTGCAGATGCATAGCTGGGACTGGGCATGCATTCAAAAAGCAGTGGTCTGCCTTATCCTTTCTCTTGAGTTGATTTCTTCCTGGTGAGAGAAGAGAATCAAGGCTTTGAATCCTTGTCATCTGAGACTGGCATGTGACATGTGACTATAGGACTCAATCTTTGCATTCATGTTTGTTAGTCTATTATGCTATATGTTAAGGAGATCAGACATTGTGGATGTTGAGATGAGGGGTGAAGGAAGGCAGAATATCAGAAATCTTGAAGTTAAGTCCATGCCAAATCTTGGAGCCAGCCTAGCTGTGAGGCCTTCAGGAGGATTGTTTGGGATCCATTACAGTGCTAATAGAAAGGGGCTCCTTCATCTATTATGCCACATTTGGACTTGAATTTGTGAAGTCAAAGCTATAAAGAAACTGTATTAAGTATGAGTTCACCCTCCCTAAGGACTGATATAAAGTAGAATGCTTTTGAGATATTGGGGGAAAATAGTTGTGTTCTGTTCTTTCCATACCTTTGAAGCAAATATCACTTTTAAAAAGATAATTGATGTTAATTAGTAAGTGGAACTGAGGTGCTGCCTTCTGGTATCAGAGGAGACAAAAAGGGAAGGGAGCTTGAGCACTAGTGTAGACACCCCAAGGTCCCAGGGATAACCCTAAAACCCTGAGAGAAAATAGTCAGCCTTGCAATGGGAGTACAGGGCCAGAGTATTTGCTACAAAAACATTAAATTTTATTCAACTGTAATTAGCAATGTGGTGGAATAATTATTCTCAGTATAATACTCAGAACTGAATGACCTTGAAAAAAGGGATATGCATCAAATCCCTAGTAATTTAAGGTTAATGGAAAAAATGAGAAAGAAGAAACAGTACACATTTTTACCTTTACATATTATGGATTGCTATCACAGAATTGAAATACAAAAAGCTCTCCTTTATACTTATCCACTGACTATTCTCTGTTTTCTGTACCTGCTTCTGAAAACCAAAGATGTATTGTAGGGAATACAAAAAAATGGCTAGGAAAAAATGGAGAGAGAGAGAGAGAGAGAGAGAGAGAGAGAGAGAGAGAGAGAGAGAGAGAGAGAGAGAGAAATCCTATGAATGTAAGAGCTTAATTCACAAGTAAATAAATTAACTGTGAAGCATAAAGTCAGGGGAAAATTAGTTAATATTTATATAGAGCTTGCTATCAACCAGGTACTGTGATAGTAGAGTTATCTTATACAATCTATGAGGTATCTCCATTTAACACATTAGGAAACTAAGGAAACAGAAGACCAGGATGATATGGCTAGTGAACATATGAGACTGGATTTGAAGTCAACTCTTCCTGACTCAGGTCTGGTGGTCTGTCTACTGCACCACCTAGCTAAGCCCATAACATTGAATAAATATAACATTTTAAAGAAAACTAAATTTAAAAAAGGGAAACTATTTTTCCAAGTCTCTAAATGATAACAAGAAACTGCATAATAATTCAAAAAAAAGAATAAATCATTCTAAAGAAGATATTAAAATGGGAATTGGATCTAAAATCATGCTCTCAGATAGGAAACAATTTAGACAGGAAACAAATTAGGTAAGCCTTGTGAGAATCTCTTTAAATTAGTAGAATCTCTGAAACAGAGAGTAAAGGATTTGGAAATCCAAAATACAGAAGATTTAAAAAAATAATAAAAAAGAAGTAAAAAAACAAAAAACAAAACCCAATAACCCTGAAAGAAAACATGAATTTCACATAAAAAATTGACCAACTTGAAAGAGAGGATGCAGAAATGTAGCTTAAATATCACATCTCACAGATGGAAACAGTATTAATTGAAAAACACAAATATTGGAGGCGGAGCCAAGATGGCGGAGTAGAAACAGCTAGTCCAAGCCTCTCTGCCCCCAGATTCTCCACAAACTATGTAAAAAAGGACTCTGAAAAACTTCTGGAGCCCCAGCACCCACAGAACGACACAGAGAAGCTAACCTCCCGCTGAGGACAGCCCAGCACCCTGCAGGAAGGAAAAACACAAATATTATTTTGGAAAAACAATTCAAGGAAACTTAAAGAAGTTTTTAATGTAACCAACCAATCAATCATTAAGTATTCATTAAGTGCTGCTTGTGTGGCAAATGTTTTAGACTTTTATGAAGTAGCTCTAGGGGAGAAAGCAGATAAAAGATTATTGCATCCGGGTCTAGAGTCTGGGGGTGTTTCAAAAAAACAGTTCTGTTTCTGATCCATCATACCCAATTAGCATAAGTAACTTCACTCTTAGACTGCTGACCCCTTTTCATGTGGTGGTCATCCCTACCTGCACTAAACTCTCCTCATTCCACATAGTTTCATAAATGTCCTATTCTCCAGTTCCATGAATCATATCATCCTTTTAAGAGCTGGGTTCTTCTTTGAGCATATTTCCCGGACTCAGTGAACTGAGTTTTAACTTCCTTATAACCTACTATTCTTCACCCTATATCAATTTTGGATTTACTTGAGACTAATATGTACTGCATTGGAGGAGTAACTGCATTGTTGACACTTAGGTTAATAGTTTAATTCCTTTTCTAAGACTAAGTTTTGGACTTGTAGTTATATTTCTGTGAATAAATACAAAGAGGAAGAGAATATTTGACTTGCAAACTCTTGCTTGTTACTACTATGTGTCCTTTGTTATTGAAGAGGGCCATGACATAGGGAAGGTGAAGAAATACAAGAAAGTTAAGTATAATTATATATATATATATATATATATATATAGAGAGAGAGAGAGAGAGAGAGAGAGAGAGAGTCTCTGTATCTATACATATATACATATGTATGACTATATATGTATATGACTAAATCAGAAAGTTAATTCTATTAGTCTCTAGGCTATTATTAAATTTTAAAAAATTGGAATCAATATATAAAGGAAAGACAGGCAGTTAGGCAGCACAGAGGATAGAGCATTGGCACTGGAGTCCGGAGAACCTGAGTTCAAATCTGTCCTCATACACTAGTTATTTGACCCTGGGCAAATCATTCAATCTTGTTTGCCTTAGTTTCCCCATGTGTAAAATGAACTGGAGAAAGAAATGGAAAAACATTTTAGAATCTTTGTGAAGAAAACCCCAATTGGGATCACAAAAGGTTGGATACAATTGAAATGACAACAGAAAATAATAGGAAAAAAAGGTTATACACACTCTAAATATGGGTCTAAAGATTTAAGGGAATGTTAAAGAGAAAGAAAAAGGTTAGGAGTAATCTTTAAATTAATGTAACCATTGGCTCAAAGGATGAATTGCAAGGAATTTTCTCCTCATTATTGGAGACTGATTACTCAATAGTGATTACCTACGTGAGTGATGAAAATAATTGGTCAGAGTTGAAGGAGGGATCTGATCTTTTCTGGTTTCCACCTTTGAAAGAGAGTATATGACATTCCAACTGCTCTTCAAGTTCCTAAACAGAAAAAGACTCTGATAAAAAGCTGAGAGGATCTGGAAATCTCTATAATATCCTTCTCCCCAGCTTGCTGTACTAGAGATTTTGGGGTAAGATCTGAGACTCTCTCTCTTTCCCTCTCTGTCTCTGTCTCTCATTTATCAAGTTCCCAATGAGAGATATCATATATTCTATTATTGTCTGGTATATATTATCCTATGCATACTTATTCTCATATCTATTTTCTAAGTATTTTGATAAATAGTTTTATTTGGCATATTCTTGTTGTGTTCATTGTGCAACTGGAATCTGGTAGATAGGAGGTCAAGCCTCAGAACTATATAGACATGAATAAACTACATTGCCAAAACAACACATCACAAACACACACACTGCATCCTTTGCATTATTTCCTGGACTAAATTAAATAGGTGTTATAAGTAAATAAGCATATTCTGTGAAAAATTTGTATAGATGGTACTTTAATTCCTACTTAAATAAAAAGAAGGGAGTTAAGAGACATAGGGGATCTTGTGTCTCCTCCCACACAGAATAGATAAAAGCAATGAAAGAAGAATAATTTTTTCAGTCTTTCTTAGAGGGCCTCTCTTAGAGGGCCAAGGGAGGGTGTGTGTGTGTGTGTGTGTGTGTGTGTGTGTGTGTGCGCGCGCACGCAAGAGAGAGACAGAGACAGAGAAACAAGTCAGAAAAAGAGAGAAAATGAGGAAGAGAGAATGAGAGAGAGGGAAGGAAGGAGGGAGACACACACACACACACACACACACACATATATAAAGAGAAAGAAAGAGAGGCAGAGAATGAGAGAGAGAGAGAGAGAGAGAGAGAGAGAGAGAGAGAGAGAGAATGAGAATGAGAATTTCCTGAGTACCTTTTTATGTGCCAGGCATTGTTTATTAAGCTCTTGGGATAGAAAATTTTAAAATGAAAAAAAAAAAGGTGGTGTCTCTTATCAAGGAATTTACACTCTAATAAGGAAAACCAAAACATAAAGTGAGGGGGAAAGCATACAAATCCCCTAACAGGACACTGGAGCAGGCAGGAGAGTGATTTGACTTGGGAATGAAGTTAGCATTATGACTGGCACCTCTTATGAATTGGTGATACCAATCAAGGATTTACCAATCTGGGAGGCTATCATAGAATCAATGAAATTTGGTATGGTAAAATATCTTGGAGGTCATAGAATCCAATTTCCCTCCAAGCAGTCCCTTCTACCACATCCCAATTGCATGGCCATACCTCTTCTACTTAAGTAGCTTTGGTAAGGAGGGGGTCATTACTTCTTCAGGGCATTTATCCCATTGATGGTGTATATATAAGTGTGTTAGAAATTTTCTCAGGAGAAGCAGAAGGTGAGCATTACTGGTCTTTAAGAATAAAGAATTGCTTTTATCTGATGACTCAGAAACTAATGCAAATGATTTGAGTACCAACCTTCATTTAATACTTCCTCTGCATTTTTTCTCCCCTTCACTATAATAAACACAAGACCAATATATTCTTCCTGAAATGGGAAAAAACAAACCAAACAACACAAACATCAACAAAAGTGATAAACACAGATATATAGATATACCTGTGGATGGATATACATGTATATATATATATATATATATATATATATATATATATGCATATAAGAAAACCCTAAAATTCTATATAACAACCATTAATTTTTGAAAATGATGAAATGACATGTTATATACTCATTTAAATCTATTTTTGATCTTTTTTCCCAAACATCTGTTAAAAAATACCTAAATTCATAAAACCCCGAGTTCAGTCAGCTCCCAATAATGAGTACTGCCCACTTAAATTGGTCATTGCGCTTGGTCTTTGTAACCACAAAATGCCTGCAAGGAAATCGCCTTCCTCAGTGCCCTTAAGCAGTCTGGAGTAAATCTGCCACTGTAGTACATTAAAAGCAATTAGCCTCTATGCACTGACAGCGCTGAGCCGAACAGCTCCAGAAAATAATAGGACAAAAGAACAAGCGCCCCTTCAGTGTTTCTGTACAGTAGGACGACAGCGTTATTAGCCCCGGAGGTCTCCCCGGGAGCAGCATCTCCTGGTAACTGACTTACTGCACTAGGCAAGCTAACACAGAATCATTGGCTTGAAGGGGCCAGAAGCATTTGGAGGTTCACTTTCAGGGTCTGGATTTAGAATGAATGGAAGGTGAGATTTGGAACAGATCTTGGAAGGGACTTTGTAAATTGAAATGTTAGAGCTAGAAGAATCACCTTTTGAATGTGGAATCCTAGAACATAGGATTTTGGAGTCAAGAGGATCTTAGAAGCCATGTAATCTGGTCCCTCCATCCCCCAACCCTTACTTGGATTTTTCAGGTATTTAAACTAAATTCTGGAGTTGTGTCTTACTTATGGCTATATGATTATTTAATGGCAGACCTGGGACTGGAGCGCAGTCATCCTGAATTCTAATCCCTCTGTGTTCTTTCCATAATACCTCTATCACTTTCCTCCTTGGGGGAGGTAATTCAAAAAAGTCAGTTCAGCTAGTTCACATAGCACCAGCACCGAAGATGACCCTGGGAATTTAAGTGAAATTTGAAAGAAAAGAAATAATAATATGAAAGACAAAGAGCAAAGCTCAATAATGTTGATTCCAGTAATCACAGTAAAATGAATTTTAATTTTAAATTTGTTTTATTTTAAAAGACAGATGATATCATATATGTCACCAAGGTGCTGTTGACAAATGTGATACATTTCAAAGGTAGGCTGGATAGCTTAATGGATAGAGCACTGGACATGTAACCAGGAGTATCTGAGATCAAATCACAGCCCATACACAACTAGAAGTGTCTTAACTGTGGACAAGTTAACTTAACAGTTCAGCCTTAGTTTTCTTATCAGTAAAATAAAGATAATATCACCCACCTCACACAGCAGTTGTAAGGATCAAAGGAGAATACACACACACACACACACACACACACACACACACATACATGTACACACACACACACACACATAGAGAATTTAATGTAAAATCACTTCTTTATTCTACTATGGAATTTCATATTTCATTTCTTAAGTTCAGGATAAAATTAATTAAATTTAAAAAAGCTGAAAGTATAATAGCAATGTTGCCTAACTTTTATTACCTTATACTGAGCATAAAATTGGCATTTTAATAGTGATGATAAAAAATAAGCATCCTCTTGAATTTGTCTATCTCTATCTATTCATCTATCTATGTCTGTCTCCCTGTCTACCTCTATCTATTTAATGAATAAATGAAAAGGAAAAATAAAAGAATGTTTATCATCACTATGGGACAGACACCTGGGTAGACTAGACTTCCTGAAGGACACATTTGAGAGGGCACAGACAAGAGTTTCACAGAACAGGCAGACATAGATAGGTTGAGATAAGATATGCTAAAATGGATTTCCTGAATCAGTGAGATGATAGATGCATTTGAGTATTTATGTGAGTAATCCCTGTGCTTGACACTAGGGATGTAATTTAAAGGAAGTATGGCCCTTCCGCCAAGGAGTTTATATCCTTATAGTGGTGGGAAGAGGGAGAAAGCAATGTGGGAGTAGAAGCCAGGAAAATGGTGTCTGAAGTGTCACAGGAATGGTGCCTGAGACCCAGAGTTCAGCTAATTAATGTACATTTACCAGGAACAATGGTAGTATTGATTTGAGTATTGTTCTCTGAGGGGAAAATAAATAGAAAGAAGGAGGGGCAGAGAACATGCTACTTGTCAGTGCAGTGGACAAGTTGGTCAGAAAGAATAGGTACATGAACTCTGGAACTCCACCTCTTTAGGGTCTTCTGGAGCTCAGACCACCTAGAAATAATGAGCTACCTAACTGTGTGCTCATTCATGCTATAATAAAGGTGACATGGCCACCTTGGGGTAACTTCTCTCTAAATAGATTACTATGTAACCACACATACATGCATGCATGTATATTTTCATATGTGCATGAATGCACACAAACACATATATAGTCTCCTGTACCTGTGTCTGAGGCAGCTTAAACCAACACTCTCATTTCAGGTTTGATGAGATGAAGTAAGGACCTAGAACAATTAAAAGGAAATTTTCTTAGTTCCTATTGCAGCAAGTATATGCACTAAGGAGATATACATACATACATACATACATACATACATACATACATGCATACATATGCATTATATGCACACACATATAGAGATACACCCATACACCTGTACATACTGAGCTCCTCTGTGCTCTCCATTTGGGAATGTTTCTGGTGATAAAGGCAAGATGTGATGAAGGACAATAGTGTGAGAGACATCCTTAGTCTAGAAATAAACAATATTTGTTGGAAAGCCAGGAAGGTTTTCATTACATTTATTCTTTCTGAATAAACAGGTCATTCCCTTAATGGAGTATAGGGACTCAGACAAATGTGAGTCCTTTTATGTTGCTTCCATTTGAATTTCCCGCTTTATTCTCCATTGGCTAGGTGCATGCAGCCTCCTGAACTGCTCATGTCATGTTCCCTCACATAGCTTGGAAAGCATGTGTACAAGCCTGTAACTTCCTACCTGAGCAGAAGCCTGGTTCTGCTAGATCACAGCTCTGATTAGAACCAGTCACCTCCGACCCACATTCTGCTATCCCTTAAAGACTTTTAATCTTGTGGAAACAAAATTTCTCCCATTGTTTCCCACATGAGTGACTTGTATGGCTGTCAGAAATCTACCAAGTTGGAAGAGTCCAATTGCACATGGCTGGGACTTTTAGAGAAAGTTAATTCCTTTCAAAGGAGGGAAGGAGGAGTCTCGTACCACTTCAGTTTGTAAGTGGATGAAAGTGGGTGAAAAGAAAACTGCATCAGGAAAATGTTACAAAGTATTAGTCCTATCACATCCTTCCTGGTTGAAAGGTAGCAAGTAAAGGACTACTCCCACTGGAGCGGTCCCTTTCTTTCAAATGTCAATACCACTGACCAGGTCTAGTGATACACTTTCTCCTTTTATGAGAGGCCTTCCTATCTAGTCAGTGAATTCACTTCTACCCCTTCAGAAAAGCAAGGGAAAGAGGAAGGAGTGAGAAAGACCAGCCTACTCCCAGAACACAAAATTATAACCTGACTTGTTTTAGCACATTTAAAAGTGTGTGTGTGTGGGGGGGGGGGGATATAAACACAACTGATTCAGATTAGTGCCAGCTTTGGGGAAGATTATTAACAATTATTAATGAACAGAACCATTAATTCTTTCTTGTTTTAGCTATGCCCCCAGCCATGAAGAAACCCAGGACTTCCGGAACCTCAGTTCTTTTAGTGTCTTTATACACCAAAACTAAATTCTGTTCTTCCCCGCTACAGATCTCATTCACAACAAAAACATATACATGTCAAAAACGGTTAAACCAGTGAGTTTTATCTATAGTGAACCAGTTATTAAAAATGCCTCTTTTAAAAACAAATAACTTTAAAGAACTGAAAATGCCATATTAATCATTATTCCACTTAGAAAAGAAAAACGGGCAAAAGAAAAGTGCCTTCACTAGCTGATTAGATCCTCAGACAAGAGAAAGTTTACTTACAATCACATACTCTCAGGACTCTGCTGACACTTGTCCCATCTGCACTGGAGGATGAAGACACCACATTCTTTGGAGCTACTTTCTTCTGTAGTGTCTCTCCCCCCTACATGCATGCTGTCACAAGCACCTCTAAAGGAGCTGTCTCTCCCTCTGCCACCTCTAGAACTCCATTCGAAATCCCTGCCTTGTCTCCAAGCAATGGATAGATAGATGATCGGTAAATTATACAAAAACATGCATCCTATATATAGAGTGTACAATCAAACATCAACCCATCCAAACTAAAATCAGAATTTGAAATATACAAGAAGAAAGAATAGCTATGTGAAAATGATATGGCATAAAATTAAAATGATTTATCATTTCATTTGGTTGTTGAAAATCAAAATTGGAAAATGGATAACAAAAGTAATATCAATATCAACCATAATAATTTCGTCTAGAAGTTTAACTAACACACTTTAAATGCTACATCAAAGAGACCAGAATCTCCAGAAAGAACATTAGTTAAAAAAAAAAAAAGATGCGTACTTCTCAAATATAGGAAGATAGCTGAAAAAAAAAAACATCACTGGGCTATAATATAAACTTGTCTATAAAATTGTATAAGGAAGGATGAGGAATGACTATAAGTATCATCTTACAAGGCAGATAGAAACAATGGAGGGCAAAACTAGTTTAAAGGAAACTTGATGAGACATCTCACTCAACAAAGCCATCCCACAGGCATTCAAGGAGGAAAATGGAAGGAGGACTACAGATAAAAGAAAGAGAAATGATTTGCAAAACACACAACATTTTAATAAATCATTTTCTACATCCTGAATAGCTTCATCACTACACATGGACCCTAACATCAAAATCTCCAAGGTACTTATAGAGGAAATAGAAATGATTATAAAGAGAGTAAAGAAGTGGAAAACAGGCATTGTGGACCAAGATACACACACACAAACTTATGTGTGTGTGTGTGTGTATAATGTATGTATGTATGTATGTATGTATGTATGTATGTATGCATATCTCTGTGGAGGCAGAGACAGAGATGAAGAAATCCTTGATAGAAATGGTACAATTAGTGGCTGATATACAAGGTATTTTAAGCATAAAAATAATCTCAGAAATTATTAAAGATGACATATTACTTTTGATGAGATTAGTTCTATCCCCAACTAAATTAATTGCAAAAATCCTGGCCTATAATCTCCTTGGATTAAATGAATAATGATTCTGATAGTCTCACAACAGGAAAGGAGTCTTGCTGCATTACAATACATCTCAAGTGAAACCTGAAAAATCTATCAACACAGGCAGAAGAGCTAGAGCTGTACCTAATTTATCCAAAAGGAGCATTCAGAAGCACATGGAAAGAGTGTCAGTATTTTGAGTCTCCTGGTCCTTCAATATGTATCGACATACTTTTCCTTGAAAAAAACTTTATATCCAAATGACCCTAATTGACTTTGGTGGCACAAAAGGAACATGCAATAGAATCAGCAAACCAAGGATTTTGTTGAGAATTTGCCAAATCCTTACTAAGTGATTTGGGGGCAAATCTCTTCTCTATTCTGTTTCCTCAACTGAACAGCTTAATGTAAGATAGGTAATTGTATTACCTCAATGTTGATGTGAGTTAAGAGTCAGCTATATGGCATAATGGATACAGCACTAGAACTCAAATCAACAAATGGTAAAAAAATGTTTTTACATGCATCTGGGAAATAAGATATACAGGCACTGGGGTATAGAATTCCATTTTACCTTACTAGAAAGTTAGGTGGGATGGGGGTGCATATAAGAGAGAACAGATTGGGGGAAGGGCTATTCAGTAGGCCTATTATCTTGGGGTGGAGGTAGGAGAAAGTTGGGGAGAAAATTTGTAACTCAAAAATCTTGTGGAAATGAATGTTGAAAACAAAAAATAAATAAATAAGTTTGGGGAAAAAAGAATTCAAGTCAAACTGACCCAAGTTTAAAACCAGCATCAGGTATTTTCTAGTTGTGTGACACGGTCCAAGTTATCTAGTCTCTGCCTCAGTTTCCTCATCTGTTAAATGGAAATAATATTAGCACACACGTTCCAGAGTTGCTGTGAGGACAAAATAAGACCCCATTTTTTTTTTAGCATTTTATAAAACTTAAAGTCCTATAGAAATCTTACTTAAGATTATTTTTAAAAATTTAAATAAATGTAGGAAGGAGAATTGTACTATTGTTTTTGAAATAGTAGAATCTCAAGCCCTATACTGACATGTACCTGACTAGCAGTTAATTTATAATAGTCTATGTTCTAAGAATGTATCCTCCTCAAAGAGACACTGATAGCCTGGTTTATTTATTTACAGGATTCTGAGACCATAGATTTAGAGATGAAATGGTCTGTCAGAGTCATCTCTAGTTCAACACTTTCATTTTATAGAGGAAAAAAATGAGCAAGATAGGTTAAGTGATGAAAATGGCAGCAAGCAGGAGAGCCATCATTTGAACCAATAATTTATGACAAAAATCTATTGCGTGTGTGTGTGTGTGTGAGAGAGAGAGAGAGAGAGAGAGAGAGAGAGAGAGACAGACAGACAGACAGACAGACAGACAGACAGAGACAGACAGAGACAGAGACAGAGAGAGACAGAGACAGAGAGACAGAGACAGAGAGAGACAGAGACAGAGAGAAGAGTGAGAGAGAGAGACAGAGAGACAGAGACAGAGACAGAGAAGAGAAGAGAGAGAGACTTTTGTTTTCTTTTGTTTTGCCTACCTGGGAATCTGGATCAGGATGTCAGGTCACTTTTATAGTGGTTGTAATAGGACATGAAGGGATATTCATTCATTCATTCATTCATTCATTCATTCATTCATTCATTTATGTATTTATTCATTTATTTATTTATCTATTTTAAGTTAGGAGAGGGGGAAGGGAATGGACCTTTAAAGAAAGTCATGTTATCATAAAAGCTCAACACCCTTTAATGAACCCTTGAGCCCAGGGACTGGGGGATGGTCCTGAAGTCTCTGAATTGCAGCTCTTATATTAGAATGACAACATTAGGCTAAAACATTATAGTGTTCATTAGAGCAAAAACAAATCAAGGGTTACATGAAACATAATGATTCATTCAAATTTCATATTGCATCATGGATTATTGCTTTGGAATGCATCTCCAAAGAGTCATAGAATCCCAGAATCCTATGTTTGGAAGAGACCTCAGAGATCATTTAGTTAAATCCCTACAAGACATAGGAATATTCTCTAGAACATAGATGATAAGTGGCTTTCTATGATCTACTTCTTCATCTTTCAGTGACATAGAAAATACTCCCAAGGCAGCCCTTTTCACTTTTCAGCAGTTCTAATCATTAGGAAGTGTTTTCTTTATATACCACTGAATTCTGCCTCCCTATAATTCCCAGGCATTCTCTTTTTGGTGAACTCATCTGTTTTCCAGTCTTTTAATTACTGATTTTTGGCACCATTATTTAAGTAGTTTTGTAACATTGGGAAAGTAATTTAACCTCTCTGGGTCAATTTCCTCATATGTAAATTGGGGAGGGTGGTGTTAAACTGGAGGTAATTAGCACAATTGATAAAAGTGCTGAGCCTGGAGTCAGGAAGACCTGAATTCAAATTTGGCCTCAGACCCTTACTAGTTATGTGTGATGCTGGGCAACTCAATGTCTATTTGCCTCAGTTTCCTCAATGGCAAAATGTGTATAATAATATAACCTATTATTATAGGGTTCTTATGAAGATCAGATGAAATATGGTTTGTAAAAGAATACTGTTTGTCACAGTGCCTGCACATAGTATATAAATGTTTATTCCCCTTCCTCTTTAACCTTTAAGAACACTCCAAAATCTAAATCAATGATCATATGCAGGTTAATTTCCAACTTTATTGCCTATCCTCAATCTCACCTCTAGAATCACCATACTTCTAATGACTTGTGGGAGAACTCCACCTTGAATGTCTAGATAGCACCTCTAATTCTGTCTAAAAGTGAATTTACCATCTTTACTCCTAAATGTGTTTCTTCTCCTTAAACTAACACACAGACATGAATTTATTTGCATGTATATGTGTAAATATACATATATATATACACATACTATAAATACTTGCATTATATATACACATGTATAACATACATATTTCTATGTCTATATGTATATATACGTTGAAAATATTCAATGATTTATCATTGTTAACAGAGTAAGATACAAACTCTACAGAAGCAGTCAAAAGATTCATCTAAACCTCTTTGCGTGCATGTACAATGTATGTATAGATACATACAAATATATGCATATATTTATATATATAGATATGTGTATGTATACACACATACATGTGTGTATAGAGAGAGTAAATGCAGAACTTATAGTATTAGCAGTTATCTAAACTTCCACCTGTGCCTGCATACATTATGTATATGTATATATGAAAAATATATATACAAACATATATTCATATATATACATGTACATATATACATAAATACATACGCACATGGAAATTTAGATAAGTGTTAATATTCCTGTAGAATTTTAATTTTGTCCTATTAACAATGATAAACCACTGAAAATTTTTGATCAGGAGAGTGCATTAGGAAACATCAGAAGCATGTATTCGGAAGATTTCTTTGGAATTTGCCAAAAAGATAAACTAGAGGAGGAATATCAGGAGGAAGCTGTTATGGTTGTCTATCAAGTGATAGTGAGTGTCAGTGCAGAGTCCTGGCAGGGTGGATGGAGAGGAAGGTCTGAATTAGAAATACTGATGAGGTGGAATTTCCTGGGCTTGGTAATTGACTGCACATATACTGGGGAGTATCAATTAAGTTGAGATTTCAAGCCTGGCTCATTGGGGAGATAGTGTGTCCATCTAGAGATAGGGATCTATCAATGGTTAGAAAGTAAACTATGTTTGCATTTTTTAAAGACTGAACTAATGGGAATATTTGGCTCCGTATGATTGAGAAGACATTTGACTTTCCTCCTTCTTGGGCTGCTACCAAGCAGGCAGGGAGCTTTCTTGTTTGCCTTAGTTGAAGCTGGAAAATCCTCCTGAGATAAAGCACAGAACTTTTCTATTCCTTCCATGCTTGTTTGGACACTCAGTCTAAATGGTTCCTACCTTGTTGCCTTTAGCACTAGAGACTTTCAGAGTTAGTTTCAGGATACACATGCCCAGTTCCTTAAGGAAGAATTCATAGCATATCATTTTGAATCTGTTCATCAATCACGTCAAAATCCTATGTTTGCCCTTTCTGGTTTATTTTGGCCTTAAAATGTTCCTCACCATTGGGCAAAGTGCTCAAAGCCATTAGAAATGATAAGGTAATTCAACAAGACAAAATCTTACTCCAGGATAATATAGTTAAGAGATCTTGATAAAGGCTTGTCTGCCCTTGGTTGCACCAATAGAGATCATATTAGCCGCCTAGGTCCTCATAGATGCTGGGCGATGCAGTGAAGAGAGAGAGCACTGAACTTGGAGTAAGCAATAGTTGAGTTCACACCCTGCCCCAGATACTTACTTACTAGTGTGACCATGGGCAAGTCCCTTAACTTCTGTCTTCATTAATTTCCTCATCTACAAAATGGGAATAATCATAGCATCACTGGGATGGTATATGGATCAAATTAGATAAAATGTGTAACAGTCTTTTACAGTACTGTGTAACTGCTAGCTATCATCATACCTAAATCTGTGTACAGTGGATTGAGAGTCATGTGATACTCATCCTTCCTCTTGCCTTGCCACTTACTGTCTGCATGACCTTACACAAAGTCACATAGTTTCTTTAAGCCTTGATTTATTCATCTATAAAGTGAAGCTGGTAGAATTGATTCTACCTAGCTCCCAGAAATCTTATAAGGATCACATGAGATCATAGTATCCTAGTGCTTAATCCTCAAAGATGCCTAAGACAAGATGTGGTCCAAAATCTTTTTATGCACACACACACACACACATATACACACAATGTACACCACAGACATATACATACATCAATATGCACATGCAATACACATGCATGTGTGTACACACATTTATATAACATTATATATGTATACGAAGATATATGCACACAAGTGTATACATTTATGTACACACAGAAGTGTGTGCACATGTATGTGCATATATACATGTATATATGTGTGTATAGAGATAGGTAATATATTAAATATACTATATTTACAGTACATATAGTATATATAGGGTATACATAGATACATACACATAGAGAGAGTACTTCAGTTTCATAAAGTGCTACATAAATGTGATTTATTAATGTCATTTAAAGATAGCATTATTGTGAAATTAAACATCTAGTACATAAGATGAGAAAATGATATCACATTTGTTTCATATAATATTATCTACAGATAAGTGGAAATACCGTAGCTTTTTAATAAAGGAAAGGACATTTTGAGGACAACCAAAGTGATTTCTCATTTTACCAAAGGTTTGAACATCTTTACATTAAACTTAAGCCAGTAGAATGACAAATGTAATTTCATTATATGTCTTTAAAATATATATTTTCCCTGAGGTGTCATTTTCCCTGCTTAATTGTATGCAAATAGGACCTTAATCTCAAACAATGAGGAGAAATCGCCCTATAATGAGTCATCATATTGATAGAAAATGTATAACTTAGAGTCATTTTTAGTGGAGTAGATCAGAAGTGGAGGAGGGTGGGAATTCCAAATTCATACCCTTTCTCTTCATTGCTCTATTAAAAAGGGCTTCTCCTAGTTTGCTTTGCAAAGCCCTTTCTTATTTTGTCTTTACTACAGAAATGAAATAGACATGGGATCAGTGATTTCACTGGCATTGGCAGCTCTCAGGGAATAAATCCCTATAATAAATTTGGCTGGCACATTCTTTTCAACTCGCATTTTTAGTTGTCTAGTACACTGAGATAAAATCATCAGGATATGATGATGATGATGATGATGATGATGATGATGATGATGAGTAGGAGGAGGAGGAGGAGGAGGAGAAGGAAGAGAATGAGGATGAGAATTTAGATGATGATGATTTCTCTTTATAATAACCATTTATGTTCCATAGGCCTCTGTCTACTCATCAGTAAAATGGGAAAACTAATAACATTTAACTTCCAGGGTTGTGGTGAGGATCAGATGAAATAGGAATTGTGCTATGCATAGAACAGTGACTGGCACAAAGATCTATATAAATATTAGAAATAATAATAATAAATAGCATTTAAATAGTGCCTTACAAATATTATTGTATTTGATTGTTACAACCCTGGAAGACAGATGCTATGAATATCCCCTTTTTAAAGATGAGTAAACTGAGAAAGATAGAGATTAAATGACTTGATCCAAGGGTACCCAGCCAGTATGTGCAGGACTTGAATCCAGGTCTTACTGGCTCCACTGACTCCACTATAAATCCACTACAAATGGCTTCCTCTCATTATGAAAAAAACATTACAAAACAAACAAACCTATAGATGACTACCCAAAGCAAATCAGCTACTCTGTGCTTCAAATGATGTGAAATATGGGGAATACATGCCCACTGGTTCTTGTTGATATGCTCACTCACCCTCTCCCTGAACTATAATTCATTTTGGGAAATTCGATTCATTTCTAAAAAGAAGTCATTCAAATACTGAGATGCAATATGTTACCTTGGATTTTATTTTCCTTTGGCAATAGATCATCTTCTATAGAAATCTATGAAATGATAAACATTCTTCATAACTCACTTTCCTATAGTTTTCAAGTTTACAAAGCCTTTTCTTCACAAGAACCCCATTAAACCCCATTAAGTTCACGAAACAAATATATTTTATTCCCATTTTAATAATGAGGAAACTAAATTCCAAGATGGAAGTGACTCACCAAAGTTCCCACATTTAGTAAATGCCACGGCCCAAATTTAAGTCCCCCTTCCCCACCCCACCGCACCCCACCTCACCTCCCTGGCATCTTGCCCAGGTCCCTGAATTGTAAACCTATACCCCATAGCACATTACCTCTCAATAGAACTCATAAAAGGTCCACCATAAATGGGATTGTAAAATCAGAGATTTAGAACTGGAAAGGAACTTTGAAGCAACCAAGGCCAACTCCCTCATTCTAAAGACAGAAGAACTGTCCCACAAGATGTTAAGTGATTGCCTCAGGGTGGTGTAGCTAATATCCAAAACAGGGTTAAAACCCAGGGTTTCCTGACTCCAAGTCCAGTGCTCCATCTACCAACACACCTTATAGACCCATCTAATATACCTCCTGGTTCTCAATGTATGATCCTAAGATCTAGTCATTTTAAATACAAAGAAACTTAATTTCATATAGTCTATAACCTTCTCAAGGTCAACCTGGTGGAAGGAAGATTGAGATTTAAAATCCAGATGCCATAAGTCTCATGCCTCTTTGTGAGTTTAGTTATACAAACAAACCCTATGTAATGCTGACCCATCCACAACCATTTGACACTGTTACTATTAATAGATAACCCAACTCTATTGTATTGTAGCAAAGCTATACCATTTTTGGGTCAAACTCATATCCATTCATTTAATTTGTTTTCAGGTATGGAATTAGCTGTTTCCTTTAAAAAAAAAACTACTTCCCCTAAAATCATGTTTTAATGGAATTAATTAATGATATTAGGCTGGGGATGTCTGTGCTTTAAAAAGAACCAAGACCATTTGGAGGTCAATGTCATATTCTTAAGCTAGCAGTCTGGATACCTGTACAAAGACAGAAGAAAGGGCACAGCCCGTGAGCTTGGCACAATGACATGCTAGCCCAGACTAAACAGAGCTTCCTGCCTCGAAGCTTGTGGTTGTAAAAGATGTGAGCCTAGCTACTGAGAGTCACTCAGGGACATTGGGGGTCCAGTGAGGTATTAGGGGACCTATCAGAGCTGCTGGAGGAAGGCCAGAGGCAAAACATGCCCTGAGCTTTATCTATATTGGGCCCCTAACTGGTAACACCTGAGTAACACCTGAGACCAGAGCTCCTTGAAGGAGGTGTGCTAGTCTGGGTCACTATATTCAGGATCAGGCCAACACTATTTATACCAATCAGAAACTGAGCTTGACCCAAATGGAGTGACTCCTCTCCCAATACCCTCCTCCCTCACACACATACATACCCAGATACTGAATTGAAACTGAATAAAACAAGGTATACCACATTCTGAGCCACTTTTTGATAATTTGCTCATTTGTCATGTCTTTCCTTGAAGAGAAATGTCCAGGTTAGCCTTTATCCCTTTCCAAAGCATACTCATGATGCTGTGAATTTTTCTCTACCATATCACAGAAGGTTTCTCAGTCTGGAAGTCCACATAACTCCTAGACCTTCTCACACTGAAAATAATCCCCTTCCTTTGGACTCCTTCCTCTGCTCTACTGGCTCCTTGTAAAATTTCCACTTTATGGAAAATGTCAGGTCAGCAATGATTGTCATCCTCTCCAGGATCTATCGCTATCTTTCCAGATTTTCCCTACCATATTCCCACCTAGGTACTTCCTCTGTTCCTACCGAATCCCCACAGATTTTCACTTCTCTTTTATGTGTCTTCTGGCATTAGAATGCAAGCTCCTTAAGGGTAGGACTATTATTTTTTCTGCTTCTCTTTGTTTTCTTAGTGCTTAGCATAGTGACTGGCACATAATAAGTGTTTAATAAATGCTTGTTGATTTGACTTGAAGACATACTTGGTTTGAGAGACACTGAGTTGGGAAATACTAAAGAGGCTAAAGACCCTATAACATGTCCAGGCAAAGCCGTTGGAGAAAAATATCCTGGCCCCAGCTCATAGATACTGCAGAATTATCTAAAAATGAAATAAGATTTTCAGAATGGAAAATCTAGGGAGGAAAGAATGTCAAGGAAAATTGGCATCTTAGAATCAACTTGGAAATCCTTACTTGAGGACTAAATACCTTGAAAATTAGAATGGGACAAACAGAAAACAAGGATTCAAGAAGACAGCAAGAAATATTAAAACAACTGGAAAAAAATAGAAGAAAACAAAATAGCAAAAAGAACAGACCTGAAAAATAAACCAAGAAGAGATAATCTAAGAATTATCAAATAATCTGTCAGGAAAAAAAAAAAGTCTTGATACCGTATTTCAAGAAAGTATCAAGAAAACTTGCCTAGAACTTTTAGAACCCATGAGCCAAATAAAAACAGAAAGAATTCATTGGTCATCTCTGGAAAAGAAAAAAAAAATCTCAGTAATTTCATAGTCAAAATTTAGAGCTTCCAGATGAAAGAAAAATCATTATACTATGCAGAAAGAGAAGAACAATAATATCTTTGGGCCTGTACACTATCTCCAGCTTTAACATTGCTTAATTCTGACAGACACTAGGCTATCACAGAACCAATGTGATGGACCTGCCCTAGACATGCAAACAATGCCCAATAACAAAGTAGAGGAGATCCTATTTAGAAGGATGTTTACAATCACATTAACTCAAGTCAATTCTTGGGGCAAACTCAGGTATAACAGTTAATATTTTTCTCTGCCTTCCACATCAACAGAGATTAACTTTAGACGGGGGCAGTTTATTATGGCATTTTGGAAATAAGCCATTACTTCACCTGCATTTCCAAGAGGAAAATGCCATTTGCGAAATTGACTTCTGAATGAAGTCATCACCTGCTCTGTGTGCATTGTACTTAAAACAATGCAAGTCTGATTATTTTGTACTCGATGTAAATGAGAAATGGTGTAGCAACTGAGATTTTGCCATTTGCCTCCCCCAGAAAGTGCCGTATAATTATTCTGTTTTGTGTGCCTATGTGTTTTTGCTTCCCCCACACAGAACCTGGCATGACTCATAAATCTCAGGAGCTCGTTAAGGAAATAATAATAAAAGATTACCTCAGAAGTGCTCTTATTCTAACTGCTTATGAGAAACGGTTAAGTACCATCTAAAACGACCTGAGGTCTCTGCCATTTTCTCAGTTCCCACCCAATCTAGTATAATCAAGTGGCAGATCTTCTTTTCCATCCCCTTTCCTAGAATGGAATTAAATTCTTCCACCTTTTCCTAGTGTTGCTATAAAGAAATCTCATTTATAACAGGCTTTAAAAGCCAATCCCCTAAATTCCCTCCAACTCCCTTAAATACATCATGAGTATTATTATTTTAGTAAGCCAGTTGATAAACATTTATTAAGCACCTATGATGTTCCAGGAACCGTGCTAATTCTTCCACTTGAAAGATGTTAAATGTTTATTTCAAAAGACTATGAATTGACCTACTGATAGTTTTAGGTATATTTTCCTGTACAAGATCTCCCCATCCCCTTATGGGCAGCTGGAAAGTTCTGTTTGTTGATGTTGCTCAATAAAAATGAAATAATAACATTTATTTTGAGGTCTGCCCAAAATGCAGCATGTCTTATCTCATTTGTTTTTTCACAATGAACATCTGAAATAAATTCTGTTAGCCTTCTTATTTTATGGAGGAGAAAACTGAAGCTCAGAAACACTTAGCAACCTATCAATGCTTGCTCATCCGGGGTCTAAGGTGATATTCAACCCCAGGTTTCCATGAGCCTAAATTCAATGCTCTGGATACTCATAGAGCTGGAAAAGGCCTTAAAATGTCATACAGTCCAATCCCACTTAATTTAATAAGAAAGAAAGTAAGCCCAAGGAGTATTACATGACTTGCCCAATATTGCTCAAGTATGAAGTCTCAGTGGTTGAATTTGAAACTAGTATGTCCTCTGAGTATAGATAAAGAGCTGAATGAATGAATGAAAAAAAAACCAACAACAGTTATTAAAGCCTAAATATGTAACAAACTCTCTGCTATACACTAGGGTCCAAATATAAGTTATCAAGAGAGTTCCCATCCTTTAGGAGATTACATTTTAATAGTAGGTGATACATAGATAGATAGATGGATAGATGGATGGATAGATGGATAGAATATA
The DNA here is from genome assembly GCA_011680675.1 of Gymnobelideus leadbeateri. Classification (NCBI taxonomy): domain Eukaryota; kingdom Metazoa; phylum Chordata; class Mammalia; order Diprotodontia; family Petauridae; genus Gymnobelideus; species Gymnobelideus leadbeateri. The sequence goes on along the minus strand of WOXC01011621.1, from coordinate 379,570 downwards.
TGTGTGTATATATGTGTATGTAATATCTATATGTGTAAAAATAGATATATAACCTTATTTTTATAATAAGCATAAATATTACATATAAACACAAAATAGAAGAGGAAGGACTATGGCTTCAAGAGGCCAAGAAGTGGCATGGAGGTTCACTTCAGCAATCAGATCCCAGGGACAGGTGTCTGAAAATCTAGGTTCTGGAGGAAGGAGATCAAAGTGGTAAGAAGGCTAGAAACATGACTCCTAGGTGACTACCAAAAAAGCATCCTCAGATAACATATAGGGCAACTTCTTCATTTTAAAGATAATGAAACTGAGCTCCAGGATAGTTAAGTGATTTCCCCCTACCGTGCACATTGCTTCAGAAGGGGAAATATGGGTAAAAGTTTCCTTTATAACCTGAAGTTTACTTTTTTAGTGGTATTATGGACACTGGGAGAGATAGAAATGTGACCCAAATCCATATTTTATTAGTAAGGCACTGTGAAAGAAGCACTGGGTTAGGCATCAGAAAAACTAGAGGTAATGAGTGGGAGAGACAGTGAACTAGGATCAGGAAAGGTGTAAGATTCAGTCCTTCTAATTCCTGAGTGCATGATGTTGAGAAATTCACTCCACCCTTCTTGGGCTATGGCGGATTGTGTTGGCCAATCTCTGATTTAATTGAAATGGAATATGATCTCCATTGGACTGGACTATGAGGCAGCTAGGTGGCACAGTAGATAGAGCACTAGTCCTGGAGTCAGGAAGACCTAAGTTCAAATCCAACCTTACACACCTCTTAGCTGTGTGACCCTGGACAAGTCACTTTACCTTTGTTTGCTCTAATCTAATTAAGGAAATGACAAACCACTCTAGAATCTTTGCCAAAAAACAAACAAAAAAGCAAAGACAGCATTGGCAAGCTGTGGTCAACAGGGACACAGAGTCAGACAGAACTAAATTACTGAACAACAAATGAACTCTGGGAATAATCAATTTAAACCAGCAAATGTTTCTCAAGTACATTCCATGTGAGAGAGATGCTATAATTTGGGACAGCTCCCATTCTAAGTAGTCAGTTCCCTCAATTCCAGTGAGAAAGCCAATTCTCTAACACCAAGGGTGCTCTATGTGTATTGTAGCCATGCTGAAGCAATGCTGCATGAATCGGGAAGTGGATATTTGTTATGCCATTGATTTTCAACAAGTCTGTGCCAGCTCGTTAGCATCACCAACTGCTGAGCTGACATGGGGTTTCCATGGCCATGAGCTATTGGGTAACTGTGTTAAGAAGAGAAAAATCATCTTGAAATATATGCTTTGTCAGACTCAACTACTCACCACCCCATGTGAATAATCCCATAATTTCCAGATGCCATACCCTTACTTAAGCTTTACCCTGTCTGGATTGACCTTACACAGACTTTGGACTAATGAAATCCTATTTCTTCTTCTTCAAATTTCAGCTCAGATGACAACTACTCGTTGAAGTTTATGCCCAGGAAAAAATGAATCTTCTCTTTTTCAGAGATGCTTTCTCTAAACACTCCCTCTTCCCAATCTTACTCACTATTCATACACAGCTATTGCTCCCTACCAGAATCCTAAAATTGTGGAAATGTCAGAAGTCGATATGACTTCAGAGGATATTTAGTCTAATTTTCTTCCCTGAAAGAAAAATGAATACTATGAACTAGCATGTATAGCATGTCTTGAGGTTTGCACAGCAATTTACAAATATCTCATTTATTCTCACAGAAACCTTGGGAGATAGGTGCTGGTATTATCTGCATTGTGCAGATGGGAAAATTGAGGAAGAGGGAATTTAAGTGATGCACTCAAGTTCCCCTTATTTAGTCAGTGTCTGAGGCAATATTTGAACTCAGGTCTTTTCTGACTCCATGTCCAGTTCTCTAGTCATTATACTTTTGAAATCTTCAAACCAATCTGCCTCAAGACAATGTTGTTCAAATTGCTGAAGTGACTTATCAAGCTAATCAAAAATATTTCTTAAGTACTTACTGTATATTAAGCATAGGAAGTATGAGGACAAACATATAACAGGTAAACTTGTGTCCTCAAGGAATTTATAATCTTTCTAGGGAACTGCAATGTTAATGGATTTAAGATCTTGACTACCCATTAAGAGGCCTCATGTGGAGCCCATTAAAGGCAGCTTGCTCAGGGAAGGCTTGCTTAGAGGAAGGCTTGCACACCTTTTGCTAATTTGTAATTAGGCACTTTATCACAACTGAGGATTGTGATGCCTTCTGGCTCTGAGAAGTGTATATATACTCTGTGTTGATATTTTGCTTTGGGGGCTTGCTTAAGGATGTTGTGATTCCTTGATCGAAATTCTGAGTGGCCATATGTTCAGAGCTCCCTGACTACTCAGATGTAAAGGCTCTCTCAATCTAGGTATATATGTAAAGTGTATAGTTGATTCAGGCAGTCAGAGCCCTGTCTGTTGGTCTTTACTTCTCTCCTTGTATTTTCTCTGAAGTTCAAGGTGCTGACTTTTCCCCTGAACTAGTGAATGTAATTTAAAAATATTGCTGACCCCTTAAATAGCTATCTTTTCTAGTAAAGCAAATCGAAGAATCTGTGCTAACAACCATTCTGGGTATGCCAGTGTGGTTGCTGCTATAAGAACCAACATGAATCAATGAGAAAGAGAGAGAGAGAGAGAGAGAGAGAGAGAGAGAGAGAGAGAGAGAGAGAGAGAGAGAGAGAATGCATGGGGGAAAGGAATGATGTCATATAGAAGGAACCTTAAAATTCAAAGGATGAGTTTTGAGTTTTATGTGGAGAGGACAATCTATATTACAACACAGAGAATGGAGATTGAAAAGGCTGTATAGTAAAGAGAAAATGGGCTAGCTGAGTTAGAATGAAGGGTGCATGGAGGGCAGAAATAAGTCTGAAAACAGACTGGAATAATTAATGAGGAAATTTAAATGCCAAATAAAGTTGCCAATTTTAAGTTGAGGCAACAGGAATTCATGGAAATTTTTTGAGGAAGGGTGTGGTATAGTAAAATCAGTATTTAGGACTACAACTTTGGCAGCCCTATGGAAAATGGATTGAAGAGGAAAAAGACAATGGAGGTAGACCATTTATAAGGTCATTGAAATAATTCAGGAGAGAGTATATCAATGCCTGAATTAGGGACCTGGTGTAATGGAAATGCAGATTTGAAGATCTTCCCTGCCCCTAGGCCCTTTGATTGGCTTAAGAGACTTTGATTGACTTAAGTGACTCTGAGAACCTTCTTTAATTTGAAAGTATACTCTGCCCCCTAATAGGCTGAATGTGGTCACATTGAGCCTGTGGTAGGAGGCTTGGTTTTCAGGAATGACCACACCTTGATGCTGTGTGATTGGGCAGTGGGTCAAGAGGGTGGTTACATTCTCTGAGCCAGGAGAAGGCTATATAAACCCTGATGAGAGGCTTTGCTTTGGGGCTCACTTTGAGAAGTGTTGTGTGATTTGACCAGATGAGATTCTGGGAAGCCACTGAGATTCCCCCAGCTTTGAAAACCCAGATGTTGATTCTTCCCTCTCTGGTAATTGTGATTTTGATATTGATAATGGTTGGACAGTTTGGAAGCCTGTCTGTTTGATCTGTCTGTATACTCTGAAGTTCGGGGTGCTGACCTTTTTCCCCTGAGCTAGGTAATATATGTTTGTTTGATTAAAGTAAGCTTGTTAACCCATTTTGAGCTGCTTTCCTTTTGAAAAGCAGATCTAAGAACCTGTGTTGGCAGCCACCGTGGGGATGTTGGGGTGCTTGCTGCTACACCTGGCTGTTTGAATGGGTACAAAATAGAGATTGATAGTTGAACCCTCCTTTGTACCAGGCACTGAGCTATGTGCTGGAGATAGAAATTTTTCATGGGGTAATCAACAAATATATATTAGATAGATAGATAGAGATTTCTATGTTTATAGATACATGTAAATATATGTATGCATCGATGTATGTACACACATATACATATATGTGACATATATACAACGAAGCAAATGTGGAGATAGAATTAACAGGATATGGCAACTGAATATGATAATGGAGAGTGAAATGGTAGAAATAATACCACAGTCGTATACCTAGGTTCCAGCAAAAATGGTGGGGCCCTTGTCAAAAACAGGGAAGTTTGGAAGACCGGTGTATTTGGGATAAAAGGTAATGAATTCTGGCATGGACATGTATAGCTTGAAATGTTTATGGAATATCCATTTTAAAATGCCCAAAGGGCAGCTGGTAATGTGGTATTGAAACTCAGGAGAGAGACTAGAACTCAATATAGAGATAAGGTGAGTGATCTGCTTGGCTACAATAATTGAACATCTGGAACTATCTATAGTAATTGAAAACCCATGATCAAACTTTAGATTTTACCATATCAGAGTATGAATGGTAATACAATTAAGGATAGTGACAAGAAAGGGAGAGAAGAACAAATAGAGCCCAATGTCATAAAAACCCAGAAAGGAGAAAATATCAAGGAGGAAAGGGAGGTAAATAATATCAAGTTCCAAAGGGAAGGCAAGGATTTTGAAAACTGACCAAAAGCCAATGGGTTTCACAATTAAGATGTCATCGATACTTTTAGGGAAAGATATTTCACTTAAGTAAAGAGACCAGAGACGAGAAGAGGGTAAGTAGTGGATGAGTAGAGAAAGATTGGAAGCAATTGATAGAGACATTCCCCATCCCCAGCAGTTTGGTTGTAAAGGGGAGGTATGGTGTAGGATAATATCCGGAAAGAAAGGTAGTGACCCTACCTTTTTAAGGTGCATTTTTAAAGGATAGGTTGATGTGGAAATCTTTTTAGGCAGCAAGGAAAAATTGGTAGATAGGGAGAGAGGAAAAATAAGAGGAGGGGGAAGAAATAGGGAGGATTGTGGATCTTCTGGAGAAGACAAGACAGAATTAGATAAAGTTATAAATAAAGATACTGGTCCTAGTAAGCATAAATGCTGCCTCTTTCAATTTACAAGAGAAAATTGGAGAAAATGAAAAAAAGACAGAGTATGGGAGAAGGGGGTGCTCATGTCAAATTGCCTCAATTTTCTCAGTAAGTTAAGAAGCAAATGGGGTGGCTTGGAAGTATTGAAGGAAGAAGAGGGAATGTGGAACAATGTACAAAAAAATGCAAAAGCATAGGTTTACCTTGCAACAATGAGGGACTAGATTAAAAAAAAAAAAGAATTTGTAACCCCAATTGCCTGATTTCCTCCAACACCATTAATCAACATGTATATGAGTTCAGAAAAAGTGGTGAGGTAAAACAGATTTCCAATTTGACAAGACCTACTAGCTAGATAGGACAAGGAGGAAAGTGAATGAAGAGGAGAGGACATTGTGAAGTTGAACTGATAAACTCCAGGGACAAGGTTAGGTAGTATGGAACATAGAGTCAAAGCAGGGGAGATGGCCTGATACAGCAAGGAGGACCGCATGTCGTATCGAAGACAAAGGCTAGTTGGAAGAGTCAATCACACATCAGGAATGACATGATTGCAGGATAGAGGCCATTCAGAGTTTTTCACAATGGAACATTTGTAGGTGAAGATGAGACCAAGGGTTGACCATAACTTTGTGAAATTGAGATAAAGGGAACGTGTAGGTCATGGGGTTTTTAGGAAGGTAATGGATTGGAAGGCAATCATGTTTGAGAGAACATTGACTTGACTTACATATTGAAACATCCTATTATAAGGAAAAACGTTAGAATAAAGAATACTGAGTGGCAGTTACTGAGCTCCTTGAAAAAGGAGGAAACATGTCTCAGAAGCTGGTAGACAGCCTCCTTGGAAGGTTAAATAGGGTGCTATATCTTCATAGTCTGAACAGCAAAGGAGAAAAACTTCCTGAATGTCTGCAGAAGGAGGGTATGCAATCAGTAATGGGAAGCAAGAAGTATGACTACTTTCCCTGGACCAGTATTTGGATGCTGTGGGGTAGAGAAAGGATGAGAGATGATGTTTTGATTATTGGAAAGGATGGTCAGGGAAGCAGTGTGTTCTGGAGAAAGCCAGAAGATGAAAGGAATATGAGAGGAAAGTGTCTAAAATGAAGGGAATTATTTTAATGATAAAATGGAGTTCAAGAGAGCAGAATGAAAGGTTTGAGCAACATTGTATTGGCCCTTTGCTGGGACAGGACAGTGTTGAATGGGGATGAGAAACAGCTAAGTAGGTGAAGGATTGGTTTGGAGTGGGGTGATTTTTATTCAAGCATATAGGGATTCAGCATCAGTGGAATTGGGAGAATAAGAAGTTTATGAATAAAAAGTGTGTGGGGGGGGTGAGGGATTTTTTTAGCAACAGAACACACTTAAGAATCCTATGAATCGAGGGGCAACATCAAATAAATAGTTATTGACACATTTGAGACTAAAACCCAGATTTCCAGACACCTACGGTACAGTTAGTTGTACGTTACCCCCTCATAAAGAAGTATAATAAACTAGTAGACCCAGAAAAATTGCTAGATTGTTAGAGTTCATCTAGTTCAACACCCTTTATTACAAAGTGAGAAACTGAGATTAGTGAGGAGAAGTAGTACACAAGTTCAGACAGTGATTCTTGAGAGACAGCAGGTAACAGAGTCCCAGCTCATGAATCCAGGTACTGACTTTTACAAATACATTACCCTGTCAGGTGCCCTGTCTTTATCTCTTTGTTTCTCCCCCAGTTCCAAGTTAAGCACTTTGCACAAAGTAGATATTTAATAAATCTATTTAATTGAATTTCTACTTCTGGCTTCTCTTACATTCTTCAACTCCATTATACCCAGTTAAAGTATCTGGTTTATTTCATACCAACATTGTTGTTCTTCCATTATCTGTCTTTTCATACTCCATGGATATGTGATTTCATTAATGAAGGCATTCCATCCAATAGTAGAGAGGGTAACCCAACTTCTTCCATCATCTGTGCAACTCTTATCCATGTCCTTCTATAAATCCTATACAAGGGCTATTCCCAGTGGGCTGAGGTCATTCCTTCAGAAATAGTGTGTTAGATCTACTGCTATGGGGATACCAGTGGAGCACATGATTATGGCCGTAAGTTACTCCTCACCATTTTCTGGTCAGTAATCTTTCTGAATAGAATATTTGCAAGTACTGCCATACACATCTATACCTATATCATCTATATCTATATTTATATCTATATCATCAATATCTATATTTATCATCAACATCTATATATCTCTATCTCTACATCTATATCTGCATCTACATCTATATTTACATCACCTTTATCTATGTCTACATCATCTATATCTATATCTGTATCTGTATTTGTATCTGTATCTGTACCCGTATCTGTATCCATATCCATATCCATATCTCTCTCTCTCTCTCTCTCTCTCTCTCTCTCTCTCTCTCTCTCTCTCTCTCTCTCTCCCTCCCTCTCTATCTCTATCTCTTTCTAACTCTCTGATTCTATGATGCAACCTCCTTAAACCTAGCATAGACTTCTCCATTGCCCCCTAGCTAATATGCAACCGTTAAAAAATCCTTCAAATTGTTACATTTTAGTTTTGAGTCTTAATCTTCCAGCAAAGAATGCCAGTAGCTAGTAGTACCACTAGTTAGAACTAACACTTGTTTAGTGTCTGGGTTTTTCTGTCGAAAGTAGCTTGTAACTGTTATTTGTTTAGCAATAGATGTGGGTGCATGTTTATGAGTGTGCACATGTGTAGGGAATAATTAACTAGTTGTCTCATACTCAATTCATAAAATACATTCAGAAGTGTTCTACTCCCCACTTTTTGGGGAGATCTTCTATTAAAACCACAACCTAAGGTATAAATAAATCATCCCTTAATATCAGGGTAGGGTTGTAACAAGCTGAAGAGTTTGCTAAAAGAGAGATTAACTCCTTTCGTTATACGGTAAGCTCTCCCAGAACTGAACCAGGTTGGAACAAATGCTTGGGTTAGAAACAGAAAAGGAATGTGTGCAGGGATTTGGCCCCCATAGGCCCAGTGGTTCTTGATAATTATTAAATTAACAAGTCACTCTTATTTATCACTCTAAGATTTAATCTATGGAGAATGTTTTATCCACAACAGTTCTGCAACACAGGGAGTATAAGTATTATTGTCCCTACATTATGGATGAATTAAAAATTTGATATGGAGTTAAGACTCTACTTGACATATTTAAACAAGAAATTAAAGCTAATAATTAGGAAATAGACGAAGGAGAATATACTGACACAGGCTATAATAACTTCATATGGAAATTTGAAAGATGGACATTTATTGATGTAATAAAGATAATAAAAATGTCTATACAGAATGTTAGTCAGCAAATACTTGACTTTTTTTTCTTGCCAAAAGAGACCCGGCATTCAAAAGGCACCATAATTCAGAATATAACCTTTTTTTCTGAAACCTTAAAAATGACGGTAGAAAAAGTATGAGCAGCATTACCTCATGGTACAGAGAGAAGCAATGAAGGAGAAAATCGGCTTAAGGAAAAAGTTTGGAGGGATTCTCAAATAAGCAGATGGTATAAAGGTATGAGACCAGAAGGAGGAACACATTCAGACTAAAGATGGAAAATGTCTGCAAAGGAAAAAAAAATCTAACATTCTGTTTTCACCATCAAAGACTGTAGACCTATCACATATGGACTAAAGTATCATTGTCAGGGCAAAGGGCACTAAATTAACTAAGCAAGAAGACCAACATAAATAAACAAACAAGCAAGTAAACAAATATGAGAATACACACACACACACACACACACACACATATATATATATATATATATTAGGAAGAAAGGTATATGTTTGCATAGACATATACTTATATATAAATGTACATATATGTGTGTGACTGTGTATGTATATGTGAAAGGAAACAAGACTAGACCCAGTGTACATAACACAGAGCAGGTCTATCCTAGAGGTGATAGGCTTGTAAAAGTTTTATGGATTTATTCTTAAAGCATAGGAATGAGAAAATATAAAGAATATGGAATAAAATATTATGATCAGAAACCAAGACAGCATCATTCATCAAAGACCCATAAGGTTGTTTTCCTATCTGTATAAAAATATGAAAATAATATATAGACTTACTGAAGACATTCTTGATCTGGTTATTTAAAGGGAACATGGAAGACTTCTGCAAATGATATTTCTCCCTAAAAAACCATACTTTTGCCATCATACAATTGGCCGGTAGATATGGAGTAACCAAGAAACCATTGTGCTCTTTGTTGACTATGAAACACACACATTTTTGATTTGGTAAATCACAATGCCACTGTAAAGGCTCTTTCTTCTTCCAATCTGCCTCCCATGAATATCAAAATTGTTTATCAATTCTTAAAACATATGATTGAACAGGTAAGCCTGTTTAAAAATCTTGTGACCATTAATATCAGCTGAGGCATTGAACTGGAGAAAGATGTTAACCAAAAGTGGTGTTTGCTGCTCTCACAAAGAAGATCCAGAAGAGGGACCAAGTTGAAGAGGCATTTTCTACAGACGATGTCTTCCAATGCTGCCATTTGCAAATGACATTTTACTAACTGCATTAAGGACTAGAACGTCACAGAGATTCCTGGATCTTATTCATAATCTTTCTAAAGAGTTTGCCCAAAGTATCAACTCGGGGGGGGGGGAGTATATAAAGTATTCTTTTGGTTAAGATTATGAGAAGCAGTTGGAGGTTGGGCTCAGATTGGAACAGAGGGAGGAGAATGAACTGAATTGCCTTTAGGGATTTACATAAAGTTTTTTTCAATAAAAAGTTTTCTCTGAAACAAAGACCCATATTTTTAATACATATTTTCTATCAGTGTTGAATGACTGAATTATCAGGAGAACATTCTTTGTAGGCCTTCCCTTCACCCTCGTATATCAAGGTGTCAGATACATTGAAAGAGAATAAACATTGATTGGTATCTTTTTCAATTAAAAATTTCTCAGAAAGTTACCTGGGAAGCTCAATTCATCCAATTATTTTATATTTTGTAAAGGTGTTTGATGCAAAGCTCCAAGAGGTATCTGGGATATAGTATTTAATATATAAAATATTTTTCTTCTTTTCTTTTAATCCCCTCCCCACTTTTTTTAGTTACATGCCCACCATAAAAATTCATTGGAAATAGGACATTCTCCACCAGTATTAATAACAAATGATTCAGTTAACAAAGGAATATCTACAAGGTGCTTTATATTTATTAAGCACCTGCTTACTATGTGTAAAGAGAAAGCTGGGTATCTCAATGGAGAGAGTGCTGAGCCTGGAGTCAAGAAGACCTGAATGCAAGTCTGATCTCAGATATCTACCAGTTGTATTACTCTGGGCAAGTCACTTAACACTGTTTGTCTCAGTTTGCCTCTCTATAAAATGAGCTGGAGAAGGAAATGGCAAACCACCCTGTACTTTGCCAGGAAAACCCCAAATGTGGTTACAGAGAGTTGGACATGACTGAAACAACTAAACAATGATGATGTGTAAAATCTGGTACTTTCTGCTAGGTAACATGAAAATAAATCCTAATGACCCCTGCCCTCAAGGAAATCACAGTATGTTAAATAGAAAAGACATGAACACACATTATGCAGATAATAGGGGCTTGAATATGAATCACAAGAGAAGTATAAAATACAATGAGGTCAGAGGGGGAGATATCTTTACCAGTTTTACACTGAGATCAAGATGGTCTTCATGACTTAGGGAAGTAGGGTATTTTAGCTTAATCTGTCGATGTTTTGTTAAGTTTACATGGTCCTTATCCCCTAGTCAATGAAGGTTGTTCATCCATCAGTATGAACTGAAGTGACCAGGGAAAGTTTCATCAAAGAAGGCTTGAGATGAATTTCTAAAGATTGGTATAATTTGGATCAGGGGTCGGGGGGTCGAGGGGGAGAGTGAGGACATTCTAGGGAGGGGTTGTGCCAGATTTTGATGAGCTGTGCTAGAACGAAGTGGGATCTGAGGAAAGTGAGGAGACAGCATTCTGGAGGAATTGTTGAATAACATTGGTAAAGTTTATAAAATGGTCTAAGTTTCTTGTAAAGAAAATGCTAAAGCATAATGGAATATCTTAAGGTATTTATATTATGACAATATTTCCATGACACTTGTAAAATCTGATAAAGGCATCAAAGCAGGGTTTGTCTTCCTTCCTTCCTCCCTTCCTTCCTTCCTTCTTTATTTTTTTCTTTCTCTTTCTTTCTTTTCTCTCTCTTTCTCTTTCTTTCTTTCTTTCTTTCTTTCTTTCTTTCTTTCTTTCTTTCTTTCTTTCTTTCTTTCTTTCTTTCTTTCTTTCTTTCCCTTTTCCCAGAATTTACTTATTTATTTTAAGTTTCCAACATTCATTTCCACAAGATTTTGAGTTCCAAATTTTCTCCCCATCTTTCCCATACCCCTCATCCCAAGATGGTATACATACTGATTACCTATTTCCTCAGGTTTCCCTCCCTTCCAACCCCTCCTGCCCCACCTCTTCCCGTCTTCCCCCTTTTATTTCTTGTAGGGCAAGATAGATTTATATACCCCATTGCCTGTATATCCTATTTCCCAATTTCATGTAAAAACAATTCTTATTTTAAAAAACCTTTTAGTTCCAGATTTTCCCCCTTCTTCCCTGCTCACCCACACCCATTGAGAAGACAAGCAATTCAATATAGATTATTCATGTATAGTTATGCAAAACATTTCCACAGTAGTCATATTATTAAAGACTAACTATATTCCACTCCATCCCATCCCACTCCCCCCCGCATTTATTCTGTTGTTTTTTTTTTTCTTTTACCCTGTCCTTTATCAAAAGTGTTTGCTTCTGACTATGGCTCCCCTAATCTGCCCTCCCTTCTGTCATCCCCCCTCTTATCCCCTTCTCCCTTGCTTTCCTGTAGGTTAAGATACCCAATTGAGTGTGCATGTTATTCTCTCCTTAAATCAAATCCAATGAGAGAGTGAGGTTGACTCATTTCCTTTCACCTCCCTTCTCTTTACCTCCATTGTAATAACTTTCTTTTGCCTCTCTTATGTGAGATAATTCATCCTATTCTTTTTCTCCCTTTCTCCTTCTCCCAATATATTCTTCTCTCACCCCTTAATTTAATTCTTTAGATATCATCCCTTCATATTAAACTTCCCCTGAGCCCTCTGCCTATATATATATATATATATATATATATATATATATATATATATATATATGTGTGTGTGTGTGTGTACATACACACATGCATGCATGTATGCAATTATACATGCATACATACATAATATGTAAATGTATCTATATATGTATATGAGTGTATGTATTTATATAGTTCCCTTCAACTATTGTAAAACTAAGAAAAGCCTCATGAGTTACAGATATTGTCTTTACAGGTAGGAAGGTAAACAATTCAAATTTAATGAGTCCCTTAGGATTTCGCTTTCCCATTTACCTTTTCATGCTACTCTTGTGTCTCGTATTTGAAAGTGAAATTTTCGGTTCAGCTCTAATCTTTTCATCAAGAATGCTTGAAAGTTCTCTAATTTTCATTGAATGTTCATATTTTCCCCTGAAGTATTATACTCAGTTTTACTGGGTAGGTGATTCTTGGTTTTAATCCTATATCCTTTGACCTCTGGAATAACATATTCTAAACGCTTTAATCCCTTAATATAGGAGTTGCTAGATATTGTGTTATCCTGATAGTGTTTGCATAATACTCAAATTGTTTCTTTCTGACTGCTTGTAATATTTTCTCCTTGACCTGGGAACTCTGGAATTTGGTTACAATATTCCTAGCAGTTTTCTTCTTCTGATCTTTTTTCAAAAGACAATCAGTGGATTCTTTCAATGTCTATTTTACCCTCTGGTTCTAGAATATCAGGGCAGTTTTCCTTGATAATTTTTTGAGAGATGATGTCTAGGCTCTTTTTTTTTTATCATGGCTTTCAGGTAGTCCAATAATTTTTAAATTGTTTCCTCTGGATCTGTTTTTCAGGTCAATGGTTCCTTCCAATGAGATATTTCACCTTTTTTTCTTTTTTTTATTCTTTTCTATCTGTTTTATAATATCTTGATTTCTCATAATGTCATTAGCTTCCATTTGTTCCATTCTAATTTGAAGAAATTATTTTCTTCAGTTAGCTTTTGGACTTCATTTTTCATTTGGCCAATTCTACCTGTTAAGGCATTCTTCTCCTCATTGGCTTTTAGGATCTCTTTTGTCATGTGAGTTAGTCTGTTTTTAAGGTGTTATTTTCTGTAGTATTTGGGGGGCAGTCTCCTTTATCAGGCTGTTGACTCATTTTTCATGAGTTTCTTGCATCACTCTCATTTGTCTTCCCAATTTTTTTCTACTTCTCTTAATTGATTTTGAAAATCCTTTTTGAGCTTTTCCATGGCCTGAGACTAATTCATATTTTTCTTGGAGGCTTTTGATGCAAGAGTTTTGACTTTGTTGTCTTCTTCTGGTTGTATGTTTTGTTCTTCTTTGTCACCAAAGTAAGATTCTATAGTCTGATTTTCCCTCAGTTTGCTCATTTTCCTAGTCAATTATTTGACTTTTGATCTCTTTGACAAGGTAGGACTCTGTTTCCAGAATGGAGAGCTCTCTGTCCTAAGTCTATAGGGTTTTGTGCAACCTTGTCAGAGCTAATTCGAAGCACCTGTAAATTTTCAGTTCTTCTAATGTGATATGATCAAAGGAGAAGGGTTTACTCCTTCTACTATCCTCTCTGTTCTGTGAGAGACCACAATCACTCTTTTCCATATAAGAACTGTGAGGAGCATTCCTGCTACACAGTTGCCACAAGCTCTACCACACTGGTGCTCCTCCTCACCCCATGACTGCCACCTAAAACTGTGACCCAGATCCAAGTAGAGCAAGGCAAGAGAATCCTGCCTCAGCACCAGCAAAGAGATCCTTGCAATTTCACTATGATCAGCCACTTGATCCCACCAACATCTGTGAGCCTGGAACACTGGAAGCAGCCACTGTTGCTCCTAGGGCTACTGTAGCCCCCAACACCTCCACTACCTCAGGACTGGAGCTGGGCCACTTTCTTTTCTCACCCAGGTTCAACAGATTTTCCTCACCTACCTTCTACTTTGTCTTTGGGGTGTGTGGGTTAAGAAGTCTGGCAACTACCACAAGTGCCAGTGATTCAGTCCCCTGAGGTCTGCTCTGGTCAGGTCTGTGCCTGCATGGCCCACATGGGACTGAGATCTGCTCCTAACCTGGTGTGGTATACTCTTCCCATTGGGCTGCCAGGCTGTCTTCAGATGGAGACGTATTTCACTCTGTCATTTTGTGGGTTCTGTAGCTCTAAAATTTGTTTAAAGTCACTTTTTACAAGTATTTGAAAGTGATTGGGGGAAGAGCTCAAGCAAGTTTCTACTTTTACTCTTCCATCATGGCTTCACCTCTCCCCAGGGTTTCTTTCAAATAAGAAAAAGGCCTTTTAGATCCTATTACTTAAAAACTTATATTCCAAAATGGACTAGATCATTTATGGGAGTTTTGTTTCTTTATACAAATTCCACATGCTATCACACATTGAGTAGCAGCGTAGCAGAGAAAGATGTGAACTGGGAGTTAGGGGACCTGGGCTTCTGCTGAGGGCCTCTCTATCCCCTGGATTCCTTTGGACATGTCATTTTTCCCTTCTGATTTTTATTTTCATCCTTTGTAAAAACCATGTGCTAGAGCAAAATTTCTTAACTTTTTTTTTTGGTACGTATTTGACCCTTTTGGCAGATGTCTAGTGAAGTTTGTGTATTCCCCAAAGGAATGAGGTTTATAAATACATAGAATAAAAGACATAGAATTGAAGACACTATCTGCATCCATAAAAAGAACTGATAAATAGGATAGTTTTGCATATATGTATATACAGACGTATATAACACACATATACATATGTATTACATATACACATTAATATACATTTATACATAAACACACATGTTATATATATATATATACACATACACATATGTTTATATTTTTATCTATGGCAGCTATTGGAGGGAGTAAGGAGAGAAGAAAGGAAAAGAAAAAAGAAATGTATGTAAAAATTTTATTGCATATTTGAAAGGAAGAATAAGTTGTGCATAATAGATTTCTAGTTTCATGTGCGATCATCTTTTTTTGTAGTGCTGTTATGGAAATACTTGTT
Organism: Gymnobelideus leadbeateri; assembly: GCA_011680675.1. Classification (NCBI taxonomy): domain Eukaryota; kingdom Metazoa; phylum Chordata; class Mammalia; order Diprotodontia; family Petauridae; genus Gymnobelideus; species Gymnobelideus leadbeateri. The sequence goes on along the minus strand of WOXC01011621.1, from coordinate 364,426 downwards.
TTATTCCATAAATTAATTTTAAAAATAATGAAAGAAAACAATTTCCAAAAACAATATATATGATATATAATATAATATGATATGATATAATATAATATAATGTATATAATATAATATAAAGATAATATAAGAGATATGTCATATGTCTATATTATCAAATACACATTTAAATATATAAATGTAATCCTATATATAATCCTATATATATGTATATATATATATATAATTTTGTAATCCTACATATATTTGCAGTTAAAAAGTATATATGTATATATTTGTGTCTACATATGTGACTATAAATACTCATGTGTGCTTAGAGGATAGTTGTAGGTGTGGATGTAGTTGTATTTGTAGGTATAGAAATAGATACAGGTATGGATATGGAGGTAGAGCTAGAGGGTATAGATAGACATAACTATTGTTATAGATGATATAGATCTATATATGGAGAGAAAGAAAGATAATATGATATAGATTAATATAGTTATGTAGAGAGAGAAATAGATATAGATAGATTTAGCTACAGATACAGATGATAGAGGTATAGATATATAGAGATTGAAATATAGAGATAAAAATGATAATATAGTTATGGATATAGGTAGAGAAAAAGAGAACTAGAGAGATGAAAATGGATCATAGAGATAGATATAACCTTAAATATAGATGATATAGTTATGAATATACAAATATATGTATGTATATATATTTAGAGACAGACAGAGGGGGGAGACAGAGAGAGGGAGGGAGGGAGAGAGAGACAGAGAGGGGAGGAAAGAGAGACTGAGACAGACAGGAAGAGACAGAGAGAGGGGGAGAGAGAGAGAGAGGAGAGACAGACAGACAAAGAGAGGGAGGGAGGGAAGGGTAGAGGGAAAGAGAGAGAGAGAAACAGAGAGAGAGAGAAAGAGAGAGAGAAAGTATATAGATAGTTCATGGGTTCATGGACTTCAGGTTAAGAACCTCAGTGCTAGATGCTTAGAGGGCTAAGGATCATTTCGTTTCTAACACTTTCCTTTCCTCAGGTCCCTTCAAACTCCTATATTCAGTTTTTTTTTAACAATAACACACTCTTCTAGCCCTGACAAAATGCGTTCTTTGTTCTACCATTAATCCTGACTCTGCTGCTTTGGGAAAGTCCCTTCCCCTCTCTGGGCCTCAGTCCTATCCTCTTGTCAAGTGAAAGGATTGCACTAGATGGTCTCCAAGGCTGCACTGATGGCCTTTGATTCTAATTTAGGTCACATCCCTCCAACCACAAATATCTAGTTACTAGCTGTGGTTGGGTACTTGCTGCATGTTTCTGTTTCTTTCTTGGGCAGGAGCATTCATTGCCTTTGATATTGCCAATATTTTATCCTCATTCCAGTAACTCCCCTTAATGAAATGGAATTTGGCTGGCGCTGTCAGTGCCTTGTGGTTCTTTTTATAGGACAAATGGATTTGTGCCATAAGATCACTGCGATACTATGGGAAAACGGGTTTCCATCGCATTCCATTATTTTTCTCTGCCCTCTCCAGGCCATTTCTCCTGGACTTTTAAGAGAAAAGCCCTCTAGTTGTATAGAGTACATAAGCCATTGTTTTCAAATTAATTAGAGCTTCCAACAGCACGCTGGCATTTGCCCATTTCTGTCCCATTGGCATTTTATGTCCTGTAAGATCCTCGACTTTCCCTTCAGTTAGATGAGCTCAGCCTGGATAATCCTCCTTCATAACTCATAGAAACAAACTCTGAATCATGTTGGTTGTCCTCCCTTTCACCTTCCCTGTCTAAGCAACGTCCTTCTCATAATTAAACCTCTACAACAGGCGGGTACTGAGCAGCCGAGTTACTCAAAGATCTTTGCATTTAATGCTGAGACTGTGAGCAAAACCATTTATAATCAGCTGCTCCCTCTTCAGAGAGAGCCTTGCTTGGCATTGCAGTCTTGAAGATGAAACAGTGTTTACCATAACATTTTAGAAAATGTCTCCTCGGAATCCTATCAAGTCATATAATCATCTACTCATAAGGGGAGGGTGCTTTAAAGGTCACCTAGCCCTGTCCCATTCTCATTTCACAAATGATGAAACTGAGTCCCAAGAAGAGAAGGTTAGTGACTTACCCAAGGCCACACTTCAACTAGAACTCCACTTTCTTAACTCTCAAATCTAGGGCTCTTTTTATCCCTATTATTTTTCTCTTCTCACACCTTTCTTGAGGTGGAGGAGACAGGAAAATGGGAAATAATATGAGGAATAAATGTTAGCATCCTAATTGTATACATCTCACTGAAATAGAATAACAGTTTTGATCCCATTGTTTAGCCATTTCAGTCATGGGTGAATCTTCATGACCCCATTTGAGGTTTTCTTGTCAAAGATACTGGAGTGGTTTGCCATTTTCTTCTCCAGCTAATTTTACAGATGAGGAAACTGAGGCAAACAGGGTAAAGTGACTTGCCCAGGGTCACATAGCTAATAAGTGCCTGAGGTCAGATTTAAACTCAGGAAGATGAAACTCAGGCATGTCTAAATCGATCAACCAATATTAATGTATTATGTGATTACAACATGCCAGGCACTGTGATAGGCTAGGGAGATAAAGAGAAAAAAATTAAACAACCTTCTCCTCTCAAGATATAGATGTTCTATTGAGAGAGGGAGAGACAAAGAGAGAGAGAGAGGGAGAGAGAGAGACAGAGAGACAGAGAAAGAGACAGAGAGACAGAGAGAGACAGAGACAGAGATAGGAGGTAAAGAGAGACAGGGTAGAGAAGAAAGAGGAGAGAGACAGAGAGAAAAAGGAAGTGAGGTGAAGGGAGATAGAGAGATAGAGTGATAGAGACAGAGTTAGAGATAGAGATAGAAAATATGTCCTCTTGATGTAGAAGTGTGTAGAGCTTACTATCAAAGTTTTATTTTGAGAAAGGAGGATAGGACATTGTCTTGGTTGCCATGATGTTAAGAGTTGGAGAGATGCCCTCACAAGTAGTTAAGGAGAAACGTGCCCTGGGAGAAAGCACAAAAAACGGGCAATGGGCCAGCAGAAGAGAGAAGAGAACAGACCACCCGTTCTCCTCGAATGGCTACTTTCATTCTCATCTGGGTGTCCCCCTACCCTCCCTTCTGTTCCTCTGTACCTGTACTATCCCTTATCCCCAGCTGATTTTGCCACAAGTAAAAAAAAATCCACTTATCCCTCTGTTTAGGTGGAAAGAGGGCTGGTTTTGGATGGATTCAGGGAATTTCAGCTCGTATTTGGGCTCTGATATTTCAAAGTGCTGTGGCCACTGCTAAGTCACTTATCCTTTCTGAGCCTCAGATCTCTCTTCTGTAAAATGGCTATCATAGATTTCACAGTTATCATAGTGCCCAGTGTTTTATTAACTATAAAATCTTAAAGTACTATGTAGTCTAACTCTCTCATTTTCCAGAGTAGTAACAGACTCAGAAAGGGACAGTGTCTTTATGAAGGTCACAATGATTGTACCAGAACCATATACTTCTAGCTCCAAGTTTAATGTACTTTCTACTGTAGTCTAAAGATATTTAAATATCCAAATAAATCTGGGATTACCTCCAATAACATAGACATGACATATCCATGCTTCCTCCTTCAGTGATATTTTCATCCATGCTCTCCACTCAGTTTGACACACTGGACCCACCAAACATGTAGGTGAACTCACTCACTTTCTATGTACATCTAGAGGGCACCAGTGAAGCCTTTTGGCTGTCCTTTCCTTATTCTTCACATGACCCAACTATCTTCACTTTCTCTCATGCAGTTCTCTGATAACCTCTTTTTTATTTCTTTTCTCTGGAGTTCCATGAGGGTCACACATTGCTTCCTGCTTAGACTCATCATTCTTGTTTCCATTACTCTATGTCTTACTCACCTTTAGTCCCCTGGAGTCAATAGGGTTCTAGGTATTATTATTCTACAGCAACAAAGGTAAATATTTTCATTGATAAGATGGGCCCTTTTGTTATGAGAAGCTGGAAGTTAATAAAAGAATCTGCTGATTTTCTAAAAGCAATTCTCTTTTTCAACTTTATATACAGATTATTGTTCATCTGTATGTTGAAATCTGGGTAATATACATTCTTCATCCTTTGGTCTTTCCTGGGCAGATAATCAAAATTCCTATGCATAATTACAGATCTCTCACAGAAGGTTCTGCAATATTTTTGGCTTTAAGATGGTAAGCACAAAATCATCCACAAATACAATCATCTGGAAAACCTCTTCATTCAGAGGAAACCTTTCCTGCACCTGGACCCTACAATGAATCTCCTCCATATCAATGGTGAATACTTTCATTGAGCATACTCTGGTTATTACTTTTCTGACTTTTATCATTAGAATGACAATGAACAGTCATTTCTGTTGTTAAATTCTCAAAGGAATCTTGGATGATCTTGATATATAAAGGAGAGAGATGATATTCTAAAAAAGCCTGAAAGACACATTTTTGTTCCATCAAATAGAATGCTTACATGTTGTATTTTTTTTTTTATTTTTGTTTGCTTTTGGTAATAAATAAACAATGAGTACAATGGGATCTTATATTCTCTACAATGTAAATATATCATCTACTGTTGATTGTCATTTGCAAAAGAGAGTTTATTCCCTACTAATTTGATAACTGAAGTCAACCTCATTTTGTGAATAGATGCTACTCACAAATATTTTGCTTGACAGTTGAGTATGCATACAGGTCAGTAGTTGGTGATGTTTTCTCAGTGACTTTTTTTTTAATTGATTAGGTTTGAAGTTTTTGTGTTTTGTTTTGTTTTGTTTTTTTTAAGGGGGAAAGGCAAGGCAATTGGTGTTAAGTTACTTGCCCAAGGTCACACAGCTAGTAAGTGTGATCAAATGTTTGAGACCAGGTTTGAACTCAGATCCTCCTGACTCCATGGCCCGTCCTCTATTCAGTGCGCTACCTAGCTGCCCCTGAAGACTTTTTTATCCACAACTATGGTATCATCCCCTTCTTTAAATATCTATTAAATTGGTCCTTCAACGTCTTCACAATTATGTCTCGTCCAGCAAGGATTTCCTCTATATATGCTTGATATAATCTACATGTTTTTCTCTCTTTGTTCTCATTAATGTAATTTCTACTTTCTTGGTAGGTATAGGAGGACTAAATGCTGTGGTTCCACTCTTCCGGAATGAGAAAACGATATTATGTAATCATTTTTATAAATTATTTGCAAATTTGAATCCCTGGTTGCATAAGGAATAACTTTCTAACTATTATTCGATCCTGAAATGGAATGGATTGTCTTGGGAGGTAGTAAGTTCTCACTCGTTGAAAGTCTTCAAGAAATGGCCAATACCTTTCCAGGATGTTGTAGAGGGTATCCTTCTTCCCTAACTCCCTCTCTTCCTCCCTTCCTCTATGACTTTCTTCTATTCTTTCCCCTTACACTGGGTCTAAACCTGTTGCTTTGCAACTTCAACCATGTGGCATGGCTTAATTGGTCCTATAAACACTAAGAGACACCCTCAAAGGTCTCCGGGTAAGAACAACTGTTGCTTTCCTGCAAGATTTGGAACCACAAACTAACAGCTTGCATCAGCTAGCCACAGCTAGTTGCAGCTGCCCAACCTTCAACATACCAGCTAATCTTCCATGCCCAAAGCCCCCCAGTGTCGTAATCCCATCAGTGTCCAAATTCCTTCATTCTTCCAATCACATTGAAAGGTGTCTGACTACAAACATCCTGATAGTCTTCTCAACAGCATTGCTCTCTATTATAAGCACTCCAGTCATCAACAGCTGGTTGGGTCATTTCCATAGCTGTGCCACATGGTGCCACCTGTTGCTACTTGAATGGGCCAAGTTGGGACCCTGAGGACAATAGTATCGATGTACTGGCCCTCAAATGGATGACTGCACCTTTTAGTGGACTGAATCCTAGCACTTGAGACACCTTGTTCAGTATAGTAGCAATCTACTCTTGAATAAAAATAAGTATTAAATAATTATTATAGCCTTTTTATGATTGATTGATCTAACTTTGAAACCTAAGGAGAAAACTGTTCTGCTGTCATAGAGTGTCAGGTCTGGAATCTCATGTTCCTGAAATCCAATGTGCCCTCATACATTTAATACTTGTAAATGGAAAAGTCACTTACCCCTGTTTGCCTCAGTTTCCTCATTTGTAAATTGAGCTGAGAAGGACATTGCAAACTGCTCCAGTATCTCTGCCAAGAAAACCCCAAATGGGGTTACAAAAAAATCAGATACAGTTGAACAATAACTAAAAATGGAATGCCAATACTTGTAACTTTAAGCAAAACAAATAAAAAAGGGCAGCTAGGTGGTGCAGTGAGTAGAGCACCGGCCCTGGAGTCAGAAGGACCTGAGTTCAGATCTGGCCTCAGACACTTAACACACACAAACAAAAACCTAGCCGTGTGACCTTGGGCAAGTTACTTAACCCCAATTGCCCTCCAAAAAAGCAATAAATAAATAAATAAATAAATTAATTAATAAAAATTAAAAATTAAAAAAGAAGCAAAGTCACTCTCTCTCCTTCAGCTGATCAACACACCTTTATTTATATGTGCTTAGGTCCTGTGCTAGCTGCTAGGGATACGCAGGTACAAGAGTAAGCCCTTAAGAAGTTTATAGTCTAGCCAGTGAAGACAATGTATACATATACAAAATTAATACAAGGTGCCAAAAATATGAGAAAGTGATACTAGACACATGGACACCAGGAAAGGCATCAGGTAGGAGAAGGGCCTCAAAGTCTTGAAGTAAACTATGGATTCTAAGAGAATGGCAATGAACATGGATCCTCAGTCTGTCACTTCAGGCCAGTTAGAACTGTGATTCAAATTACCCATTTTGCAAAAGGAGAAACTAGTCCCTAACAAGGGGAAGTCACTTGTTTAATGTCATCTAATATATCAATAAACAAACCAGCTCTTAGGGCATTGCCTATTTTCTCTAGATAACATTGCAATGAAAAACTGTTAAGTAAAAATGAAAGGAATTGTTTCCTCACGTTTTAGTATTTTACGGATATCCATGGAATAATGGATTGGTTAGAAGTATTTTCAATTGGCAAATCTGAGGCAAGTAGAATATGAAGTCCTTTAAAGGACCCAGATGCTAAAAGGCTCAGGTACAGTAGGGGATCGGTTGAACTTGGTATCAAGAGATCTGGGTTCTAATCCTGAATCTGATTCATATTAGCAATGTGATTTTTAGTAAATCATTTCTCTTTTCTAAGCCTTGGTTTTCTGATCTACAAGACAGGTATAACAATACTTGCACTACCCATCCTCCAGGGTTATTGAAAGTTAAGTGCTTTTTAAAGCTAAAAGTGGGTAGCTCAGTGACACAGTGGATACAGTACTGGATCTGGAACCAGGAAGATTCATCCTCCTGAGTTCATATCTGACCTCAGACACTTGCTAGCTGTGTGATCCTGGGTGTCACTTAATCTTGTTTGCCTTAGTTTCCTCACCTATAAAATGAGATGGAGAAGAAAATGGCAAGCCACTCCAGTATCTCTTTCAGAATATTCCCAAATAGGGTCATAACAAGTCACACATGACTGAAATAAACAAAACAAAACTGAACAACAAGCAACAATACAAAGCTGAAAAAGCTATACAAATGTAAATTCTTATTGTATTTGACAAATCTTACCAAAGTAGGATCAAACTTTAAATGTAGTTCTGAAATCTGAGTTGGCACTGCATCTAGATGGGTGAATACTCACATTTATTAATAAATAAATAAGCAGATCTTTTGAGCTCTCAGAGTTAATATATTCATGTCATCCACAACAATGAAAGTATAATATAGCAGTGGAGAAAAGGGAAGAAGGATATGAGATTCTTTTGTTGGGACAAAGTCACAGCCTTCATAGTTCTGCTTCAATATGGCTTATACTTTATATTCTCAAAGGAGAAAGTGATGTTTCATAAATTAAATTTTAATTCTTGTTTTGATGGAATAAAGACTCTTTTTTCACTCAAGTCAGATATGCAATGGAGTGACCCAGACTTGGCCTATCTTTAAAGGCATGAACAAGGCCATGAACAAGGATTCTCAGCAGCCCATCTTTTTTTCTATTTCTATGAGATCTACATGACCTATTAATTTATGGCATTGGTCTGGGTTTAATTGCCATCATTCTGTTCCCCAAAAACTTTCATCCCTTAGAAATTTCATAGACTATCAGAATTGGCAGGAACCTCAAGTAGGGGAAAGGTCATGGGTTTGGGAATAAGAGAGTATGGCTCTGGATGCCATCCTACTTTTACTACTTGTGAGATGATTGCCAAGCAAATGACTCTGATTCTTTGGACCTCAGTTTACTCTTTTGTAAAGTAAGGAATTGTACAAAATAATCTCCTTATCTTACCTAAGTTAGCTCTAAGTTCCATAGCCCTATGACCACTCAGAAGACAAGCTAATTCAAGCCCTGGCACAAATCACCTATTAAACTCTGAGAGGGACTATAGTGTCAGTAGAAAGAATATTGCACCTAAAGTCAGAACACCTGGGTTTTAATCTTGGTCACCTTCCATTTCCTAAGTCATTATGGTTAAGGCTTTTCAATTCTCTAAACCCTAATTTCTGAGTGCCATTATTGATACTAGAACCATCTAGCTCCCAGGACTGCTTTGCTTCTCTAACAAAGAAAGCCATTCTCATTGTCTAGTCTAAGTGGTGCTGCAGAGTCTCCCTGAACACCTCCTGTGTTGGAGAGCTCACTCCTTCCTAAGATAGGCTATTGATTTTTCATAGACAGAAAGATAAGTCAGTTGGGAACACAGACTTCTTGTTTCAGCTGAAGCATACCTTTGTGCAGTTTCTAATCACTGATCTTAGTTTGCTTCACCAGGGCTGAGCAAAATAAATCTTAACCTTATTTCTCATGACATTCCCATAACTATTTGAATGTACTTATTACCAGCCACCTTCAACCTTTCCCCAAACTATTCCTCCTGCCCCTAGCAGTAAAACCTTCTCTTTGCCAGACTAAACGCCACTGGTTCTTTTAACTGATCCTTCCATAGTGAGTATAGCATGGTCTCTAGCCTCCTTACTATCATGGTCCTGTTCCTTTGGATGAGTTCCAATTTGTCAGAGCTGTGGAATGCACTGGAAAAACCATCTCCCTGTTCACATCACAACACTATATAAATATCATACACGGTATTATTGTTCCTCCTGGCGTCAGAAATCGTTCTCATGTTAACGTTGGGTATGTCAAAGGGGATTTCACTCTTCTCATTGGCAGTGGTTTCTAAGTTTTATGTCTGGCCATTACTTTATATTCACTGGCACCAACACATACAGTGCATCAATTTCCCTTCATTTCTGTTTCTCAGCTACTACTGAAAAACACAACCACCATAAATATGTGACATGACTAAATGATGAAGCAGGCACTTCCTGCTGAAAATTTTAAAGCCAGCAATGCATTGTTTCTGGGGAGGAAGCCATTTAGATCCCAGCTGCTCCCTCCCTGAAAAGATGCAGTCGCCATCAGCTGAAGAAATGGGCTGGGGTTGTTTGCCTGTCCATATTGAAAATGTGTTTGGCTTATCCCTGAGAGCTCCACATGGCTGCCCTTGAGGGCAGGATGCCAAGGAGGAGGCGGAGGAGGAAGGGAACTAGAAAGAAATGCTTCATCTACCTCATGCCTAATAACAATTCCTAACGAGAAGCATTAACTTCATAATCAATAAGCCAAGCTGGGCCATCCCATCAGACCCAATCATTTGCAAGGCCATATTTCTTGACTTCAGGCTTCTCACCCTAAATACAGGATAAACACCAGAGAGAAGAACTGTCTTTTCTCCTTTATGTACACACACAGATTACATAACAATTAGAAATGAGCCACATTCTGCCATCTGGTTCTAGCAAACTGATGAAACCAATATCAATCTGATCACAGAAATGTTAGTGTTGAAGAAGGAGATGTGAGATCATCTGGTCCACCTCCATAATTTTGCAAATTAGGAAACTGAGGACCAGAAAAAGGCAGTAATTTGTGCAAAGTAACACAGCTATTGATCCAGTGACCTTTCAACACCTCCTTTCAAAGAAGAGAAGAGGATTAAGGGTCAAAACAAAGATTTGACTTACCCAAGGTCACCTGGTTAGGAAGTAAAAGAGCCAGATCTAGAAAAAATGGTCTTGGCTTTTTGACCCATTGCTCTTTCCACTAGAATGAAAGGATTTCAAAACTAAAACATATCTCATGGATCACTGAATCCTGACATTCTCATTGTACTGAGGTTTAAGGAATACAGAGAGAGAAGTAAATTGGGCAATGAGTCAATAAGAGAGTGGTCTAATGCAATCCCTCTCTATACCAGCATCCTGCAGTTAAAAAAATGTTATCCAATCTCAAGGCATCTAGGTGTCACAGTGTATAATAGCAGGTATAGAATCAGGAAGACTCATCTTCCTGAGTTCAAATCTGGTCTTAGACACTTATTAGCTCTGTGACCCTAAGCTGGTCATTTAACCCTGTTTGCTTCATGCAAAATGAGCTGGAGAAGGAAATGGCAAAACACTTCGGTATCTTTGCAAAGAAAATCCGAAATGGGGTCACAGAGTTGGACACAGGTGAAATGACTAAACAACACCAAATCAAATCTCAATGGGCAAAGGTAAAGAAGAAACTTTAAGATATCCCTTTTTCTCTTTCCTGCTTTTTGTTGGAATTATAGAGGTATTTCTGGGACAGTAGATTGGTTGAAGACAGTTTTACAAAATACTTTTAAGTCCAGGGATATACTGCTTTTTTAGAGATCACAGATGCTGAAGGAAATTAGACAAATATTAATCAACAAACATTTTTCAAGAACCTACTATGTGCCAGAAACTATACTAAGCATCATGTTAGCTGGTGATGGTTAAAGTTTTTCTGACCCTTTGGGCAGACCAACAATCTCCATTTGCACAGTTCCTGGGAGACAAAAGTACACATACACACAGGGAGATACACACACACACACACAAACACACACACAAGCACACACCCCTCATCTCACTGATAACTGTAAGAAATCCACTGAAAAATAACCATAGACTCTCTCAAGTTGAGTACATTTCAAGAAATTATTGGAAAATAATTGGAATCACAATAAAATCCTAGAATTAGAGAAATGTTTGATTGTCCTTTTTTTTCTTTTTTGAAATCATTTTTGAAAACAAGATTTTCCAAGGCCTTTTGTAAATGGAATCATTTACAAAGGAAGGGAACAGCTTTAATGCTTTACTCATTCATTCAAACCATTCATTCAATGAACATTTGCAAAGCATCTATTTTTAGAGACAGCTTTGTGGATTCAATTCAATGAACTAGATTTGGAATCAGAAGACATGGGTTTGAATCTTGACTCCTTGGCTCCTTCGCTTGCTATCTGGATTTGAGCTAGCTTCTGAGCTTGTCTGGATTTCAGTAGTCTGATCCATTAAATGAAGAGATCAGAAGGGATGATCTCAAAGGTTCTTTCATTTTTCACATTTTATGTTCTGGGCTCCCTTTCACCTCTAACATCTAGGGAGCACCAGATTGGGAAAACCCTCAGACGCCATTTTTTGCAAACCACCCTGAACAAAAATCTTCTTAAAACCACATGTCCACCAAGTGATCATCTGATCTTTGCTTAAAAATTTTTATTGAGGGAGAACCCATTACTGCTGGAGGTAGCTCATGCTACTCTAGAATAGCTCTATGATGAAGCATGTTTTGCATATATTTGTTTGTTCTCTTTCCCATTTGATTGTAAACTCCTTAGGCAGGGACTAATTATTACCTATTTTCCCCCTCGGTATCCTCAGAGTTTACAGCAGTGCCTGAACATAGTAGGCTCTTAGTAAACACTTACTGAATTTGAATTGAAAATTAAATTGATTTTTTTGGTAATTTGCTTTTATAGCAAGGCTAAATCTGTGACTCCGAGGCCAAGACGAGCAAGTCAAATATCTCTTCTACATAGCAATCCCTCAAACATTTCTAGGCAATGATCATGTCTTCTTTAAGTCTTCTTGCAACCCTAGTGGCTGCTTTCTCTTTGTCTGCTCTTCTTAATGGCAAGCCCTGGCTATCATTTCATGAGGGACTCCAGTTATGTTCTCTTTTCTCCCAACTCGTATCACCCTGGAGACATGTCCACTTCCATTTCAGCAGGTTTGAGGGGGTAACCTTTCTTTCTAACACCACCCAACTCCCCACTAAAACACATCCCAGCATATGTCAAGTGCCTGACAAATGTGTCATGAAGGGGTGTTTAGGTTGCGCAGTGAATAGAGCACCAGCCCTGGTGTCAGGAGGACCTGAGTTCAAATCCGACCTCAGACACTTAACATTTACTAGCTGTGTGACCTTGGGCAAGTCACTTAACCCCAATTGCCATGCCTTCCCCCCTCCAAAATTTTTTTTAAATATTTAAATAAATAAATGTGTCATGAATATGATAGTGATAAAATATAAAAATGATTATAGCTAGTATACACACACACTCACACACATATAATATACACTCAGTACTTTGAAGTTTGCAAAGCACTTTACAGCTGTTATCTCATTTAATCTTTACCAAAGGTCAGAAGGTAGATGCTATTGTTATCCCCATTTTACAGGTGAGGGGGTTAAGGCTGAGGAGTTAGTTGACTTGCTTGAAGGTCACTCAGCTAGTTAATGACTGAGGCAGGATTTGAACTCAGGTTTTCTATCTATCTACCCCTCTGTGATACTGAAATCTTAACAATCCTAGTTATCCTTATCTGAATAGTCTCCAGATGATCAATATCCTGCTTAAAATAAGTCAGGCAGAATTGAGCACGATACTGCAGATGTGTTCTGCACACATCATTGCGCAACAGGATTCTCACTTCCTTATTTCTGGACATTGTGCATCTCAATGCAGACTAAAATTGTATTAACTTTGCTGACTGTCATGTCACACTATTGACTCAATGATTGAATGGAAAGCATTTATTAGGCAAGGGGAATGTGCCAAGAACTACTAAGCAGTTAAATTAAGCTTGTAGTACATCCAACTTTGTCTTCTGCCTGCCTCAGTTTTCTCATCAATAAAACTGGAGGAATGAGAACACTCAGCATTTAGAACAGTATCTAGCACACAGTGATTTTTTTTTCCTTTTGCTGATGAGTTGTTTCAATCGTGTTCAACTATGACCCGATTTGGGGATTTCTTGGCAAATATATTGCAGTGATTTGCCATTTCCTTCTCCAGCTCATTTGACAGATGAGGAACCAAGGCAAAGAGGACTAAGTGACTTGCCCAGGGTCACACAGCTAGTAAGTGTCTGAGGTTAGATTTGAACTCAGGTCCTCCTGACTCCAGGGCCAGCACCCTACTGTGCCACCTAGCTACTGGTGCTTAGTAAATATTTATTAACTGACTGGTTTATCTCCCAGGGTTGCTGAGAGGTTAAAATGGTCTCTAAAATGTTTTGTAAACCTAAAAGTACTTAACAAATATTAGTTATCATTAGTGCTATTATTATTAGACATGGTGCTTCCTAGGAATGCCTTTCCCATCACATCCTACTGAATTTGATGTTTTGAAGTCTTGTAGATTTGATCCCAATTATATTTCCTCCTGCTAAATATCATACGTTCTAGCCTGTTAAGATTTTTGTGAATCTGGAATCAGACATCCATCCAGTGGTTGGCCATTCCTCCCAGTTATGCAACATCTCCGAATTTGATAAGCACATGACTTTAGTTTTAGTCAAATCATTGATGAAAATGTTAAATGGTGCAGACCTTTACAATATCTAACTGGAATCTCCTTACAAGTTGAAAATGAACCATTAATGAACTTTTATTAGTGTCTGGCTATCCAATCAACAGTACTATCATCTATCCCCAAATTACAGATGTGCTATGAGAGGATGAAGCTTCAGGTTATGAAAGTGGTTCTCTACCCACTGCCCTAAGAAAGCTCCTGAATTATTAAATGTTACAAGGGAAAGGCTTACCCGAAATTTATAAACAAAACATCAATCATATAAAGAGCAGCTATTAGTCCCAGAGATGCATTTACATCCCCAGAGTTAGATATAAGCTCTAAGAAATGAGGCCTCCTTATAAATTCAATCAGCCTCCATTAAAGCATGATATAAACACTAATTATTATTATCATTCTTTAATAAGACTTATGATAATTAATAATAGATAATGGATGTCTAATAATTAGATATTATTAGATTGCAATCATTCAGTTATGAGTTCATTGAGAGCAGGGACTGTCTTTGGCCTCTCTCTCTTTTTTTAATCCCTAGTGCTTAGCACAGTATATGTCACATAGTAGGTGTTTAATAAATGTTTATCGACTAATTTAAAAAGGGGTAGAAGGAGGGGCACTAGGTGGAACAGGGAATAGGGCACTGGTCCTGGAGTCAGGAGGACATGAGTTCAAATCCACCCTCAGACACTTGACACTTGCTGGCTATGTGACCTTGGGCAAGTCAATTAACCCAGATTGTCCCCTCAAAAGAAAAAAGGGGGTGCAGAAGAGCATGATGTATAGGTTAGTGGTCTCCTTTATATCTGGAGAGGATAAAAACAACATCTTTATGTCAGGGTTAACGTTCAGTGTATCATGCTGTGTCTGAACAGACCAATGTAAGGTGAGAATGTTCTAGCACAAGCCAGGCAGAAATAGTCTATATGGACATTTGGAACCATGATGTCTCTACATTTGCACAACTCATGTTTCCTTCGAGCTACTGCAATTCTGTTTTGTTCATAGAGCACAGCACCTTCTTTGAGGTGGGCACACCATACTGGGTGTTCTTGAACCAGTGTCTCCCATGCCTCATGGTTAATACTAAAATTCTTCAGAGAGAGCTTGACAGTGTCCCTGTGTCACTTCTTATTTTGTGTGAGTTCTCTGTAGTCTTTTAGGTAAACATACGTTTGGCATTTGAACAACATGGCCAGCCATTGCAGTTGTACTCTTCACAGTAGTTTGAATGCTTGGCAGTTTAGCTCAGGAAAGGATTTGAGTGTCTGGTGTGTATCTTGCCAGGTGATCTCAGAATCTTCCTAAGACAATTCAAATGGAAGTGATTCAATTTCCCAGCATGGTGGCTAATATACTGTCCAGCTTTCACAGGCATATAACCATGCTCTAGACCTTCAGTTTGGTAGGCAGCCTAATCCCTTTTCTCTTCCACATTTTCCTTCAGAACTTCCCAAACACTGTGCTAGCTCTGGCAATGTGTATGTCAACTTCGTAATCTGTATAGAATATGTGGAAAGGACAGTGCCAAGGTAAGCGAACTTATCCACAGCATTCACAATTTCTCCATTTGCTATAACTGCTTGTTCCCCATATGGATGATGTGATGCTGCCTGCTGGAGAACTTCTGTTTTCTTGATGTTAATTGTTAAGTCAAAATTAGCACAAGCAGCAAAGAATCGCTCGATACTTGTAGCATCTCAAATTCTGAGACTGTATTGAGTACATAATCATCTCTGAACAAAAAGTTTCATGCCAACCCCCCCTCCTCTTCAGTCTTGGCTTGTAGAACTTTTCAAATTAAATAACTTATAGTCAGTATGGTAGCTGACCTTGATACCGTTTTTGTTCTTGTTGAAGTCATTTAATGACATTGATGCAAACTTCATGCTAAAAACCATGAGATGAGGAGGTCATGAAATGCATATCTTTGGTAGTAAGTGACCATCACTACTGCTGTTTTCTACTCCGTGCCTCCCAAGGACTCCCTGCCATGTCTGATAGCTTGTGCTTACTCTGGCATTAAAGTTACTCAGAGTTTCAAGCTTGTCCTCTTTTGGCATATAGATGATGGGGATCGGCAGGCCTTCAGAAATTTTTTCTTTGACCTCAGTAGGTCACACTGATGATGGCGGCATGGAACTTTTCTGCAAGCTGCAATCTCAATTGTCATGAGCCTGTCATTCACTCCTTTTGGGAGGCATATAAGCGTGTTCACTAGATTAGATTTGATTGCAAAACCTATGCCAGCTTCCCAGCACTCCTCATCACAGCAACCACTCCAGAGAAAAGTACGTACAGCTCTGACTTTGGTAAACAGGCCTTCATTTGCCAGCCTGTTTCATTCAGGGCTGCTATTTGGATGCAATACCTGCTTCGTTCTCTCCCAACAAGAACTGTTCATCTTTCAGTTCTACTGGATTTCATGTTGTCCAAAAGTGTGTGCATGTTCCATGTACCAATGATGAGTGGAATTATCTTTGCAGAAGTTTTTGTACATTTGTGTCTGTGAGCGTGCACACACACACGTGTGTGTGTGTGTGTGTGTGTGTGTGTGTGTGTGTGTGTGTGTGTGTGTTGACAACAGGGCACTCACTGGGCTAAGCAGGCCAGGGCCAGGTTAGATAAAGCAGACAATTTTTAAGGCACCTTTTCTAACCCCTTACTTACACCAGGAGGTGAGCAGCACTATTTTTTAAAATGGCTGTTCAGACACCCAGGGGACTGCTAAATCCCACTGTTCTTTCAGTTCAGTGAGAAGATAACCCTATGCCTTAGGTTGCCTATGTGCAGGGTTTGGCCTAAACTCCTAGTGTATCTGTTTTATTACTTGCCTATCTTTAAAGTACTCTGACATAGTAGTAAAATAATAAAATAATGAAATAGCAAAATGCAAAGTAATATGTGTAATGACTTGACTTGAGCATAAATTGGATTTAAGTGAGACAGAGCTGTTAGTAGTCAGCCTCACTTTCTCTTTCAGAGTCATTGAAGTCAACTGACAAGACAAAAGTCAGGATGTCCCACAATGACCTAGGATTCAGAAGACCTTGCCATCTTCAAGGTGTGACCAGGCTCTAAGTGCTTCATAGCGCCTGCTCCAGTTGACTTTATGTCCCATGGAACAAATTGTGCTGAGTTGTCCATTCTTCTGTGGGAAGTGTTTACAAGTTTGAGGCAGACACACCCTCCCTGCAACTCACTGGCGAGTTTGAGGCCTGTTGGTTATTTGCCATGTTTCCAGACTGTTTTACTGGGGTGTGGCCACTGTGTGTGCTACAGCTTTTTGGAGTCACCGGAAATAGCTGGGTGGTAGGTGAATAAGCAGCCCTGAAAAGGGCTTGGCAGCCTCCACACCAGAGATGCCAGTCTTCAATAAACATCTTGTAAACATCAGCATGATGAATAGATAAGAGGATTTGGATTTAAGATCAGAGTTCAAATCCAACCTTTACTACTTACTGGCCAAGTAACCCTGAACAAGTCACTTAAATTCTCCTTGTAGCCCGGGCAACTATCTCAAAGAATATAAGAGAAAATGGAGAGAGAGTCTATTGTGGGAATTCCCATTCAAATAAAATCACAGATTCAGGTCAAATATCGTTAATGTTCTAATCAAAAAAGAACAAGGATAATAATTTTTTATGTTATATTTAACATAATGTTTAAATATCACATTTTATATCTAAAAGGTATATATAATGAATACACCATGACTGGACACTTTTCCTTGGGGCATTACATCACCATAATTTATGTAGAAATTCAGAACTGAAAGTGACTTCAGAATTCACTCAATATGACTTATACCTGAACAAGAAGTATATTTCTAACTTTTTCTGATGAAGTTCTTTGTGTGGACATGTATGGTGACAAGGAATCCATTCCACTTTGCTTAGCTCTATTTAGTAGAATACAGTGGAGTTCAAATCTGGCCTCAGACACTTACTAGTTGTGTGACCCTGGGCAAGTTACTTACCCCTGTTTGCTTCAGTTTCCTCATCTGCCAAATGAACTAGAGAAGGAAATGGTAAACTAGTCTTCACCAAAAGAAAAAGAAAACAAAACAAAAATGGGGTCACAGAGAGTCGAACATGACTAACAAAATGACAAATTATTAGAATATTATTTTTCTTTTTTAAAATCAAAACAGTTTTTAATAAAACTCTTATTCTGTCCTCATTGTTCACTCCTTGGAACCAAACAAAATTTAGTCTCTTTCTCTTATTTAAATCCCTTCCACATCATCTCCCCCTCCCTCTCCAAGTCTCTGTTTGTTTGTTTGTTTTTATTTTGTTTGGCTTGTTTGTTTGTTTTCCCCAGGTTAACCATTTAATTCTTTTAGGACATTGTTTTCAGCGGCATCCTGGTTAGTCAGGTCTAGATATGCTACAACTTTTTCTTTTCCCTTAAAATGCATTCTAGAGAATTTAAAGCAGTATACCAAATGCCATCTGACCATGTATATTGCAACAGGAAAATCACCTCTCCATTTCTGAACCTTATGATTCAGCAAGGTTAATCACCAGAATACTTTTCTCCAGGAATGAAATTCTTTGCACACTGTTGTTGTTGTTGATGTTGTTCAGTCATTTCAGTCATGCCTGACTCTTTATGACCCTATTTGGAGCTTTCTTGGCAACGATACTGAAGGGGTTTGCCATTTCCTTCTCCAGTTCATTTTACAAATGAACTGCATCATACAGATTTAAATGACTTTTCCAGGGTAACACCATCTATGAAATGTCTGAGGTCAAATTTAAACTCCTAAAGAATAGTCATCCTGAGTTCAGGCCCTGTACTCTATCCACTGCACCACCTAGAACCTTCTTTGGGTGTGGTAACTTGTGAAAACTGCTTACAAAGACAGACTTGTATGCTGTGATTTATTTTGATGGAAAGGTTGACTATCATGAAGAAAATGACTGATACAATTCTAAAGGTGATGTTATATCCCATTAGCTTTGTGTGCTGCCATGCCATGTTGATCACTCATGTTGTTCTTGGCATCCACTGATATCCTCAACCTTCCTCCCTTCTCCCCCCACAAACTATTATCTAACCATATCTTCCTCATCCTGTACTTGGACAGTTGATTTTTTGAGCCTCTCTCAAGGATTTGACATTTATCTTTGCTAAACATCTTATAAATAAACAGGCTATAGGCAGAAAATGTTCAGACAGACTTGGAAGAAGACAAAATAGAAGACACTTCTGTGCTTTTGGATTCTTAAGTCATTTGGTTTTTATGTTGTTAAATGATAAGGACATAAGTAAGATTTTATTCTTTACTTTGCATATTGAGCATTTGTTTATGTGGACTGTTATCAAGATATCACCATTAATATTAATGATTTTTTATTAGTTTTGGCCCATGATTCTACCTTGTCAAGGGCTTTTTATGACTATTTCTGTCATCCAAAGTGATACCTAGAGCTCCCAGGTTTGTGTCATCTGCAAATTTGATAAGCTATTTTTTAAAACATCAGCAATCAGTTCAAAAATATGTAATTAAGAAAATGTTGCATTAAAGGTTGTGTCCTCAAATTGCTTCATAGTCTCATTTTCTTGAAGCATATTAGGAAAGTAATCAGGACTGGTACTCAGGCTAAGTAAAGAGCACAGTCATTTTCCCTTTAATGACTGAAGAAAAATGTATCCACAGGGACTATTTGAGGCTAATTCTGCTACTGCCATAGCTTAATTTTTAATATCTTTTTGGATTCTGTGCTCTTTGTCAAGGTTTCTGTACATGTAACTTAATGATAAAACTTGACATTCTAAAGGAGGGCAAAGAAGGAGGGACTGACTTAGTCCCAGAACCCTGTGGACCATGTATGGGTCACCTAAGCTTTTGAGGGATAATAACCCAGGCCATGGAAAGAGTCTTCAAGAAGCCAGGGTCATCTCTACATGTCAATGAGGCATCCAGGGGGGACTTTAGCCAAGGCAATATAGAAGATTCTGAGTAAATTCCACAAAATGGATAACCAGTTCTGAGACTGTTTCACCACAAAAATTTTGACCTATGACTAGATTGATCATAGTCCATTTTCCCCAGTCTTGTGTCTCTCCTTCCCTTCCACACACACACACACATATGAATACAAAAAGAGGTAGGGTCTGCTTTTTAAAATGTCTATACTAGATCATTCTTTATCAAAAAATAAACCAACCAATAACCATATGTTAAGTATCCACTTTGTGACAGGCACTGTTCTAGTTTCTGAAGACACAAAAGCAAAGAATTGAAAAAAAAAACCTGCTGTCACAAAAGCTTATATTCTAACATCAACCACTCATTATACTGAAGCATATACCCCTCTAAAGAGACTTCCTCTTCAGCTGAGTGGTGTAGTGGAGAAATAGGTGGCCTTGAAGTCAGGAAGACATGAGTTGACTTTTTTTCCTTAGGCACTAAATAGGTGTGTGATGCTGGACAAGTCACCCTTGGGGATCTTTAGTTTTCCCATGTGTAAAATGAGCATCTTGTACTTGACCTCCAAGATGCCTCCAAGCCCCAAATCTATAATTTTATCTATGCTTTCTGCCTCTCAGAATCTTTCTCATATTTCAAGGCTCAACCAGGTAGCCATCAATTTCATTTCCTTCTTTATAGACACTCCTCCCTCCCCAAATTATCCCGTAATTAGTATTATTTCACTCTTCAATTTTCCTTCTGTTATATTTATTTTGTAGATTTTACCTCCCTTCAATGGGGAATAATCTTCTTTCAAGTCAAGGATTCTTTTATTCTTATATCTCCAATGCTTAGTATCTGTTAGATGCTTAATAAATGTTTATTAATAGGGACAGTTAGGTGTCTCAGAGGATAGAGAACCAGCCATGGAGTCAGGAGGACCCAAGCTCAAATCTGGCTTCAGATACTTATTAGCTATGTGAACCTGAGCAAGTCACTTAATCCTGATTTCCTCCCTCTACCACCCCCCCCCCAAAAGGCGTGTTAAGTTTCTGTTCTGCTGAAAAAGAAATCTTCGTTACACCAGCAGAGACTATCTCAAACATCTCTTGTTGAGCTAATATTTGTATGATTGAATAGAAGGTGAGAGGTATGTGTGGTATAGTGGGGGACCTAGGAATGAAGAGATATGTATTTGAGTCGCTTCCCATTCTTTCCCTGACACAAATAAGAACAACCACTTAGCACAATTCCTGGTACATATCAGGTCCTTAATAAGATGATGTTAACAGATTATTCACACTGATATGCTAGGTAAAGGGTTAGGAACATTTTTCCCTAGAGCAAACCTGTTAGGTAAGCCCACCAAATATTATTTGTCTAATGTAGACTGGGCAAAGTACAAACTATGTTTCACAGAGGTTAAGTCCAAACCCTTGATCATAAAGCTACTCAATTTCAAAATCTGAATGCAGACCTAATTCTCTTAGAAGCAGCTCTTAGCACAGTGGATAAAGCACTGTGGTTGGAGAAGACTTGAAATTAAATTCTATCTCTGACACTTAATAATTGGGGGCACTAGCTTATCTTTTGTGGGCCTCAGTATCCTCATTTGCAAAACTAATTGATTAGACTCAATGACCAGCTCTAAAACTATGACAATATGAACAAATTTCTAGAACCCTTTAAGGTTTACAAAATACTTTCCTCACAAGAACCATGTGAGACTGATTAGTATTATTTTCATTTTTGCAGAAGAGGAAACTGAGGCCTGAAAAAAAAAACAGTGAATTTTTAAAAGTCATTCAAGTATTAACTAGGAGATCTGGTATTTCAACTTGTGTGTTGATTCCAAATCCCACTGTTTTTCCAATCCAAGAAAATTCATGCTAATTACAGCATAATTAAGGTATATGATTTATGGTTAGGGCACTTAAGTCGGACCCACCACCCATCCCTTACTACCTGTTGTTACACTGGGCAAGTCACTTAACCTTTCTGGACATCATTTTTCACATCTGTAAAATTAGAAGTATGGACTAGATGATTTTTAAGGTTCCCTCCTGTTCTAATTGTTTGTGATCAAGAAAGTTATCTTTGGACAGAAAGAAGTCTTAAGAAGACCAGAGCTTCTAATATTTCATTGGTACGTCAGACACCTACATAAATGACTGTCTATTTGCCTTTGTGTGACCTCCTATCCCCGTATTGTCTACCTGTTTACCATCATCACATTACAGAAAAACAGCTGGGGACCATATGTCCTTTCCCGTGGCCTCTTGCATTTCAACCTCTGTCCAGGGTCCTTTGAAGATGTTGGGAGTGATGCAATGTTCTTGCCAAAGGAAATCCAGCCACAACAAAACAGAATTTCAAAGGCAAGAAAGGGCTTTCAATTCCCAATTAGAACACAGGATACAAAATATATCAGGCTCAAGAAAGTGCTTGGATTTCTTTTAAGGTTCTGCAATTAGGTCAATTCTGAAAGCTAATATGTGATTTTGTGGAAAGACCCCTGAACTTTCAGTTAGGAGATTTGGGTCTGAGCACCAGTTCTGGTACCAACACTAGACAAATGATTTACCCTCCCTGAACCTGTGTCCTCTTCAACAAAATGAGCAAAGGAATACATGTACTAGGCAGTCTTCAAACATTTAAGCACATATCTATCTATATCTATATCTACATCTACATCTATATCTACATCTACATCTTCATCTATATCTATATCTATATCTATATCTATATCTATATCTATATCCATATCTATATCTGTACCTACATCTATATCTACATCTAAATCCATACCTATATCTACATCTACATCTATATTAATATCTATATCTATATCTACATCTATATGTCAGATATACTAAGTATGGTACTGTAGTACTAAGCAATAAGACAAAAACACTCCACTCAAAGTATCACCCGTTCTAATGGGAAAGACATGTAAATAACTAGATAAACAGATAGATAAATAGATAGATAGATAGATAGATAGATAGATAGATAGGATAGACAGATGGATAGATGGATGAATGGATATATATATATATATACATATATATATATATATATATACATTCACCTCTCTCTGTCTCTGTCTCTCTGTCTCTGTCTCTGTGTCTCTGTGTCTCTCTGTCTCTGTCTCTCTGTCTCTGTCTCTCTGTCTCTGTCTCTCTCTGTCTCTGTCTCTCTCTGTCTCTCTCTCTCTCTCTCTCTCTCTCTCTCTCTCTGTCTCTCTGTCTCTCTCTCTGTCTCTGTCTCTCTCTGTCTCTCTCTGTCTCTCTCTCTCTGTCTCTCTCTCTCTGTCTCTCTGTCTCTCTCTCTCTCTCTATATATATATATATATACAGACATACCTATACAGCTATAGCTATAGAAACACAGAGTAGATGGATGTGGATGTGGAGAAAGGCTTAATAGCTAGGGGAATTAGGAAAGGCCTCTTGTGGAAGGAGGAATTTACTAAGAGGCAAAAGTTAGTGGGCAGAGTGTTCTAGATTCAGGAAAAACTTCATTCAAAGGCATATAGACGGGATATAAAGTGTTCAAGGAACAGCCAGGAGGTCAATGCCAGTTGGAATATCCAGGAGGATCACAGATGACATACAGAGAATAAGGTATAAGCCTAGAAAGGTAAAAAAAGGGCCCAATTTAGGAAAAGCTTTAAATGAGGATTGTGTGTCCTCATTTTAACAGGGGATTTTATATCCTCCTAGAGCTAATAGGGAGTCAACAGAGTTCTTTGAATGGGAGGTCAGACCCAAACTTTGGAAAAATCTATTTGGAATTGGAGTGGAGGGTGGATGGGAATTTATAATACTAGGTACCAAATAGGACTTTTATGAAAATCAGATGTAATAGTTTATAAGAAGTATAATTATGAATTGGTCATCTCCCTCTTTCAGTCATAGAATCATATGTTATAGAGCTGGGAGGATTCAGAAAGAACATCTGTTCCAATTCTCTCATTTTACAGATGTGGAAAGGAATGACCAATGAGTTATCTTACAGAAATAAAAAAGCTGGGTTTCAAACCTTTTCCATTACCTTTCTGGCTCCCCCTTGCTGCATTATGGTAAAATGAGACTTAAAATGAGACAGTGTTCTTTTCCTCTACAATAATCTCAGTTTCTTCATCTGTAAATTAGGGATGATGAAAAAAAAATATTAATTCTTTCACAGGTTTCCTATGAGAAAAATGCTTTGCAAACTTCAAAAGTGTTATAGAAATAATTTTTTTCAGTATTAAATTAACTTGGAAATTATATTTATTAATTACTCAGTTAAATATTTGGCTATCAACATCCACTCACCTCTCCAGAGTGAGAGGTAGGAGATGGACTGGGAACTATTTTTATTGTATCTCTCAGGACAATGAAGAAACATAATGCAGATTTAATAAAAAATTTTTAAAAAGCTAATTTGAACTAATTTAAGACCAATTGATTTTTAAGAGAATGCATTTCATGGTTTGTTGAGTATATAAGAATGGTCCATAATTAACTGGAAACTGCATCAACAATGCCATAATTAAATTCTTGGTAACTTTTAACTTTCAGCATTGTTTAACAAGTTAATTAACATGTTAGAAGATGATTTATAATATGATTTATTAAACACCTATTATGCTGAGTGGTAGAAATACTAATCAATATTTGGTAACTGAGTATCCAATTTGTGAACTGTGTATTCCTACAAGCTAAGTAAATATCATGTTACAAGCTAAATGAAAAACTTAAATACCCATTGGGTATAAATTAATGATCAATTATGCACCGAAGTGATGGTGTTTCATTAATTCCAGTCATAGCTTTTCATCTTCCCTCTTGTTTCTAATTTCCTGCACTATGTTTATAAACTCTAACCATACCATTTAGAGGAGGGGAACTGACATCAGTAAGTATATACATTGATATATATATATGTATGTATGTATATATATTATTCTATTAGATACATGCCTCCATGAAGGCAGGGACATTTTCATTTAAATTTTGAGTATAGTGTTTTATCAGTTGTTGGAATATAATAAATAGTCATTCAATGAAAGAATGCTGTATAGGACCCTGCTTTCAGGAATTAGTTATTACTAGCTCCATTTCGCAGGATTTAAAGATTTTCCTTTCATAAACAACAATAATGGATAGGATAAAATTACAAAGCTGCAGAATATCATGAGAAAGGGGGCCATGAGGTCAAAGGGATTTGAATAATGTCCCCATAATGAGATACAACTGTGCTCCAATCTCCAGCAGCAGCAGAACTGCTTGTCTCGACTACAGGGAACACCACCCTCCCCTACCGAAGATAAATTGATCACATGATATCTCAGTAGCATGAAGAATGACTCAGGTTTGAGAATGACTCTACATTCCTCAACTCACAGTTGGTTCCCCTCTCTGACTGAAGGGCTGGAGATAAGTGCCTATACTCCTCCCATTTTCTGTTGACTCTATTCTCCACTAGTGGCTCTTTTTGGTTTTGACTCTACAATACCATGGCACCCCAGGTGTTTCTCCCCTCCCCCTTCCATTTTCAGCTTCCTTTTGTCTGTTGTTTTTTCCCATTAGATTGTAAGCAGCTTGAGGCCAGGGATTGTCTTTTTTTTTTTAACTTGTTTGTATCCCCACCACTAAGCACAGAGCCAGGCACATAGTAGGCACTTAATCAATGTTTATTGTAACACTTTTGAAAAGGGACAGGGTCAAAGGAGAAAATAGAATAAGTGTGAGGCAGGATCAGATGGAGGGAAATGTAGTCTTTCACAACATGACTATTATGAAGTATTTTGCATAACTACACATGTATAACCTATAATGAATTGCTTGCCTTCTCAATGAGGGTGTATAGGCAGGGAAGAAGGGGGAGAATGTGGAACTCAAAGTAATCAGAATGCATGCCATCTTGGTGGGGGGGAGGGGAGAGATGGGGAGAAAATTAGAAACTCACAATCTTGTGGAAATAAACGTTTAAAACTAAAAATTAATTCATTAATTAATCGAAAGTAAAACAAATAAATATTTATCATATTGAACAGAATTTAATAGAATCAAAGACTTCTGAATTGGATTGAAGCTTGGTTTAGCCTGGAGAATAACCTGGATACTGTTATATAATGCAAAAAAGAACAAAAAGAACTAGACTTAGAACAGATGAAGTAGGTCCCAATTCAGATAAGCTCTCTGATTCCAGTTTCCTTCTCTGTAAAGTGATGGGGCTTCTACAAGATAACTTTTAAGGTACCTTCAGACTTTAAAATCTTATGTTCCTAAGGCTTAGCAGGGACATGATCATTGTCTTCAATTATTTAGTGGGCTATCAAGGTGAACAAGTGTTTGATTTGATTTGCTTGGCCCCGGAGGCCAGAATTAGAAATAGTTGTTAGAAAGTTTCAGGGAAGCAGATTCTAATTCATAATGTAATACTAGTTTCACTAAGCTCTCCCACAGAATGAATGAGTGGAGGAACAGAGATGTATGATGCATATACAGCACTTACTCTGCACCAGGTTCTATGTTTCATGCTAGACATGGAAATACAGAAATAAAGGTAGTCTTTGCTCTCAGTGAGCTTACATTATAATAAAGGAATGCAACACATAGAAGGGAGTGGTAGACCAAAAAAAAATATTGCTTTACACTGGGAAATCACAGGGATGGCTGGTGGAACCATAGGGAGATTAATTGGTCTATCCTTTCCAGGAATGGTAGTGTTGATTTGATTTAAGAAGGCTGTCCTGGAAGATAATATGTGTACAGGAGTAGTGGCCAGAATGGATTTGTTCTTTACTGGGCAGTCCCAGAAATTGTGAGTGGAATACAAGAAAAAAGATCTTTCCAGAAAAGTTAGTGCCAACTGGATTACTTTTCCCCAAAGTAGAGGTGGAAAGTGGTTGAAGGGCAAGAGGAAGGGACCTTTAAAAAATGAGGCACTCAGGCCTGGCAATGCAGATGTGTTTCAAACAGCATTAGAGAATCAAAAATATGGGAACATTGTTCTTCCTGTATGAGCTGCTACCCCACTAGCCCCCTGAAAATGGGGATGAAGAGCATCCCCAGAGGCTAAAGGGAATTGCAGAATGACAAAAGACAAAAGCCTCCTTGAATGTCCACTGTCTTCTGGGAGCTGAGAAGACGTCTAGTTTTGCCACTCCAATGGCTTTCTAGACATCTCAAATTGGATGTCCGGTAGACATCTTAAACTCAACATGTCACAAACAGAATTCATTATTCCCCTCCCCCTTCATCTATGGCTTCCCCACCTTCTGCCTTCCCTATTACCGTAGGGGACAATACCGTCCTTGGCTTACAACTGAGGAGTCATTCTGGACTTCCCGTTATTTCTCAGCCCCCATTTTCAATCTGTTGTCAAAGACTGTGGTTTCACCTTTGCAAAATCTCTCCAATGTGCCCCCTTCTCTCCTCTGACACTCCTACATGATGCAGGCCTACATCATTTCTTACCTGGACAGAGAGAAAGAGGCAGAGACAGAGACAAATAGAAGACAGAAAACAACAGCAATAACAGCAACCACCAAACAAGTTGATACCTGAGGGGGGACAAAGAAACGAGTTATTGAAGAAGTCCCCAAAATGTACTTTGTCCTGGAGGGACAGAAAAAAGCTATTAAAACAAATAATTTTACTTGTCTCCTACTTGTAGACACAGGTCCATTTCCTAGAGAATGGTGATTCTCTCCATTATGTTAATCTCTAACTAATCCCC
Organism: Gymnobelideus leadbeateri; assembly: GCA_011680675.1. Taxonomy (NCBI): domain Eukaryota; kingdom Metazoa; phylum Chordata; class Mammalia; order Diprotodontia; family Petauridae; genus Gymnobelideus; species Gymnobelideus leadbeateri. The sequence goes on along the minus strand of WOXC01011621.1, from coordinate 337,013 downwards.
CTGCCCACCTTCATGAGAGAAGAGATAAGACACAATGCATATATCAAACTTCAAATCAATGCTTTAATTTTGTTTTTTGTTTTGGTTTTATTTTTAGATAGAGTTATAAAGCATTTCAGAATCCATTTTTATGCTATAAGAAACTTCTAAGACAATCTAGTTCAGACTTCTTAACCTGGAATCCATGACCTTTTTTATTAAAAATTATATATATATATGTTCATATATATATATGTTCATATATATGTATATATATATATGTTCATCTCAACATAAATCCTTTCTAGTTCTATGAATTTAGTTTTATTTATTTATAACATTGGTTGCAAAATGGATGCCCATGTTTCACTAGAAAACAGAAAGGGTTCATCTATCTCTGTCTCTCTCTCTCTCTCTCTGTCACACACACACACACACACACACACACACACACACACACACACACACACACTTTGGAAATCTTTGATCTAGTCCAGTTCCTTCATTTAACAGATGAGGAAGTCAAGCCTTGTAGAAAGGTGATGTAAGAGGTGATATATCCAAGTTCTCAGAACGAGTTAGTGACAGAGCTGACCCTAATGGTCTTGGTTCCTGACAATTCAGTCTATGGCACTTTGGAATCTACTAAAGTAAAATGTTGTCATGCTTTTAAAAAAATTCCTCACTGTTCTGTTCTCGACATGACTCTGTCCCCAAGTGTACTCTAATAGACCTTAAGTAATGATGATAATTACTTGTCCTAAGCTATTCTTGTTACAACCATGTTCACAGTATAGCCCTGACTTGAATGGGTCATTATTTTCCCCCAAATCATTTCAATCCCCCTGGACTCAAGTGTTTAGTCCAAAAACCTCATTATGTTTGTATGGAGGCATCTCACACATAAATCTTTAGAACTGAAAGGGGTTTTAGTATACAGAAAATTAAAAGAAGGGAACTGAAAATTAAACTAAATTGAACATTAAACACCTTTTCAAAACATAGAGAATATTGGTACTTTAAAATACAGAATCATCAATTTAGAGTTTGAAGGGATAATCTGGTCCAATCTCTACATCATATAGTTAAGAAAATTGAGGTACAGAGAGTTTGGATGAATAGCCTAAGGGAGTCAGTTGCAGAGATTCAAACCAAAAGCTTCTTTTTCCAAATCTAGTACTTTACTTGGAACTATGGTTTCTCTTCCAGTGGTAAAATCCTATGTCATTTACTGATGTCATGGTACTACAATAAATGGGACTGGAGTCAGAAAGGGTCTTGTAGAACAGAATGTTAGAACTGGAAGGGCTCTCAAAATATTGGTTGTTAAAAAAAAATATTGACAGCTTTTGGTTTTACATCACATTGATTTTTAAATGTATTCTCTCTCTCCCCTTTCTCTCCCTCTCATCCTTTTGTCAAAGAAATATTCCTGATAATAAGAAAAGAAAGAAAAAGTAGAGGATGGAGGAAATATCCAACAAAACTAACCAATATATCAACTAATTCTCCTACTATATTTATTGTTCTATACCCACCATTGCCAACCTCAGCAAGGAAGGTAAGGGACAGGTTCATTTTTTTTAAATCTCTTTTCCAGAATCAGTCTTGATAATTGTAAGTATACAATATTATGTCATATTTGTTGATGCCATTATTATTCTATCAATTTAAAATAGTTGTCTACATATGTCTTTTGTGGTTCAGATTACTTCACTCTGTATCAGTTCATATAAATTTTCCAGTATTTTTCTGAATATTTCATGTTTGTTTCTTCCCACACAGTGATATTTCATTATACTCATACACCACAATTTGTTTATCCATTCCACAATCAATAGATATCGACTTTGTTTCCATTTCTTTCTACCACAAAAAGGACTGCTATGAATCTTTTCCTGCATTACACAATACTTTCTGATTTTGCCCTTTTTGGTTTATATATCTAGCAGTGGGATCTTGGGGTTAGAAAGTGTGAATATTTTAATTACTTTTTAAGCATAATTCTCAGTTGCTTTCCAAAAGAGATAGACCAGTTTGGAGCCTCATGAACAATGTATTAGTGTGCCTGTCTTTCTGTGGCCCCTCTGACACTGACTGCTTCTATCTTCTGTCATCCTTTTCAATTTGTGAGATGTAATGCGAAACCTCAGATTTATTTTGATTTTTATTTCCCTTATTTTTAGTGATTTAGGGCAATTTCCAATATGGTCATGAATAGTTTACATATATATATATATATACACATATATATATAATTTTATAGAACCTTGGATATTAGAAATATAAGCATTTTAGATATCATGGAGAATTTTCTCCTTATTTTACATACGAGGCCTATTAATTTGTTACATTTGTTACCTAATAAGGAAATTAGATTACATTATTAGACTATAAAGGCTTGAAGGAAGGGAATGAAATATGCTTAGCCTCTTTTTGTATCACTAGTACTTAGGACAGTTCCTGGAACATAGTAGGCACTTAATAGATGTTTATTAATTGATTGACAGAGCTCTCTCTTGAACTGAAGGATTCTCAGTCCAGGTGTAGGGCTTTTTTCTATATAGTCAACTGCTCTTGCTGAGTAAGACCCACCCATTTCAACAACCTTTTCTCTTCTGAGCCCAGTTCAGCTTAACATGATCCTCTTCTCTCTCCCTGAGGCTTGTTCCAGGAAGGTGAGCTATATTAAACTCACTGCCATAATGTTTGGTCTTATTGATTTCTTTCTTTTCTTCTTCTTTCTGTTTTTTTTTTTTATAGTACAAAACATCCAAAGGGCAGTTCAGAAACAAAACAAAAACAGGGAGAAGAAATATGGAGGGGAAAATGTGCTCCCCACTGTAGAATTCCCCACCATCAACAATCATCTTAGAACCTTCACTATGGTGTGTCAGGGCTGGGGCACTTTCTTGGACAGAGTCCTTTTCTTCTTTCTTTCAAGGTGTGTGACGGCTTTAACTGTAAGCAACACTGAAGGACAGGGGCCTGATTCCACATTTCATGCCTGTCAGCTGCAGACAGAACGGTTTATCTTTGACAGACCCCTTCTTCCATGATGGCTGTTTCTGGGAGTGAAAACACGTCTCCATCGTCAATTGGAGCAGTAGCAGGGTACAGGAAAATGAGCATTGAGTTTGAAATCAAGAGATCTGTTTTATACTTGAAGACACTTTAGAACAGGGAATGCTAAGCCTGGGAGGAACCCTTGAGATCCTCTATGCTAAAGAACCTACTAAGGACATTTTACAGATGAAGAAGCAGAAGGGGAGAGAGGGGAGGGAGAGAGAGAGAGAGAGAGAGAGAGAGAGAGAGAGAGAGAGAGAGAGAGAGAGAGGAACAGACAAATACTGGCCAAAGTCATACAGCTAGAAATGTCAAAACCAGAAGCAGGTGGTGGTACAGTAGATAAGAGCACTGAGTCTGGACTCATGGAGACCTGAGTTCAAATCCAGCTTCAGATTCTGTTTCTATATGACCCTGGGCAAGTCAATTAACTTCTGTTTCCTCAGTTGTAAATGGGGATAATAATAGCACCTCCCCTTCCACAATTGTTTTAACAGGGTAGAAATGTGAGATTGGCAAGATTTTTAATTCCTATTTTAAATGCTCAAATGTAATCCTATTTGTTAAAAATACTTAATATGTTACTTGGCACATAGTGGTTGGTATACAAAAGTGGTAGCTGCTATATAAATATTCATTCCTTTTTTCTATCCCTTCTCCTGTACACAACCTTTTTCAAGATCGAAAGACAGATCGCCATCATTCTTAGCTTAGACTGATCATGGTTTTAAAGAGAAAACTTATCCAAACCTGACTTTGACATAGCATCTCATGGAAAATGCATTCCCATCATTCTAAATGGGACAAGGACAAAGTTAGTTCAGGCTGTGCAGCTGTCACAATACACCTGCTGTTGGTCCAGCTTCTGCCTGGACTTGGGAGACATACAGGTGAAACAAAGGTCTAGGATATGGTTCTTGATGGGTATTCATTCATTCCTCCATTAATCCACTTATTGATTCATAAGGACAAGGATGGGTAAGAGAAAGTAGAGCTACTATATCTATCTCCATCTCTTTCTTTACCTGTATCTTTATCTCTATCTCTGTAACTATAATTGTATACATATCTATACCTTTATCCATAGTCATATGTATATCTATATCTATACCTATATACAACTATATCTACTCATATCTCTATTTACATCTACATCCATATCCCTATCCATATCCACACCCATATCTATATGTGTTTACACATATATACACACATACACAATAAACACATACATAAGTGTATATATGCATGTGCATGTATGTATACATATTCATACATGTATATATTATACAATGCATGTATACATATGTAAGCATGTGTGTCTCTACGTCTATGTTTATGAACACACAGAATATATGAATATGTATGCATTGGTGCACATATATGTATGTCTGTAAATGCACACAGATGTATGATAAGCATACACATATGTGTATGTATATATGTATAAATGGTATACTCATGTGAGAAAATTTAAAGCTAAGAAAGGAAATGCATAATAGGGAACATTTGGGTGATACATAATGGAAGGAAAAACAGAAGCAATTTCATAGTCAGAGAATCACAGTGCCCCAGTACAGAAACAAGGAATAGATAAGGAGTTCAGGTAATATTAGCTTAGATTAGAACAAAGGAATGTAGTAGTTGTGGGGAACAGCTCCTGGAGAAGCATACACTCTTCTCTCTGTCTCTTTCCCTCTGTTTGTGTCACTGTCTGTCTACCTCTCTGTCTTTCTCTGTCTTTGTCTCTGTCTCTCTCTCTCTCTGTCTCTCTACACACACACACACACACACACACACACACACACACACACACACACACACACACCATCTTTTGGAAGCTCCCTCAAGACACAAATATCGTGGTCAGCGTCAGCCTTCGCTAATGCTTAACCCACTGCCTCTTTAATTCCTGCACCCATCAGGAGGCTTTCTACCTGTCCCATTGATAACTCTAATCCTATGAAACTGACTTAGTTCCTACAACAATATTTCACCTAATTTTGTATTCTTGTACAATCAGTTTATGACTTTATAAGGGCCAGATCTGTAAAATTTCCCCAATGTTGCTTTTCTAACTGACTTTATACTGTTTATGATATCCTTCTGATAATATTAATAGTTCATATTTCTATGCTATAAGATTTTCAGACTCTTTATTCCCAAGAACTTCAGGAAAGAGGTAGTAAAACCATTATTTTCCCTATTTTACAGAGGGAGAAAGTAAAGTCCAGAGAAGTTAAAATATCATAAAGTGCTTAAAGTTACAGAGCTATGAATGGATCTAAGATCTTCTAATTCCAAGTGCTATAGACTTTCCACTACATGTTGCTGGTAAGATTATCAAATTTCCACAAAGTTTCAGAGCTCACAAATTGTAGAGAACTATGATAAGTAATGGAAGAGAGATACAACAATGAAAGAAAACCCAATCCCTGACCTCATTGTGGCTCACGAACCAGAAGCAGGCTGTGTCCGAAGTCATAACTAGGGCAGGGTGATCTGGGCTCTGCTCCAGGATACTGAAATTATAGAGAGCAAAATCCCTCACCCACACACCAATTAACAGGGTAAAAATGTGAGATTGGCAAGAATTTTAATTCCTATTTTAAAATTAGGAAAATGAGGATCTGATTTGCTCAAGGTTATGCAAATGGATAGTGAGTAGCAAGGCTGGGATTCAAAACTGTTTCTCTTGACCCTCAGGCTGATTTTTTTCTACTATTATTTAAAAATACATACACACATACATACATATATATACATGTACACATATACATACATGATATGTGTACGTGTATATGTCCTTGAATATCTACACATATGCATGCTTGCATTTGCATATTTATATCTATACACAGACATACATATGAAGGTATAGGTGCATATATATATATAATTTACATCTATCTCTCATTTACATCTAATCTAGCTATACATCTCTATATAAATGAATCTATGTTTATATCTATCTCCATCTCCCTATCTATACCTATATAAACAAATATCTATCTAGCGTTTCTCACATGTTACTGATATCAGACCATAGTCTTTGAGAAGGAAGGGAGCTCAGAAATCTAGTTCCTCTTTTTGTTTTTATAAATGCTCAAACCAGGGTTCAGGAAAGTTGTGAGATACTCCTGTATGTCTACAGGTGGACAGAGTGAGGACTAGACATCGAGGTCAATCTGTGCTGTTTTGTAGCGTTTCCGTATTCTCTCACTGGGGTCCCAGGTACTATGCTGGCTGGCCTTGCCTGCAGCCTGTACTCCCTTTCTTGGCCTGCTTCATTGCTGAGTTATCTACTGGAAGTATATCACCTATTCCTATAAGTATAAATTTATAAAGGGAGCTTAAAAGGTTGGCAGCGTAGCCTGATGTGAATTTCAGAATAGATATCTTAATGTCCTCATGTAAATTAGAGGCATTTGCCCACCGTGAAGCAATTGGCATCTGAAAATCTGCTAACCTAATGATCTATGAATTATGAGTATTTTGTTAACGTCACTCGCCTCTTACTCCTGCTGAGGACTACCCAGACTCTGGCTATGTTGTTCTTCTCCCCTCAGACTGAAGAGAATTTAAAAAAAAAAATACAAAGAGTTGATGTGGTTATTTGTTATGTTTTATTTCATCTTCATAGTTACATGAAAGATGCAATTATGCCAGCCAGGCAAATTAGCATGAGACTATAGGCCCCAGGCCTGGAAGAAATTAGGCCATATCTGCAAACTAATCAAGCTGCTGGAAAGTAGACAATTAGACTCAAATACTTTGGCCCTGTCTCTATCCTCCTGGAAAGATCGCTAGACTTCGATATTGATATTGATGAACTGGACTCTAATTCAGGCATTGCTATTTGCTAGTTTTGTGACTTTAGGCAAGTCAATGGACAACACTAACCAATTTCCCAGCTCTAAATTATATGCTAGTTTTTTTTTTCCAAAATAGAGGGGTTGTTTATTAGTATTAAATATTTTTATAGATTATGATATAATAACATAACACAATAGAGTAACTAATGCTATAATCAATATATTATTGTTGTTATTATTATTTTGGAGGCAACAATGAGATCCTTAAGATAGATAGATGTATATGTATGTGTGTGTGTGCAGATACACCTGTGAAGATAGATAATAGGCAATCAATAAATAGATGGAAATCTAGATAGCAGATAGATAAATGTATGGAGTGATAGATAGATAGCTAGATAGATAGCTAGCTAGCTAGATAGATAGATAGATAGATAGATAGATAGAAGCTTAATGGATAGATAAACACAAATCTACTGTATATGTCTATATATGTATATATAGAGAGATATACATATAGATAATAGATTATAGATGAATAGCTAGATGACAGATGAATGAATGGATAGATTTGATTTAATTGGTATAGGGAACTCGAGAATAAAACTTCCTGCACCAGGGCAGAAAAGCAACTTTACCTTAAAGCAATGACTGGGTAACTGAAAGGTAAGGTCATTGATTCCTAGTGATACAACTAATATGTGGCTGAGAGAGGATTTGGCCCCAGGTTGTCTTGACTTCAAAATCCCCTCTCAGATCTAACAAATCCCTATTTCTAAAAATGGTCTCATTATTAATATTTCTCAAGGTATTCTGGTATAGTGGATAGAACATTAGATAGGGAGTCAGCAAGACTTGGGCTTTAGTCATGCCTCTAATACTAACTAGTCAGCAAGACTTGGGCTTTAGTCATGCCTCTAATACTAATGTGACCATGGATGAGTCCTTGAAGTTCTCTGAGCCTCAGTGTCCTCATGAGGAAAGTGAAGGAGCTAGATAAGTTGGATTCCAATGCCTCTGCTACTTCTATATCTATGATTCAACAATTATCATAACTAATGGCAAAAATCCTCTTCTACGTTCTTATTCTGATGCTTACCATGGCAGTCTCCATAAGTGTGGAAATGCTTGGTGATGTAAGGTTGATCAATGGGTGATCAATTATTCTGGCTAGAGTAACTCATGAATCCACTAACTAAGGAAAGGAGGAAATTGTCATTATCATCATCATCATCATCATCATCATCATCATCATCATCATCATCATCATCATCATCATCATCATCACTACCACTACCACCACCATCACCATATGGATGCCCACCCTCGTGCAATTCTACCATTTGTAAGCACGGCCAGAGCAGAACATTGTTTCTCGGACTGGCACTCCATTTTGGACTGCTGTGTGTACTGCTAAATTGCAAGACTGACTAATGTGCAGTAAAACTCCATTCTTCATCTGACTTGAACAGTTCACTGGAAACAGTCTTATAGATGGCTCCTCCTTGCTCTCAAATCATCTGCTCACTGCACTGTTTCCTTAAGAAAAATTTCAAGGTAGCTTTCCAACTCTGAACATTTTCCTTGTCGAGTTGTTGTTGTTGTTCAGTCATTTTCAGTCATGTCCAACTCTTCATGACCCTATTTGGGAATTTCTCAGCAAAGATACTAGAGAAATTTGCCATTTCCTTCTCTAGCCCATTTTACAAATGAGAAAACTGAGGCAAACAGGCTTAAGTGACTTGCTCAAGGTCACACAACTAATAAGTGATCTAGGACTGGATTTGAAATCAGGAAGATGAGTCTTCCTGACTCCAGGCCTATTGATCTCTTCTCTTTGCCACCCTGCTGCTCTTTGCATAGCCTTCCTTTTCTGTGACAGCCAATGAATTTCTCATGTCTTTTCTCTTCCCTTTAGGTAATTAGGTAGTGAAGTGGAGGAATAGTTATACTTGTAATCAGGAAGACCTAAATTCAAATGTTATCTTAGATAATCCATAGCTGTGTGACACTGGTCAAGGAATGTAACTTGTCTAATCATTCCTTCCTTCTTTGCCTATGACATCCTTTAAATCCTTTGATACCATTTGGTAACAGACTGTCTCCATTGGAGGAAAAAAAAAACCACATCCATGGCAGCTAACATTTATATAGTATTTTAAGATTTGCAAAACTCTTGACAAATATCTCACATTCACAACAACCCTGGAGGTAAGTGATATCATTATCACCACTTTACAGATGAAGAAACTGAGGCACAGAGAGAAGTTAAGAAACCTGCCAAAGGGCAAATATCTAGTAAGGGTGTGTGAAGCAGAATTCAAACTCAATTCTTTCTGACTCTCAAGTCCAACCCTCTACTTTAGCATCCAACTGCCTACCTGCAAGTCTCTGTGAAATGATTTTAAAAAAAGAAAAAAACAAAATAACAAAAACACACAAGAATGAATAAAACCACAGTCCCTGCCTTTTATATTAGCAATTTTGTCACTTACTAGGTAAGTATGTTCTTCACCAAGTCACTTAGCTACTCTAAGACACAATTTCCTCAAATGGGGTAATAATATCTGCAATATCTACCATATGGATGTTTCTTTTTTCTTCCAATTCAATAAACATTTATTACGCATCCATTATGTGCAAGGTACTATGCTAGGAGCAAGTGATATCCTGCATGCAAAGAACCTTTTGATTTAAAAAAATAAGTGTAATGGATGTCTTTTATTTCCATAGCACAACCATTTCTGAATATGCTCATGTACCCACTAATGATCTTTCCCTTGAAACAAAGAAAAACACACACATAAGAAAACCAACTGACACATTCACCCTTCTGACAGCATAAGTATCCTTCCATAGCAGGGAAAAAGATACATACTCAAAGGAAATTGTTCAAGATATAGTCATTCAGTTGTGTCCAGCTCTTTGGGAGTGTTTGTTGTTTTCTTGGCAAAGATACTGGACTGGTTTACTATTTCATTCTTGAGCTTATATTACAGATTAGGAAACTGCACCAAACAGGGTGAAGTGACTTGCCCAGGGTCACACTAGAAAGTGTCTCAGGTGAGATTTGAACTCAAGAAGATGAATCTTCCTGACTCCAGGTCCAGCACTCTATCCAATGCACCAGCTATATGCCCCTATAAAAATTAAATATTCCACATTATATTATTAAATTAAATTAAATTAAATACTCCACAATTATAGAAATACAAGTTACAAATTGAAACAACTCTGAAGTTTCACCCCATACCTATCAATTTGGAAATAGTAAACAAACAAAAAAAGCCCTAAACATAAACATGAAAATTATTGGAGAGTCCCTGAGAAGAAAAGGGGCACACTAGTAACTGTGGTGGAGCTATAAATCTGTCCATCTGTTCTGGAAAGCAACTTGGAACTAGATCTCCAAAGTCACCAAATGGTGCACAAGCTTTGATCTAGAAATACCATTACTATGACTATACTTCAAAGAGAAAAAAGGAATAACATCGAAAACTATAACTATGGCAGCTATTTTGTTATATAAATGAACTAAAAAGAAAGGGGTGGCCGCAAATCGGAAAATTGATAAAAATTATGATGCACGAATATAATGGAATATTATTGTGATATTAAAATTGCTGAAAAGGTGGATTCAGAGAAAGCTGGAAGGAGATACATAAAATGATGTAGAATGAAGTGATCTGAACCAGGAGACCAATTTAATTTATACAGTAAAAATAACATAAAGGAAAAAAAAAACCTTGACTACTTGAGAATTTTGACCAATCATGATTACAGAGGGCAGATGACGAAGCATGTTATCTACATCTCTACAGAGAAGCAATGAACTCAATATTCAGAATGAGACATGCTTTTTCAAACATTAGTAATGCAAGGATATGTGCTTCTCATATGTAGATGAATATATATATATATATATATATGTATGTATTTTGTGAGGGTTTTGGTTTCCTTTTTATTTCCCCCAGTTTCAGGAGAGGTTAGAATAAGGAGGGTTAAATGATAAGAAAGGAAAAGGAAGGGAGGAAGAAAGGAAGAAGGAAAGGAAGGAAGGAAGGAAGAAGGAAAAGAAAGAAAGAGAGAGAAGGAAAGAAAGAAAGAAAGAAAGAAAGAAAGAAAGAAAGAAAGAAAGAAAGAAAGAAAGAAAGAAAGAAAGAAAGAAAAAGAAGGAAGGAAGGAAGAAAAAGAAAGAAAGGTCATTGAAGGTTTTTGATGCATAGAAGAAAACAAGAGTACAGAAAAAAGGTCAGAAGGAAGCAGACAAGCAAGAGAGCTTTAAAAGTTATATACTGATTTTATAAAAGTAGCATATAATATTTGCAGTTCCATGGCTATCCTCTTTTTTTCTATTTCTATCTTGTATGAGGAAGTGCTCATTGTATTTGGTGATTGTCAGGTTCAGATTTATTTTTTTTTTAAACATCAAAAGATGCAACTTCCACAGACATCCAAATTTGCATTGTATCTGCCCCCTCAGATTCTCTCTCAAAAGCATGGGGCCCTCTAGTTCATGCACAATAATGACAATCCATGTAGCCCAATGTTCTCATTTCACCTGTATGGAAACAAAGACTTGTATCTCCTTAAGAAGGGAAATCACTAGGCTCATGTCAAATAGCTAGGCAGAGAAGAGTGAATTCAAGTTTAATGAAGTACACACACTCAAAATGTCTTTCCATTGTACCCCTCCCCCACTATCTCCCAACTGCATCGTGTTCTGCACAGAAGCTAGGTTCCAGATAGTATCCTAATTGTGCTTTCAAAAATACATTTTTTGAGGGCTGCTAGGTGGCACAGTGAATAGAGCACTGGCCTTGGAGTTAGGAGGACCTGAGTTCAAATCCGGTCTCAGATACTTAACACAAAAACTAGCTGTGTGACCTTGGGCAAGTCACTTAACCCCAATTGCCCTGCCCCCCTCCCAAAAGCAAAAAAAGCAAAAACAAAAACAAAAAACATTTTTGAGATGTCAGATATAGAGCACTGAAGAAAATCCTTTATCTCCCCAAGCCACAGAATGTGAAAACAAGTTTATGACCAGGGAAGAGAGATTTTCTATGCCCTGGTTACTATTACTGCCAAGAAGAAGAAATATAATGATTCATTTTCCTACTCTCTGCATCATTCACAAGGGGCTTTGGAAAAACTAGGGCTAGGAACATAATTACAAGAAATAGAAAATGAGGTGGAGGCCAAATTAAGGAAGTAAGCCTTAGGCATAAATTTAAACTGGTGACAATCTTTCAACAAACTTCTCCTGGCAGGGAGTTAAAAGGCTACAATACACTTGCAGAAATCCATTAGATAAAAGGAATAAAAATTAACAGGTGCAGAGCCCAGTGAGTCCAACTTCTTAGGACAAGCTATAAACCATGGTGATTTTCAGAGGTGGTTTATTTCCTATACATAGGCTTGATTTGCATAATTTGCAACACTGCCTTATGGGAGCAAACTAAAGCAGTTTTGGAAGAACAACTAGGCTAGAATGAAGTGTAGATAGGCTGGAGTTCAAGTGTCAGAGTCTGAGATGATCTCCTCATCAAAAATTTGTTTACTACCCCTTCAAATCAGTGGCAAAGTATGGCTTTGTAGGATTAACAATAATTATGCTTTCATTTCAAGAGTCTTCATAAGAGGATTCCTATATGTACCTTTTGCATCTCTTTAATGCAGTGTTGCGTGTTATTAGATAGCTCCATCTTAAGGTCCTCATGTGGCTCTTTGAACAAATCCAAACTTCATGAAAAAACAGCAATATTGTACGATGATTGACTGTGAATGACTTAGTTATTCTCAGCAATACAATCATCATAGCCCTTTAAGGGCCCCACTTGAGGACCTGGAGGGTCACATATGGTCTCAAGGCTACACATTCCCCACTCCATCCTCTTACTTTTCAATATTTCTGCAAACATTCTACTTATGTGTGTTGTTTTCTCTCATTAGACTATAAGGTCTTTGAGGACAGAGACGGTCCTTTCTGTTTATGCTTGTAGTCCCAATGTTTACCATATTGCCTAGTACATAATAAATGCTTAATAAATGTTGGTAACTTGGCTTCTTACCACCATGTTAAAGATCAATCATTGATCCATGACCATCTCATAAGCCCTGGTCTTGGCCTTTTAGAAAGGAGGATAGTTAGAGAAATAGATGAGATAAGGAAAGAAACTATATACTGAGATTAGGACTCAGTTTCCTTGACTGTAACACATCTACAAATGCTTTCCAAGAGAACCAAATGATGGAGGAAGAAGAAGAACCATGTGGTTCCAGAGATGGCAGTGGATGGAGGCAGCCTTTATGTAGCAGAGAGGGCCTAGGCCAAGCTGGAAACAACATGAATGCAAACTGGTAATAGGATAGAAGCCACAGTGAATGACAGAGGACCAACTGTCCCAGACTAAACAGCAGTTAGTTTTCTCTCCTCAGTGTAGAGAGGAAAAAAAAAAGACTTTGGTTTCTACTAGTATTGTGAGTAGTGTGGGCTTTGCAGGTCCAAGGAAAAAAAAGTTGACTGTTCAGGGACTAAAAATAAATTGCTTTTGTAGGTATATCTTCATCCCAGGTTGTTGCTATAACTAAAACGATTGTGTAGACCAGTGATATCAAGCTCAAATAAAAATAGGGCTACTTATCGCTGCCTGAGGGTCCCTACAGCTGCATATTTACTTAGTTGTTAAAGCTAGTGGTATCTGTGTTTCATTGTATTTTTATTTAGTTGTCAATTATATTTCTATATGGTTCAGCTATATACATCCGCTCCCATCCCGCTTCTTTAGTGTAGGCCCTTGGGGAACATGGGTATTCCCAGAAACAAGAGAGTTGCTTAATGTGTGTAGCGGCCTTACCCCCAATGTACTACTATAATTCTTAAGAACTTCAAATGTCCCTAGCAGGGAGGGAAGAGACTCTAAATGCCACCTCTGTGACCTCCAGTTGGCTTCAGGGAAAGGAGCTGGGTTGAGAAGGGGAGAGGAAGAAACATAGTGAAATACTACAAGATACACTGTGAAAATACTCATTTCTGCTTTATAGAATGAGAAAACTGAGGCTCAGAAAATGAAAAAAGTGAATAGTCCAAGGTCATACAATTAATAAAAAGAAGAACCAGGACTCAAACCCATGTCATATGACTCCAAGAGTGAGTGGTCTTTCTACTAAAACTTTCTGCTCACCCTCCAGTCCCAAAGTGATAAAAGAAAATGAAGACCACCCTATGCCCTGTGACATCCCACATCAAGAAGGTGCTAAGGAGATACAGACCTGGGTGAGTAATAGGGCAACAAAAGGGGACTGAGAATAGCAATGGGGGTGGTTGAGAGAGGACCCACCTCTGAGGCTAGTCCTTGGGGTAGGAGAGGAAAACTTGCTTGATTTTAGCAACAAAGGACGTCTGAGACACACCAGTAGAGAAAAGTCTTCAGAATGGCAGAGAAGACACCTACTAAGATGGAGGGAGAAGCCTGGGCTCAGACAAGACTAGCACTAAGGTGAAGAGAATTGGTCCCAGTGTAAGATTGTGATGAAAAAGGCTAATGGTCATATAGTAACAATATTGTACTATATATATATATATATAGATATAGATATATATATATACACACACATATATATGTGTGTGTGTATGTATGTATGTATATACACATATATGTATTGTATATATGTTTGTATTGTATGTATATTATATATATACACAATATTTATATATTGTAGTATATATGATTCAATAGATCCTATGAAGGTAGCTTATCAAGTAATCACATATGCAAAAGCTATGGGTATCATGAGGGCTTAGAGAGAAGCTAATTTTAGCATGATTGAAATATGAAGTCACTTTGGTTACCTGTAGACAAACTGATAGACTTGTTCATTTTTTTTCCCACACTGACCATAGAATTTCAGAATCATAGACTCTTGGCTTTGGAAGAGCATCACATATAATCTAATGAACCATACCTTAAGCAGTTAGGTAGCACAGGGGATAAAACAAGAGATTTAAAGTCAAGAAAATCTGAATTTGAATCTTTCCTCAGACACTTACTACCTGCATGACCCTTGGGGAAGTAACTGATCTTTTCAGGGCCTCAGTTTCCTTACGTACAAAATAAGGGTGATAATAGCACCTAACTCACAGCATTGTTGTAAGGTCAAACGAGGTAGCATATAAAATATTTTGCAAACCCTTAAGTGCTAAATAGATATTATTATCATGAAGATGATTAACAATAGTTATAAGCACCTCCTCTATGCCACCTCTAACAGATGGATTCAATATCTAACTGAATACCTTTAGTAGTGAAGTGGAACCTACTTTCTCCCGAAATTTTCTTCCATTCCATTCTGGTCAATGGACAAGAAATGGAAGAAGCAAGCATATTGAGCTTATCAATAAGTATTATTGCCCAGGGATTTTGTCTGGAACTTGAATCAGGTGAAGTGTGACACTCCCCAAAGAGACTGTTTTGTTCTTGTCATTGCAACCCCGGAAGCTACCCCAGTAGCTGGGACATTATAAACACTTAAAAATGCTTGTAGATTCATTGGGCACTTCATTTCCTTGGCACCTTTGCACCAAAGTCAGGGGTGTTTCTAAAAGAAGCCAGTTTAGGGGGCAAGACTGACCAGATTGTCACCTCATTTTCTTTGAACTCACATTAAGTAGAATGTGGGTGAATGAAATGTACAAACTATATGTATTTAATAGGAAGGAACTGAATTAAAAAAAAAAAAAACCTCAGGCCTCAATCTATGACCAGTAAGCCTTTTCCTTACACACCTTTGCTCCATCTAAAACCTAGAAGAGATGAGGAAAAAAAGTGAATTCCAGGTAAACATTCTAAGGCAGAATGGCATGGCTCTTCAATTCACCTTCTTCAGGAGACAGACACCATTCCAATCTGGGTGACTACATTTCTGAGGTGTCAAAGGGGAGCCTTCCAGAGACTAGGTGATGTGCAACTTGAAAGCTAAATTCAACATCATCCCTAAGTTTGCGATTATAAAACCTCAATATAAATAATAACATAAGTAACATGTCAGCAAAAGTAGAAATGGCTTCTGTGGCTTTTTAGAGAAGACATTGAGATGAAATGATTATGACCACTGCCTCCCAGAAAGACCAAAAATAACACTGTTCTCCATTTTGGAAATAGATCAAATGCAAGGACAGGTGACCTAGGAGATATGAAACTATTCACAGCTCACTTCTATCCACATAAGTATAGGAGAAAAGTCCTTTGGAGTCAGAAGACCTAGGCTCAAGTTGCAAAATCGCCATTAAAAAACAAGTTTTATTAATGTATCATATGTAACAAACATTGGCAGACTTCTCACTTACTGAGAAGTCTCTTGTAATACAGTAAAGCAATTATGTAGAACTAACCGAAGAAAGACCTCATCTGAAAGTACATATAATATTTAACAAGCTTTGCAACTCCTCCTTCCCCCAACTCTCTATTTTTAAAAATGAACAGAAACCTATTTTTTCTCTCTCTTCCACCTCACTCCATTGGGGGGGGGGGAAGAGAGAGAAAGAAATCAATTTCTTCTAAAAAATATGTATAGTCCAGTACAACAAATTCCCTCATTTGCTGTATACAAAAATAGGTATATTTCAATCTTCACCCTAAAGCTCTTACCTTTGTAATGGTCAGCATCACTGGTATTCTGGAATAATGGATTGCCATTGAGCTGATCAGAGCTTTTAAGGCTTCAAAATATCATTTGTACACAATTGTTATCGTATAAATTGTTCTCTGGGTTCTGTTCATTTCATTCTTCATCAGTTTATAAAAGTCTTCAAAATTATTCATTTTTATAACATTGATTTGCTAGTATAAAGTATTCTTTGGTTTCTGCTTTAGTTTCTGTTTTGGATGTCTATGTTATTTTGTTTGTTTTTCAGTGTATTTTAAAGATCTGCTCCCTCATTTGTGATAGCATAACAGTACTCCATAATATTTATATACCATTACTCATTCAGTAATTCCTCAACTGATGACTCTCCCATTAGTTTTCAGTTTGCAACTACAAAAGATTTGCTGCAAATATGTATTTTTTCAAATAAATAACTTTCTCTTCTTTTAATTCCCCCTCTCCCCTGCCCCAGGTATAAGCCTATTAGTGATAGGGCAAAGGACCTATACTGTTTAGGAAATTATTCTGGTGCATAATGCCCAACTGCTATGCAGAATGCTTATACTATTAACTATATGACATCTGAATCTTTGTTTTCTCAATCTGTAAAATGGGAATAATGATACTGGCCCTACATCCCTCACAGAGTTGTGAGGAAAACCCTCTTTTAAACTTTAAAATGCCTTAGAAACATTGCAGTTATGTTCCTCCATAATCTAAATAGAAACTGCTTCTCCAGCCTCCTTTCCTATCATTGTGTGTGGGAAGTCTCATATTCTGTCCAATCTGGACCCTGGGCTGTTCACTGACCTGGATATGTCACATTCAACTTCTGTGATGACTGTACTCCTCACCCTGACCTTTCAGATCCTCTATGCTATTCAAGGCTTAAATGACCTTCCTCCTACCTGGTTATCTTGTCCTTAAGTTCAAATTCCCTCAACGATCTTTCTATCCTCCTGTATTTCTAAAATATGTTAATATTTCTTTTGATCTTTTCATATCCTATGCTGTATTATAGGTTATTTAAAAAGCAGTCAATAAATATTTTTGGTAAACAATTGGGGTTAAGTAACTTGCCCAGGGTCACACAGCTAGTAAATATCTGAGGCTAGATTTGACCTCAAGTTGCTCTGACTTCAGGGACAGTGCTCTACTTCCTGCACCATCTAACTGCCCCCTATAAATATAAATATAAATATAAATATATGTGTGTATTATTAATATGGCACCAAAAAGAACACAATGGTTCAGAATGTCAATATAGAACTAAAAGTTAACAATATTGAGCACCAATTTTGTATTTAGATGATAGCTATCTTCTTTTTAAAAATTTAGTATTTTATTTTTCCCCCAATTACATGTAAAAACAATTTTCAACATCTGTTTTTAAAATTGAACTCCAGGGGGTGGAGCCAAGATGGCATCAAAGAAGCAGGAAAACACCATGAGCTCCCCCCATAACCACCTCAAAAACCTATAAAATATGACTCTAAACAAATTTTAGAGCTACAGATCCCACAAAGCAACTGAGAGAAACAAATATCCTGCTGAAGGCAGGCCGGCAGGCCAAAGAAAGGGTTCATCCCAGCATGGTGGGAGCCAAGCCCAGCTCAGAATGAGCCTGTGGTTTTAACCCCAGGTTGACCCTGACCAAGAGTGGCTGGAGCAGACTTCAGGAGAGTGGATCACCAGCAGCTGTGGGGGTTTCCAGAATTATCAATCCATAAATCCCAAAGGCAAAGTAAAAGGTCAGTGTGGAACTCTGTTGGAACTGAGGGGGATGAAGGAGCGGTCTGGCCCCTGCCTCCAGACTGAGAAGCAACGGTAGTACAATGGAAGAGCAGTGGCTGTGCAGCCACCTCCACGTGGCTGCTTCAGAGCTCAGGGCCTGCAGATTTTATGGGGACCAAGCAATCATTCGGAGGGTAATAACTCTTATCTTAACCTGCTTGGATCTGGATCATTGTCTTGGGTGTAGGTCCTGGGGTGTGTGACCAGCAAGCCAGAGCTTGTGTTGTCTATAGAGAGGGTACCCAACCAATAGCTCCAGCAGCTGCAAAAACCCCAGTGATTTGAGACAAAGATCTCTCTGGAAGCAGAGTTCTACTGTGGCAAAGAGCTCAAAAGTCAGGTAATTGAGTGGCAACATAAGCAAGCAAAGGAGGCAAAGCAAAAGAGCAATCAAACTTTAAATTCCTTTTTTGGGGACAAAAAAAAGATCAAAGCATGGAACAGGGGAAGAAAATGAAGTCAGAACTCCTGCACCAAAAGCTTCCAAGAAAAATATAAACTGCTTACAGGCCATGGAGGAGCTCAAGAAGGATTTTGAAAATCAAGTAAGAGAAGTGGAGGAAAAAATTGGCAGAGAAATGAGAATGATGCGAGAAAATCATAAAAAAAAGAGTCAACCACCTGACTGAAGAAAATAACACCTTAATGGGGTGGCTAGGTGGCGTAGTGAGTAGAGCCGGCCCTGGAGTCAGGAGGACCTGAGTT
The DNA here is from genome assembly GCA_011680675.1 of Gymnobelideus leadbeateri. Classification (NCBI taxonomy): domain Eukaryota; kingdom Metazoa; phylum Chordata; class Mammalia; order Diprotodontia; family Petauridae; genus Gymnobelideus; species Gymnobelideus leadbeateri. Next base: position 318,009 of record WOXC01011621.1, on the reverse strand, counting down.
CAGATCCGGCCTCAGACACTTAACACACACACACACACACACACACACACACACACAAACAAACAAACAAAAAAAAACTAGCCGTGTGACCTTGGGCAAGTTACTTAACCCCATTGCCCTCTACAAAAAAAATAAATAAATAACACCTTAAAAATAGATTAACTCAAATGGCAAAAGAAGCCCAAAAAGCCAGTGAGGAGAAGAATGCCTTAAAAAGCTGAATTTGCCAGACATAAAAAGAATTTCAAAAGCTTACTGAAGAGGATGATTCCTTCAGAATTAGACTGGAGCAAATGGAAGCTAATGACTTTGTGAGAAATAAAGATACTATTAAACATATCCAAACAAATGAAAAAATAGAAGGTAAAGTGAAATATCTCATTGGAAAAACCACTGACCTGGAAAATTGATCCAGGAGAGATAATTTTAAAATTATTGGGCTACCTGAAAGCTATGATTAAAAAAAAGAACCTAGAAATCATTTTTCAAGAAATTCTCAAAGAAAATTACCCTGATATTTTAAAACCAGAGGGCAAAATAGAAATTGAAAGAATTCACCAATCACCTCTTGAAAAAGATCCCCAAAAGAAAACTCTTAGAAATATTATAACCAGGTTCCAGAGTTCCCAGATCAAAGAGAAAATATTACAAGCAGACAAGAAGAAATAATTTTAATATTGTGGAAACACAATCAAGATAACACAACATCTGGCAGCTTCTACATTGAGGGATTGAAGGGCTTAGAATATATTCCAGAGGTCAAAGGAGCTAGGATTAAAACCAAGAATCACCTACCCAGCAAAACTGAGTATAGTGTTTCAGGGTAAAATATAGTCATTCAATGAAATAAAGGACTTTCAAGCATTCTCGATGCAAAAACCAGAGTTGAATAGAAATTTTGACATTCAAATACAAGAAGCAAGAGAAGGTAAACAGGAAAAAGAAATCATAAGGAACTTATTAAAGTTGAACTATTTACATTACTACATGGAAAAAATGATAATTGTAACTTATAAAACTTTTCTAAGTATGAGGATAGTTGAAGGGAATATAAATATATACATGTACATATATATGTATATATACATATATATGTCTATATAAGAGGGTATATGTACTATGAATACATATGTGAGTGTGTGTGTGTGTATGTGTATATATATATATATGTACAGATATATATAGACAGAGGGCAGGATCAATTGAATAGGAAGGGATGATATTTAAAAAATAAAATTGAGAGGAATATAATGAAAGGAGATAGGGAGAGAAAGAACAGGGTAAATATCTTATGTAAAAGAGGCAAGGGAAAACTGTTACAATGGAGGAGAAGAACAGGAAGGCAAAAGGAAATGGGTCAACCTTACTCACTGAATTTGGCTTAAGGAGGGTATATCATACACATTCAGTTGGGTATCTTACCCTACAGTAAAGTAGGGGGGAAGGGGATGACAGGGAAGATGACAGAAGGGAGGGCAGATTGTGGGGGAGGGTAGTCAGAAGCACACCCTTTTGGAAAGAGACAGGGTCAAAGGAGAAAATAGAAGAAGTAGTAGATGGGATAGGGTGGAGAGAAATATAATCAGTCTTTCACAATATATCCTCTATGGAAATCTTTTGCATAACTATGCATGTACAACCTTTAATGAATTGCTTATCTTCCCAGTAAGGGTGGATGATGAGGGAAGAAGGGAAAGAATCTGGAATTTAAAGTCTTAAAATCAAATGTTTTAAAAAAAATATTATTATTATTATTATTTTACATGCAACTGGGAAATAAGGTATATAGGCACTGGGGTATGGAGTTCCATCTTGCCCTACTGGAAAGTTGGAAAAGGGAAGAGGAAATATGCAGGAGAGAGAAGATTGGGGGAGGGGGTATTCAGTGGGATCACTGTTTTGGGGTAGTGGGTAGGGGAAAGATGGGGAGAAAATATGTAACTCAAAATCTTGAGGAAAAGAATGTTGTAAATTAAAAATAAACATTAAAAAATGGAGTTCCAATATCTCTCCTCTTTTCCTCTCCCCCTTCATTGAGAAGGCAAGAAATTCTATATAAGCTGTACATGAAAAACATGTTTCCATATTAGTCACATTGTAAAAGAAAACATAGGCATAAATTTAAAGAAATAAAAACATAATATAAAAAGTGTGCCCTGATCTGTAGTCTGTCACCATTAGTTCTTTCTCTGGGTATGGATAGCATTTTTTCATCATAAGTACTTCATAGATGTCTTAGATCACTGTGTTACTAAGAATAGCTAAATCATTCACAGTAGATCTGATGATGACTATTCTCACCCATGACCTTGACACATGAGGTCATACATACCTGTGGACACAGAAGATAGAGCACTACTAGACTTGGACTCAGGAAGACCTGAGTTTTTAATCTTATCTCAGGAACTTTATTGTTATGTGTCACTGAGCAAGAGACTTAGCCCCTCCCTCTAAGTCTCAGTTTTCTTATCTTAAGAAAAGGGAGAATAACAGCACTTCAGGAGATTGTTGTGAGGCTCAGATGAAGTAAGATAGGTCCAACTTTAACCATTATTCTTTTCTTTTTTAAGAGTTATTACACAAATGTGCTCAAGTCAGTTAACAATGGCTTACTGAGCTTATTGTCATTTTTTTTTCTTTTTGGAGAGGTGAAGGCAGGGCAATTGGGGTTAAGTGACTCGCCCAAGTCACACAGCTAGTAAGTGTCTGAGGCCAGATTTGAAATCAGGTCCTCCTGACTCCAGGACTGATGCTCTATTCACTGAGCCACCTAGTCGCCCCTTATTGTCAATGTTTTTTTTTTTTTTTATTGAGAGCATTTACAATACTATTATTGTCGTCATCGTTGTTGTTGTTGTTGTTGTTGTTAGTATTGTCAAAAGAAGAAAAAGCTTTATCTGACCTTCACTCCAAACTCAATCCTAAGTGAACACTTTGTCTTTTTGCAAGTGGATAGCAACATTGAAAACATATGTTATCCTTGAATTTGCCCAAAACCTGGAAATAAGAACCACAGGAGGAGGTACTCCTTCAATCTTTCTATCCCAATCAAAATTAAAATTAATATTCAGCTGGTACTGGGGATGTATGATTTCCAATCTAAAATGGCTTTAATATTTTTTCATATTAATAGATTGGAATATAAAAGGGTAATAAGAGAAATCCACAGACATATATAATTTTTAAGTTTTATGTATGTGAACCTGCATATATTGGATATGATGTTCATGCCCATTAATAATGCATGCAGTCTGGAAGAATCTGGGATTTAAACTGGGTAGTTGGAGTTGAATCACCCAATATTTCCTGTGTCTCTCTAAAGAGTACAGTGAGAAAGAGACCCAGGAAATATAGCCTAGATAGCAAAGAAAAGAAGGAGATATGCCATTATTTTATTTATCATCCTAGCAGAGAATATTTCACATCATCCTGGCTCTACCTCTAACTTCATCAATATGACTTCTTTTAATTTTTAACACATATCTCTTTGTTGTTGTTCAGTTGTTTTAGTGGTGTCCAACTTTTCATGAACCTTTTGGGGTTTTCTTGACAAATATATTGGAGTGGTATAAAGTCAAGCATGAGCAGCTCTCCAGAAGTCTGCTGCTGTGAACAGCTTTAAGGTTCTGATCCTGTAATATAGTGAACTCTCTATTTATTCAGCAGTAAACTAAGGCAAAACATTCACAGAAACCAAAGTACAGCATTCACAATGATTTAACATAATAACTTATCACTACAGAGGCCACATAGTTTTCACTAAAGTGACCACATAGTTTTAAACAAAAAATATCATCCAGGAAGTCCTTAACTCAATCATCCTTAAGAAACAATCCTCCTTAAGGGATACAAAGTACAAAGTCCCACCCCTAGGTCACATTGTCTTAATCTCTCAGTTAAAAATTCTTCTTTCTTCTTGACTGGAGATTAGTTTCCAATCATCCTTAACTCAATCATCCTTTTATGGAGTACAAGGTACAAAGTACAAAGTTCTCCCATCCCTAGGCCACAGTAAATCATGACCCTCTCAGTCAGTACTAAGTACCCAAAGAGAGGTCTTTGTATCTTGACTCAAGGCTGACTCCCAGATTCCATGGTTCCTCTTCCATGAGTCCAGTTCTTACCTGAATCTACCCAACTGTCACCTGGATTCACAAATAGGCAGTCCTAGCTTCTGTTCCAGTTACTGTTCCAGTTCCTGCACTAGCTTGAACCTCACAGTGACCAGTCCAGCTCAAGCCTGGCAAAGCCTGTTTCTGGGAAGAGAAAACTTAATAGACCCACAACAATATCTACACACATCAAGCTTAGCAGAGTTACAACAATATTCACACACATTGCCTGCACTACCATCAATTTACTTTCTGCCTATGCAATCAACACAGACCAGAAGACAGGGTCTCTGTCTGAGAAATCAACACAAATCATCAGTAAAGTCCCAGGACCTCTGAAAATATCAGTAAAACCCTTCTTCATGACTTCTGTAAACAGACAACATGAAAGTCCTCTTTCAGGGCTTCTGAACCAGAAGTAAGGTCCCAGGGCTTCTGTAACAACAGCGATGTCCTCTATCAGCAGACAGATCTGACAAAGTAACATCAACACAGACAGGCAAAGTTCTGGCACCACAGTCATGCTTCCTATCAGTTCTACTCTGTCCCAGCTTTGGCTTCTGCTTATATATGGTGGTTCTCCTTCCTGTCCTACCCTTCCTGTTATGTCAGACAGTTTCTCCCACCTTAAAATCACAAAGGGGCTCAAATAAGTAGCTGAAACAAGGTGCTAAGTACTTCCCTGCTTGCCATTACAAGTGGTTTGGCATTTCCTTCTCCATCATATCTCTTAGATGCCTACTATGTGCTAGACACTAAGGTTACAAAGATACAATTCATCCAGAGCCTAAAATCAAGTTGTGGGGATATAGTATGTTATGTTGGAGACTCAGACAAGTATAATGTCACAATCAAGTGTTAGGGGAAATTGAAAGTGGAGGGAGCACATTCAACTTGGGAATTGGAGAAGAATTCTTTTCTTCACCAGCTCATGGAAGAGCTGGAACCTGAATTAAGGTTTGAAAAAAGAGAGGCATTTAAAAATGTGGAGACAGAGGAAAAGAGTGTGAAAAGTCTATTCCTAGCACAGTGAATGGAGTGCATAGATCGACTTGGGTAAGAGCTGTGTTGGTGAAAATGGAGTGGAGTATAATGCAGTTTAATGAGAATGTAGACTATATAATGGGAAGCAGCATGAAATAAAACTGGAAAGGAGGCATAGAACTAGATAGTGTAGGGTTTTATATGTTTGGATCAGGAATTTTTACATTCCTCATTAATCCACTGAGAGATGCTAAGGTTTGGTATGGTGTTGTTGTTGTTATTTGGTTTGGTTTGGTTGTTTATAGTAGATAAGTAATTTGATGACAATCATGCTTTTAAAAAGATTATTTAGGTGAATGACTTGCATTTGTATCCTCAGAAAGGAGAACAGTGTCTGATAAATCCATGTTTCCTTCCTTCCTTCCTGACCTGAACCTCAGTTCCCCTATTTGTAAAATGTGGAGATTGGATCTCTATGGTTCGTTCCAATTTCAAAGTCCATGTTTGATATTCTGACACTTTTATAATTGAAAGTGCCACACAACTTCAATATTTTGTATCCAAAATTCATTTCCACTTCCAAAGTTCTGTGTCCTAAGGTCCCTTTTAATTTCAGCATACTTTGATCCCTTGATCTATCTAATAAATGTAATAGACCTAGGGTTTTTTTTTTTTAATTTTATCCTATTTCCAATACCTAAGAGGAAAATATATATATAAATATAAATAAAACGAGCCAGGAGGAGGACGTACTACACTGCCTATCACTCATTGGGTGCCCTAATATTCACTGTATCATAGCACGTTCCATTATGGCCTTTATTTTATGATAGTAATGCTTGTCTGCCCTGGCAAATTTTGATAAATGTAATGCCAGGTTAAACAGCATGCAACCACACTAAGCAATATTAATCAAAGAAGAAGGAAGCTGAACACTCAGGCACTTTTTCAGTAGGGAAAAAATCATCATAAATGTCGGACTTCTTCAAATGACCACATTTCTTTGTTCACTTTCTGTGGAGCCCACCATTCACGCTGTATATAGGCAAATGGTGCAGCGCTTGTCGATGGGTATAAAAAGGTGTCCCTGGAGGGCCTACTCTTGATTTGTATGCTTTTCATCTCCCATGAACTCTAAATAAATAAAAGCAGGTTGCTTTTAATGAAAACCTTAGCAAAGGCCTGGCTCTTAATTGCATAAAAGTCTTATACACACCATCTCATCTTTTGCTATTTATTAGAATGACAAACTTCGCTTTGAGATGTCAAGCTGCACTAGAGAGAAATATGTGAAGGCTCCAGCATGCAGGGAAGAGGCAGAGGCACCACCTTTCATTAGGTTCAAAAGCTGACTTTGATTCTACTGTTGCTTTCTGCTGGAGATTAACATGAGATTCTGGTGAATTAGAGGTAGGAAACACCAAAATAGTCCAGTGGGCTTCCTATATGGACATGAGCAAGGCATTGCTTCTGGGCTGGGCTTGTTTGAAAGAATTAGTGTCAGGGACAAGGAGGAAGCAAGAAACAAAGAAAGAGTGCTGGATTCAAGCTCACAAAATTTGCCTTCCAATCCTAGCTTAGGGAGTCATTAGATGTGCAACTTTGAGCAAAGCTCCTGACTTTTGGTTTCTTCATCTGTCAAATGGAGATAAAGTCTACAGCTTATCTCATAGGGATGCTATGAAGAAAGTATTTTATAAAATGTACACATACACACACATACCTGCACACACACATATATGTGTGTGTGTGCATGTGTTTATATATATATATGCATATATACACACACATATATATATACATATATATAAAATTATTCTTTGTACACGTATCCCCAGTACCTAGCACAAGATGACACATAAAACTCTCTTAATAGGTGTTGATTGATTGTTGATTTTGAGTTCCAATTATGGCCACCTACTAGAGAAAAAGGGGTAGAGAAAAGATAATAGTTTTTTTGGGGTCAGAAAACTTTGAAGAGTTGGTTTCAAATGCTGGTTTTGCCAAGAAATAGTGAAGTGACATTGGGAATGTCATGTGTCATTCCAAGGCTTCCATTTCCTAAAATTTAAAATGAGGGGGGTTGAACTTGAAGACTTCTGAGGTCCCTAGCTCTGGCATTCTTTGTGCTAGGCTTGTTTCTAGGCATAGCATTCTATGATCTGAGATGTCTACCAATTCTGTTCTTATATGCTATATTTCACTGGAGTCTAAAACAGAGGCGTAACTACCCCTGGAGTTCCGAAGCCAAATAAACCACTCTACTTAGGAAATAAAAGTTGTTAGTGTTCCATCGATTTAGTCATGTCCATCTTTTTATGACCCCATTTGGGGTTATCTTAGTAAAATTACTGAAGTGGCTTGTCATTTCTTTCTCAGGCTTATTTTACAGATGAGGAAAATGTGGCTTGCCCAAGTCACACAGCTAGTAATGGTCTGAGGCCATATTTGAACTTAGGAAGATGAGTCTTCCTGACTTCAAACCCAGCACACAATCCACTCTACTATCAAGCTTCCCTAAGACCAATCATTTAAATGAAGACATTCAGATAAAATTGAACAAGTTAAACAGAAGAACATGATAGAAAGATACAACATCTAACCAGATAACACAAATGGTAATATGCTGACAAACACTATGAAGAATTAGAATGGCATTCCTGGAATGTGTGTTAAGCATAACAGATGGACTGACTAACATTTTAATTTCTTCTTGTAATGTCATCAAGGTAGCAGATGGCAAAATGCCAAAGGATAGTGATGTGGGGAAAGAATAGCATCAGCAGCTTTGTAAAGAGCACAGTGACACTCTAGACATCATCAAGCATAAGGTCTGATATTGTCAGGTTCTAGTGTTATCTTGTTTAGGAACTGGAAAGAAAGAAGTACAAAAGAGAAAAGGAAAGAGAGAGACAGACAGAAACAGAGAGACAAAGAGACAGACACAGAGAAAAAGAGACAGAGACAGAGATGAAGAGGAGACTGACAAGTCTTTACTATTAATTTCCCACTGAAATCCTATATAAATTTTCCACTAAAAGATAATAATATTTGTGCTTTGAGGCCGTTAGGTTAAGACCCTTACTCCCACTGAAGATTTATATGAGAATATAGTCAGAGAAGAATCAGACGACTGGGAGAGCAGGACACAGATGGGTTGTGATCTTCGGTGCTTTATGATATGTCCAGGTAGATGAGGTCACAGACTCACAGAAACACCCAAACTCTTTACTATACCAATGAAATGAAGAAAAAAATATGTGAAGTTTTTTGGGATATGTTAGATTCAATTCAGAATGTATGAGAATTACTTGATGAACATTCCTAGGTTCTTTTCAGAATGTGTGTGAGTTCTGTTGAAAAAAAACCAAAACTGAAAATCTTTTGGATTATTGAAAGTGTCAGGTTCTGCCTTTCTAGAATATATTGGTGTTCCATCCAGAATAAAAGTTGATTTATTTTAGAACATGTGCAAATTCTCTATAGAGCATGTAAGAGTTCTGTTCAGAACATACAATGCTTCTGTTTAGAATTTATAAAGTTCTCCACAACAGAAGTCATTCAAAATAGGAGTCAAAAGGGGCCATGAATAACATTTAAAGATTCTTATCAGACTAAGAGAAGGGTCATCTCAGTTGAGCTCTATTCAGAATGTATGAAGCTTCTATTCAGATGAGGGTCCTCAGAATTTCAAGAGTTCTTTTTGGAAGAAGTGACGGCTCTGTATAGAGTATGTCCTATTGAGGACAAGTGGAGTTTCTATTTAGAATAGGTGAGGATTCTAATTGTATCCATATACAAAGATTCTCTTCAAATTATTCTTGCTTGCTTTTCAACAAGTGCTGTGAATGCCCAGGGCTAGTGCAAATTGTAACTTACTCTATAGCTCCTGTTCTTAGAGGGTTGCCTGCTACAAAAAGTGAAATGACTTGTCCAGAATCCTATGGACAATATGTGTCAGAGGCAGAACACTCCCCTAGGTTTTACTAGGCCAAGGCCGGCTTGCTAGATTTTTTTCAGGGCACTCTCAACTTCATTAAACTATGTGGAATTAAAATATCCATAATCCAATTCAGATATGTGCAAATCCTTATCAATAAATGAAAATACTTCACATCAGGCATCATATTAGATACTAGGTATCTGGGTAGAAAGGATAAAAATAATGCAGACTTTTCCAGAATATGTGAGTTCTACTAAAATCATAGAGTCATTCTCTCATTTGACCTTCAAGTGAGACAACAAAATGGAGGTACATTGCAAATCTTAAAGCTGTACAAAATGCTGGTTATTGGAGCAGCTAGGCAGCATGGTTAATAGAACACTGGTCCTGGAGTCAGGAGAACCTGAGTTCAAATTTGGCCTCATATACTTGATGTATTTACTAACTGTGTGACCTTGGGCAAATCACTTAACCCCAATTGCCTTGCATTCCCCTCTCCAAAAACAATTCTAGTTATTATTGTTGTAGTTATCTTTAGTGTTATTATAGTTAGTATTATTGTTTATTATTATTATCATTATCATTATTATTGTTATATAGTGGTGCTATAGTACATAGCAAATTTACTTCTGAATCAGGATGATCTCACAGATCATCATCTCTTCTGACAGATATGTGGCTAAGTTTCACTGAGCAAATCATTCACACTCTCAGTGCTCCAAGAAAATTGGTTAAGAATATAAATTGCCCAGTAGTTACTGACTTGTATTGGTACAGGGAGTTTCCTTAGTAGGCGTTCATATACTAATGAAATCCAATGGAGAGATTGATTATAGTTATTGTTCATTCATAAGGGATCTTTTCTCTATCATTTTATTACAATGAATTTGGGCGCCGTTTGTTGACGTACTTCATAAGTCAATGTCCTCCCATAGCAGTCCCACCCCAAACCCAAATAAATCAACATATTTCTCCAGCTCAAACACTGAGAGCAAAGAGAACAAGGGCAATGGAGCTCAGAATTGATCTCAGTGCCTTTTGTGCATTATTATTAATACCACCTAGGCCACACTGGTGTTTGCCTTCTCTCTGATTACAAAATTGCTATTGATTGTTTTTCTTAGGTACCTCATTAATGGTCACAATAAAATGTGACTTGTTAGTTATTTCTGTACAGTCATGATAAACCTTGCTCAGGATACATCTTGACCAGGAGCAGAGCCATAATCCAGCCATGACCTGAGGCAGAGCTGGTGTAAAGCAGAGAAAAGAGGAATGGATGGCTTCATCCTTGCACAAAATGAGAACTGCTCGATGCCTCATCTCTCCAAACAAATGATCAGGTTTGCCTTCACTGTACTGGTAACATTGAGTTATATACATATATATATTTTTTTAATTTTCTTGGATAAAAATAGGTTCAACCACCATTCTTTCATGTATAGATAGATATAGATATATAGATAAATATGTGTATATACAGACACATATATACATACAAGCATATGTGTATATACACATACATATACTTATGTATACACATTTATACATAAACATACACATATTATATGGGGATATATACATATATACACACATAAACATACAAGCTTATATATACATACACATATATACTTATGTATATATATACATAAACATACACTAGATATATATTCTATATATTATGCATGATACATTTATATAATATATATCAGTTGTATTATATGCCATACATATATTTATATATGTATATATCATACATATTATACACAATGTGCTTATATATGTGTGTATATATGTATATATACATATACATATATGTGTGTATATACATATATATATATATGTATATACACACACATGTGTATCTATCCTCCATATTATATCCCCTTCTTTAGCTAGAAAGATGTCAAAAATGGAGGAAGCTTGTCATAGTGGAAATAGCAATGGATTTAGGGTCAAAGACTGCCTTCCAATTCCAACTCTCCTTCTTATTATTTATATAACCTTGGGCAAGTATCTGTTCTCTCAATTTCATTTTCCTCATCCACAAAATGAGGATATTTTGGTCAACTGATCTTGAAAATGGCACAGTTCATAGAATGGGGTCAAGAAGACCTGAGTTCAAATTCAGCCTCAGGCACTTAGCTTCTCTTTAACCTTGGGAAATTAATCAACCATCCTTGGTTTCAGTTTCTCATCTGTAAAATGACAATAGTTACAGTGCTTACCTCACAGAGTGGTTGTGAAAATCAAATGCACTAACAGATCTAAAGTTCTTTGCAAACCCTAAAATATTATATAAATTGTAGCTATTATTATTTATTAGGGCCTTGACAAACTCTGAATCCTAGGAACTGAATCCTTTTAGCACCTGCTTCTTCTTTTCCTTTCTTTTCCTCTCAAATATATTTCAAAAAACTTTTCAACAGATGGAATGACCTCAACGTTTCTATTCTCTCCACTTGTATACTATTTTTACTCTCCATAGGAGTCTCTTCCTAATCCCCCTCCTTTTAAGATAACCAGAGAAAATCCCAGTCTATTCAAAAGAATCCAGAGAACTATAGAAGTCAAAAAGGGTTAAGCAGCACACAGTCCTTCAGTCATTTGTATCCTGGGATTATTAGACTTGAGGAGAAAGCCAGATGATTACTGACATACTTTATTTTATTTTATTTTTCCAAGCAATTGAGATCTCACTGAGCAACATCAGTTTTGGAGCCAGAGGAATTATGGTATGGTGGGAAAAACTCTGGGACCCAGAGACAGCAATCCTGGATTTGAATCTTAGCTGCAATATAGACCAGTAATATTGTTGTTCAGTCCTTTCAGTTGTGTTCAATTCTTTGTGACCCGTTTTGAAGTTTTCTTGGCAATTTTACTGGAGTGGATTGTCATTTCTTTCTCTATTTCATTTTAAGGGATAGGCAAACAGTGTTAAGTGACTTCTCCAGGGTCACACAACTAGTAAGCATCAGAGGACAGATTTGAATTTGGGAAGATAAGTCTTCCTCCCTCTAGGCCTAGCACTCTATCTTTGCAGTACCAAGCTGCTTGACTAGCTGTTTAACTCTGGCCATTTAATGTCCTGTTTCTGAGACTCCATTTCCTTAACTGAAAACGAAGACAATCATCTCTTCTCTCCATTGCCTGCTACCTCTATGACTTTGGACAAATCAATCAGCCTTCTTGGGGCTTAGTTTTCCAAGTTGTAACATGGAAAGTTTGAACTAGATGGTCTTTGAGGTCCTTTCCAGATCTGAATCAATGCTCTTCTGATTTTCCCATCCCAGGGTTTCAGAGGGAGGAAGGAGACACAAGGTGACTACTTTGTAAACCTTAGCATCCTAGGGAAGAAGTATCCAAAAATGGGGCCAGCAGAGGCATGCAGCCCATGAAATTCCAAGTGTCCTCCTCCCAACCAGATTAAAATGTAAATGGTAACTATTTTAACAAAATAAATTCAAAAATACAATAAAACATAGGCATGGTTACATTTTTAAGACCAAGTCAATGAGCAAACTGTGTACAGATTAGTGATTCCCCCCTTCTATTTGAGTTTGACATCATTGTTCTATATAAACTCATGTGTCACAAGGGTCTGGCATGCATAAATGTACCTACATATGCACTATACCTATGTATATATGTATAGATAAATATAGATATAAGAATAAATATAAATATAGATATAATCTTGCCTCTCCCATTAGTATGTAAGCCATCTAAGACAGGGGCAGATTTTGCCTTTTCTTTGTAACCCCACAGTTTTTCTTTGAAGACACCCCCCTGTACCCCACCTACCACCCACATGCTAAATATCTACTCTGGCAGCAGCTTCCTGTCTACGGTGACATCCCCCAGCTTTTAGAACCCTAAGAAACCCTGACTCGTAACCCAGCCCCACTCCTGTTTTTGATTTGCCAGGACTCTGATTAGGAAAACTTTGTGATTTCCCAAGGAGGTGGCTCTGTCTAAGCCTGGGTAGTTACCCTAGTCATCAACATGTATTCCATACCACCCAAACATTTAGTCCTTTCCCATATATAACAGCAGGGACCAGCAATTCATACACTGATAGAATGCTGGGATAGGAAGGGAATTATTCAACTAGTAACTTGTAATTCAACCTGTAACCAAATCATGAACTTCTTCTACAGCATGCCAGACAAGTAATCACCCATCCTTCATTTGCATACTTCCAATGGACAAGAAACTTACCACCTTACAAGGCTGGCCATTCCATTGTTCTGTTTTTTTGTTTTTGTTTTTTTCTTATGTCAAAGCAAAAGATCCCTCCTTTCAAATTTCACCCCATGGTCCTTGTTCTACCTGCTGGAGACAAGACAGGGAGTCTTTTCCTTTTTGAATATGATAGATAAGCTTTTGATTATTCCCTTTTAAGCCTTCCCTTCTACAGGCTAAATGCCCTTAACTCCCTCAACTATGGCATGGTATCAAATCTTCATGCTCCAACTCTTCTGTATTTTGTGAGACACTTCTTTGTGGGTTCATCTTTGTATTCTCAGTGCCTAGAATGATACTACATACATGATAGACATGAATGTTTATGGAGACATAGTGACTGTCAAATATTTGGACAGTCATATGGAACCTTCAAAGATTTGGGTGAAAGAGTCAAAGAGGTAGATGTCAGTTCGGTGTCAGGAAAAAACTGCTTCCCAATTAGAAACACAATGGAACAGATAGACATGGGAGATATAATGTCTCTCCTTGCTGGGGATCTTTAAGCAGAACACAGATAACCACGTTGGGGCAATTGTAGTGGTAGATTTCTTTGGGGGGAGGGCTGGACAAGATGACTTCTGAGTTCCTCTCTAACTGTAAAATTCTAGAATTCTAGAATTTGATGAGAAAGGGACTCCTCCACATTGATCTGGTAACTTTGGGTGGGGTGAAGAGAAGTCAGGAACCATCTGCCATGTTTCACTTTCTATTATCAGGTACTAACTTCTCTGGGCCTCATTTTTCTCACCTGCTTCTGAACTAGACAATCACTATAAACTCTCATCCATCTTTATAATCCTGTGAATTTCTTGTCTTATATGTATCCTTTACAATGTAATGCTCAGGATTGAATATAATACTCTGACCAGAGTCTAGGAGAGCAAGACTATTCTTCCTTGCTCTGGATGCTAGAATTTATTTCATGCAGTTCGAAAGTACATTAAATGCCTTTGGGAAAGGTAATGGGCCTCATCTTGTCTACCGTGGTTCCAGTCTTCTTGTTAAGTTGCACAAAACAAGAGTAAGGAAAAAAGCATAATTCCATTCGTGAATTCATGCTAAGGGTTCTTAGACAGGCTTCTAATGGGTAAACTACAAAACCTTAAAGTACACTTGGACACAGAAAGAGAATTCAGAAAAAAATATTACCTTCATTTGGTGCTAATGATTTCCAGACAGAAAGAGTTATTTATATTTCATTTGGAGTTCACCTCTGACCTTAGGCAGTCAATAAACATACAAATTAGTAATCCTGCGTATGTGAAAAACTAAATAAAATTAATAGATACTAATAAATAAGGAGTTTTACTACAGTTTTCTGTTTACTTATCTTTTGGAAACTGGAGAAATGTTTAAATTCCTATAAAGACAGTGTGACATCATGGAAAAGAATGGAAGTATGTAATTAAGAGAAGTATATTTTAGTCCTGGCTATTAAACTTGGCCTGTGATTTAAGAAAGGGACTTTATCTCTCTGGTCTCAGTGTCCTCATTTGTAAAAGGAGTGATTGGAATAAATTATCAATTCTCAATTTGAGTGCTGTAAACATTTTAGCTATCAATATACACACATATCTATCTACATACACATACAAATGCATACATCTAATTATATTTTAATAAAATTGGATTCCTTTGTAATTTGATGCATGTTGTTTTATGAATTTAAAAATATTATTGTGAAAAGGAGTCCATAGGTTTCACCAGGCTGTTAAAGGGATCTATGATACACACATACAAAAAAATGAACAAAAAAAGAGGTTAAAATCCCTAAGACTAGAGGAGTTTAGGTCCCTTTCACTTCTGATGAGTCAATTCCATTAAATTCATTAGTAAACATTTACTGCATATAAGGTGTTTTAAGTAGTGGGGGAGAAAGATAAAAATGATTAGTTCCTACTTTGAAGACTCTTAACATTCTACCTCCATCTCCCAATTTTGGAAATTCTCCCTGGCTGCCCTCCATATCTGGAATATCTCCCTCCACACCTCTGTATCCTGACTTTCCTGGCTTGTTTCAAATTGCAGCTAAAACCCCATCTTCTCCTGGAGACCTTTTATAAATCCTTAAAGTTAACCTTGCCTCTTCATCATAACCTTGATCATCTCTAATTTATCCTGTATATAGTTTGTTTGTATATAGTTGATTGAATGTTGTGTCCCCCATCACCCTATAAGCTTCTGGAAAGCAGGAACTGTCTATATCTTTCTTTTTAATCCCCAGTGCGTAGAAAAATGCTTGGCACATAGTAGAGTCTTAATAAATTTTTATTAACTGACTGAATGACATGTGAATGAATAAAATGTATTATATTTCTAATTATGCACATAAAACAATATATTATGATTAATAATATATAATTATATAATACAATTATTACATAATGTGTATTATATATAAACCTACACACATATATTTATCTATATAGAATACATGTATATGATATATACAATGTATGTGAGAGAAAGAGAGAGAGGGAGAAAAAGTGAGAGAGCAGGTCTGCATTTACATATATAGTATGGTAGTATATATTTCTTTATATATCTATATGTATGTGTATACAATATATATGCATATACAATATACACATATATGTGCTATATATGTATGTTCTTGTTTTTAGGCCTTTGGCTTCAATAATATACGATAACCTGAATAAGCAAACTCTATGTAAATTTGCAATTTATAATCTCCTTTAGACTGTATCCTAGGGTATCGAGAGGTTGTCACTTGCCCAGGTCATATAGTCAGGATGTATCGGAGACAGGAAATAAATCCAGAGCTTCCTCTATGCACTTCACTGTATTGTCTCTGAAATATAAAAATATACAAAGTAATTTACAGAGGAAGACTACATTGAAACTGAAGGAACCAGAAAAAGTCTTGCATAGGAGTTGGTCCCCAACCAGTCTTTAGAAGGAAGATGAGGCAAAAGATTACCTTTCAGGAATGAGGAGATCACTTTGGTTAAAGCATGGAGGAAGGAAATGAAATGATTATCTCTGTTCCAAATTCTATCATCTACATTTCTTTCCAGTTCATAGGCATCTATTCTCAGA
Source organism: Gymnobelideus leadbeateri (assembly GCA_011680675.1). NCBI lineage: Eukaryota > Metazoa > Chordata > Mammalia > Diprotodontia > Petauridae > Gymnobelideus > Gymnobelideus leadbeateri. Next base: position 301,662 of record WOXC01011621.1, on the reverse strand, counting down.
ACTTCAGAACAGGAACATATCCAGAGGTGTAAAAGACATTTTGGAGGGCAATTATTCTAACATCATCATATGAAAGTTGAGGAAACCTAGGCCCACCATTGCCTGTCTTCCCTCTGTGTCCTCATAGTTGTCAAATGATGCCGTTTCTACCAATAGAATAACTTTCATATCTCTCCACACCTTTAACCTTTCACCACCATCATCCTCGTTCAGGACCTTCACACCTAGACTATAACTGTCATTTGCTAGCTGTTCTCCATGCTCCAAGATTCTCCCATCTTAATCGACATCCCCGTGTGAGGAATCTCTCTCATGATAGGCATGATTATGCTATTTCTTTACTGTAACCTTTGGTCATATCCTTTTATCTATTAGATAAATCAGAAGCCCTCCAAAACTGGGATCTGCCTTAGCTTTCTAACCTTATTTCCAGATAATCTACTTCCTACACACTCTGCTCCAAATAAACTGGAGTTCTCTTACCCACTTGAATGTTTTTCTACCTTGTAATGTTCTAACATGAGCATATATCATATCCTTTTGATAAGATTATATATTCCTACAAATCCCCCCCCCAACTGCTGTAAACATAGTGGATGATTAACAAATGATTGTTAACTTGACCCAAATGGTTCTGATTTCGATTGTCTTTTCTCTAGAAAAGTCACTGTAGCTCATTATTTTCCCCACGAACCTTTCTCCTCTGTATCTTCTTTTAATCAGAAAGGTATATAAAGGTGACCAAACCCTTGAGAAATAAAATCACTTTGTGGAAAATTATAAGATCAGAAGTTCATAGGATTTAAAACTACAAGAGAACTTTAAGATCATTTAGGATCACACCTTCACTTTACAGATGAGAAAATTAAGGCCTAGGGAGAGTTAATGACTTGCTCAGGGTCAAAGCAGTTTTAAGTACATGAGTGCCTATTTCTAATTCCTGTGTTTTTTCCACTCTAACTAGACCATGATACCTCAATCAACCTGAAGGAAAAGCTAATGGCTTCTGTGGCCGAGAAACCATTTGGGCAGGCAACAGTCTCATGTTCTCTAAACAAAGAGGTCAGGAAGGGGAAACAATGTAATGTAGAAAAGGCATCTCTTCAGAATCCTGCTATATTCCCTTTGTTTTCTAACCTACAAACCCAAACAGGTTAATTTCTGCTATCAGTTGAAGTTGATTCTTACAGAGAAAAAGGTTTTTTGAAACTATGGCAAGAATGACTGGTCCTCAGGAGAACACTATTCTGCCAGAGAAGGGAGAGCCCTGGGAGATTACATATATCTAACTTGAGTCATTGGGAATAGAAAATTCTAGGCATGGTTTTAAGATCAGCATCTGGTGTAGGTATTATTATTTTTATGTACTTAAGTATATTAACATTACACCTGCTAGAAGTTTGTTTGTTTTTTTAAAGGCCCATTTGTAAACACAAAATGTTGATGAATTATGGTAATGGCAGTGCTTATAATTGTCTTAGTACAATAAATGGGATCTGTGAGCTGTTGCAAGCTAGTCAATGACAATTGAATTGCGTAAATTGAACTAATAATGAAAACCTCTATGTTTCCATTAGCACAGTAGGTAGGCTCTGACGACTGATGACTGACATTTTAACTTTCTATCCATAGCCAAGATCTCATCACTGGCATTTAGCACTGGAGAGACTTGCAGCTCAGCTCAGGAAGCACCTCATGAGCGAGAAGCAGTGAGATCTCACTTTTTACTGACCTCCACATCAGTGATGCTATGGAGCCTTTTCCTAAAATGAAGGTCATGGGTTTGAAGGCTTGCACAATTCCCCTATGAATTCATGGGATGTCTCTCTTCTTATGAGCACATGTAGATGCTTAAATGGATTTGTGACTTCATTGGTATATGAGCTCATTCCCTTAGCCATAGAGATCATGGGGTTCTAAGAAACATAATCATCTAGTTAACAGGGAGGGGGAACCTTTGGCCTCAAGACCATATGCAGCCCTTTGACTGAATCCAAACTTAATAAACAAATCCTCTTACTAAAAAACATTTGCTCTTTAAAACTTGGACTCAGTCAAAAGGCTGCAACCAAGGACCCAGAAGGCCACATTTGACCTCAAGGATGCAGGTTCCCAACCCCTGACTAATAGATTTGTGAAAATATTGGTGTTTAAAAGTTGGGCATATTGGTACGGGGATCCTTGTAATCACTGTATCTGAGCAGATTACTTCAGTTAAATTATTCCTATTACAGCTTCATCTTGAAACAAAGGGACTTTTATTTGTCCTGTAAGACATAGAAGTCAGCTAGGTGGCACAGTGGAAGCAGAAGGGCCCATCTTCATAAATTCAAATCCAGCCCCAAACACTTACTAGCTGCGTGACCCTGAGCAAGTCAACCCTATTTATCTCAGTTTTCTCACCTAGAAAATGAACTGGATTAGGAAATGGCAAAAAACTCCTCTCTCTTTGCCAAAAAAACACTAATATGGGGTCATGGAGAGTCAGACATGACTGAAAGAGCTGAGAAACAACAAGAACAACAAAGAAAAAACCATAATAGCTCAGAGTGTAAAGGAAACTCTGAAGACATCTAGCACAGCACCCCTCTAAATGCAGAAATCAATTCTACAGCCTTCCTAATCGATGGACATTCAGCTTTCCCTTGAGCATTTCCATTGATGGGGCTTTGGTATATTAGACCACTCCACTCTGGGGTGGCTCAAATTCTTCAAAGGTCTTCTTTATTGTGTTGTTTTAAGTTCCATTCCTTGGCTTATTTCTAACCTCTAGGACAAGGGAGAACTAGTCTAACTTCTCTTTGACTTGATAACTCTGGAAAACATGACATATCCTTCCTATGGGCTTAAGCAGCTCATTACAATTTCTTCTTGTTTAGTTGGTTTTCATTTGTGCCTGACTCTTCATGATCCATTTGAGGCTTTCTTGGCAAAAATACTAGAGTGGTTTTCCATTTCCTTCTCCATTTCATTTTATAGATGAGGAAACTGAGGCAAACAGGGTTAAGTGACACTGAAGGTCACACAACTAATACATTTCTGAGGTCAGATTTTTTTTAAATTTTTTTAAGCAAATGCTTTACTAACTTCTGTTTTACATCATTTATTTCTGCCAGATTTTGATTTACAATCATCCCCCCCCCTGTTTTTCCCCTACCCTCCCTCCCAGAATAGCAGTCCCGCAAGATACCACTTCCTCCAATCTGCTCTCTCCCATATCTTCTCCCATACCCCCTTCAATTTTTCCATTAGAGGAAAGTGAATCTTTGTGTCCCAATGCCTGCACATCTTATCTCCCAATTACAAGCAAAGGAGTATTAATAATAGTATTTATATATATTTGAAACATTTAATCTTAAGACCTTGAATTTCAGATCCATTTCCTTCTTCCCTTGTCACCCATTCCCTCAGGGGAGATAAGTAATTCAGTATATATTGTACATGGCTAGCTATGCAAAACATTATCATAGCAGATATATTGTATAAGGCTGCTTATAATTCCCTCCCACTCATCCCACCCCCCACCTGTTCCATTCCCTACTTGATCCTGTCCCTCTTCTATAGTGGGTCCTTCCAACCTCCCCTCCACCCAAGGATGCCCTTCCATCCATCATCCCTCCTCTCATCCCCCTTCCCCCTATTCTGCTATAGGTTGAGATATCCCATTTAGTATGTATGTCATTCTCTCCTTAACTAAATTCAATGAGAATGCAGTTTTGCCTTTTTGCCTTCCTATTCTTCCCCTCCCTTGCAACCACTTCCCCTTGCTTCTTCTACATGAGATAGTTTACCCTACCCTGTCTCTCCCCATCTCCTCTTGCCATTTTCCTCTCTCACCTCATAATTTCATCCCTTGAGTATTCTCCCTTCCCAACAAATTCAACCTATGCCCTCTATCCATATATAACTGTAACCATATACACACACATTCACATATGTATTCATATGACCACACACCCTTCTTCCATTATTTTCATAGTGAGAAAGATATCATCAGTCACAGTTATTGTTTTTCCATATAAGAATGTAAATAGTTCAACTTTGATAAGTTCCTTTTGATTTCTTTTCCCTGATTACCTTCTCAGGCATCTCTTCCTTCTTGTGTCTGGATGTCAAATTTTCTATTCAATTCTGGTTTTTTCCTCAAGAATGCTTGAAAGTCCTCTATTCCACTGAATGACCATATTTTCCCCTGAAACAAAATACTCAGTTTTGCTGGGTAGGTGACCCTTGGGTTCATTCCCAGTTCTTTTGCCCTCTGGAATATCATATTCCATGCCCTTCGATCCCTCTGTGTAGAAGCTGCCAGGTCCTGGGCTATTCTGATTGTGTTTCCACAATATTGGAATTGTTTCTTCCTGGCTGCTTGTAGTACTTTCTCCTTGATCTGGGGATTCTGGAACCTGGCTATAATATTCCTGGGAGTTTTCTTTATGGGATCTTTTTCAGGAGGTGATCTGTGGATTCTTTCAAACTCTATTTTGCCCTCTGGATCTAAAACATCAGTGCAATTTTCCTTGAGAATTTCTTGAAGGGTGATTTCTAGGTTCTTTCTTTGATCATGGCTTTCAGGTAGTCCAATAATTTTTAAATTGTGTCTCCTGGATCTATTTTCCAGGTCAGTGGTTTTTCCCATGAGATATTTCACATTGCCTTCTATTCTTTCATTTATTTGGATCTGCTTAACAGCATTTTGATTTCTCATAAAGTTATTAGCTTCCATTTGCTCCAGTCTAACTCTGAAGGAATGAATCTCCTCAGTGAACTTTGGAGATTCTTTTTCCATCTGGCAAATTTGACTTTTTAAGGCATTCTTCTCCTCATTGCCCTTTTGGGCCTCCTTTGCCATTTGAGTTAGTCTATTTTTTAAGGTGGTGTTTTCCTCAGTCAGACTGTTGACCCTCATTTCATACTTTTCCTGCATCCTTCTCATTTCTCTTCCCAACTTTTCCTCCACTTCTCTTATTTGATTTTTAAAGTCCTTCTTAAGGTCCTCTATGGCCTGTAACCCGCTCATGTTTTCCTTTGGGGCTTTTGGAGCAGGATTTCTGACCTCACTGTCCTCTTCCCACTCTATGCTTCAACCCTCTTTGCCTCCGAAGTAGGAGTCTAGGGTTGCATTTTTCTGTTTAATTTGTTTCCTTTGCCTTGACATGTTGTCACTTAATTACTTGACTTTTGGGCTTGTTGCCACACTATGGCTTTGCTGCCAGATAGGGGAATTTTTGTCCCAAACGTGGGGGGGGGGGCAACTTCCATTTCTGGCAAGCTGGAAAACCCACCCACAACCTCCAACCCAGATCACAATCCAGATCCAGGGAGGTTAAAGCAAGAGCGATTACCCCCCAAGACTGATTGCTGGATTTCCCTACAATTCGCAGGCTAGGAGCTGGAGCTGCCTCTGAAAACTACAAAATGGTGTGTCTCCTCAGCAACTTCTAGCCCCCAGGGGAGGAAGCCGGCGCGTTCCCCAAATACTGGTCCCAAAGTCCATAGGGCACTAACCTCTCACTTTGTCCTAGGCATGTCTATGCTGATAATTCTGGAGTTGCCACAGCAGCTGGTGTTCTGGGGTCCCTCCAGCTGACTGGTGGCCCTGCCACCCTGGGGCTAAAACCGCTACTCTGGCAGACCTGGGCTCGGCTCCCCGCACTCTGTGTGCTGCGCTGCTGGCTCCCAGACCACTGTGCTGGTCCTTCCTGAAGGGCTGCTGGGCTGTCCTCAGCAGGAGGTTAGCTTCTCTGTGTCATTCTGTGGGTGCTGGGGCTCCAGAAATTGTTCAGAGTCCCCTTTTACATAGTTTGGAGGTAATCTGGGGGCAGAGTGGCTTGGAGGCGCTGTTTCTACTCCGCCATCTTGGCTCCATCCCCCTGAGGTCAGATTTAAACTCAGGAATATAAGCCTTCCTGACTTCAGGTCCAGCATGCTATCCTCTATGATACCTATATGCACCTGCTCATTATGTAACTTTTCATTTAATCTCTGCCTCAGTTTCCTCAATTGTAAAAATGGGCTTAATAATAGCACCTTCCTCCTAGGGTTACTGTGCATATAAAATGAGGTATTTTTAAAGTTTTTTGCAAACCTTAAAGCACTAATAGAAATGCAAGCTACTATTTATATTATTAACTCTTGGTTTGAGGTCCTAGGACTTGCCTTGAAATCCTGGCTCTGCCTTTTACTATCTATGTGACCTGGACAAGCTGCTTAACCTCTGTTGAACTATGTGTCCTTATCTGTCTAATGAGGAGATTGGACCACGTGGCCTCTTAAGTACTTTCTTTAGATTAATGATGGTATTAATAATGATACAAAGTTCTTTCCTCACAAACCTGGTGACAAGAGAATAACAACTGAATTCCTATTATACTGATGGGAAAGCCAATTCTCAAAGTGTGGTATAACTTAACCAGTGTTTTCGAGTCAGTAAATACTCCAATCAAGGACTGCCCAAATTTAATGCTCTTTCAAATACACCGTGATCCCTCTCCTCAAAGAAATGACCAGGAGTTAGAAATAAGAGACTTTCAGAGACCCAAGAAAAATTCAGGCACTCTATGACCGTGTTGCTAAGAAATGTAACAATGTCCAAACTTATGATGGATCAGGCCTTTAAAAGAATCTCTACTGATAGTGGGAATTGGGTTATGTATCCATTAATTCATCAATTTGTTCAGACTAAACTTTTCTTCCAGAATATGACATTATTGCTGCAGGGTCAGATGACTCAAACAGTAATTCCTGTCATTATGTCGACTGAAGTGGTCAATATATGAATTCAATCTATAAACACCACATGTCCCCAATTTCTCATCTTTCCTTTTGCTTGGAAATTGAGAATATCATACTTTTTTGTTCCTGAATAAGGATTTTTTTTCTTTCATTGAGTATTTAGCTATTCAGGACAATGTAAGCACCCTGATGGATATCACTGGGATCTCCTACTAGAAAGTTTTTTTTCCCAGTGGATTTCTGGGGTAGCAAAGGAAACTAGAAACAAAACAAAACAACCCTTTTTTCTTGATTGCAAATACAGACAGAGCATCAAGAACAGATTTCTGGATTGTGATTTAGTCAGATTAGAGTAGCACTCTGGAGTCATGTAATCTTGAGGAAGACTCTGGACTTAGAATGGGATAAGATTGTAAATTCTGGTTCCTTGAATCATTAGGCAAGTCACTTCTCTGAGACTTAATTTCTTCACCTCTGAAATCAGTATCATAAGACCTTTAGCTATCTTTTTTTTCAGGATAGTTATGAGAAAAACAATTCATAAAAAGGAAGCTTTGAAAATAAAAAGGAAGCTAGGTAGGGCAGTAGATAGAGCATTAGGCAAGGAGTCAGGAAGGTGAGTTCAAATCCTGCTGCAAAATATAGATGTTTGTCACTAGGCAAATCACTGACCATCCTTGGGACTCAGTTTCCTCAGCTGTAAAAGGGGGTGGTGTGGACTTCTGACCCCCAAGGCCACTTCAAGTTCTAAATTTATGATATTATGATCCTACGAATGTTAAAGCTGGTTACAAATGAAGTTGTTAACAATTATGTTTTGCATTCTCATCTAATATCTTACATGCCATACCTACTTATCTGTAGAAAACTAAGAACCAATTTTGTAATATTGAGGAATATTGAGCTCCCTAGGCAATTATAAGAGTGCTTCATTCATGGTCACATACACAATAATCATGGAAATCAACACTGAAATTGGTGTATGAGAAACATGGATTTCAAGTGTGACCCCCATGCAGTTCTTCTTTCAAAGATATGGGGATTTTCCTTGAATTACTAGTTCATGTCACATTGGCAGTGTGAGTTGGAAAACAGCAAAAGATAATGTGAGCTTAGACTTCAATAAGAGAAGCATAGCTGATGTCCATAATGAGGGCGATAACACTTCTATTGTCCCCCAACTGACCCATACAACTTTAGGACTGTGTGTAGTTCCAGTTGCTAAATTTCACAAATCACATTGACACCTTAGAATCTGTTAAGAGAAGAATGTCCAAGGTCACGAAACAGTTAGAAGTCATGGTTAAAGGAACATTAATAGCAAGAACAAGAATTATAATGACAAATAACACTTATTTAATGCATTAAGTTTTGCAAAGTGCTTTATAAATATTATCTCATTTTATCTAATAACAATCCCAATAGGTAGGTATATTTACAAACCCAATTTTACATATGAGGAAACTAAGGCAGACAGTCATGCCTAGAGAGAACAGATTTGAACATAGATCTCCACAACTTCAGTACCAGCACTCTATCCATTGAACCACATAGCTGCTATAAACACAACTTTAAAAATTTATTTTTAAGGGAAAAAAGTTGTGGAGAATAAAGAGGGATTATAGGAGTAGAAAAATCAGTATCTTAATTTATAGACCCAGAAAGAGAAGAAAAATTAGCATATAAACTCTGGGTTAATAAATTGACTTCAATTCTTATTAAAGTTCTAGGATACATTAATACAAGAATAATTTATGGACATATGGAAAAATAAACTCCGATCATGCTAAGTCATTATGGCTTCATCAAGATCAGGTAATGCCAGACTAACCTCATTTCATAGCTTTTACAGGGTTATTAGCCTAGAAGATCAGAAGAGTGTTATAGACCTAGTTCACCTAGACTTTTAGCAAATCATTTCATGTTACTCTTTTGGAAAAGATGGAGACAAATTTGGGGATTGTCTGGGACAAAGAATAATATTTAATGGTTCTGTGCTTGACTCTATGCTTTCTAGTATTTTATCAAAGGCTTCATTACACAGGGTCATGCTTTTCATGAGAAAAGAGAATAAATGCTAACATTTATATAGCACTAGTCTTGAAAAGGTGAATCATATATATGTGTATATACATACATATGTATACATAAATGCTATGTATAGATTTACATCAAAATGTACACATATATCTGGAATGAGGAAAACTGAGGCTGAGAATTGGATGACTTATCATGATTTGAACTTGGGAGTCCATGACTTCAAGTCCAGTACTTTCTTTACTATGCCACCTAGCTGCTACCTCAAAAATAGCAAAGGATAGTAGACACATTGAATCTCAGAGCAAGAAACCAATAAATCATGGCAAGTTGGAATGCTGACCCATGCCTAATAAAAATGAAATGGAATATTGGCTAATATAAAGCCTTACAATAACATTCCATAAAGTAGATTCGTTAATACAAAATAAAAGAGAAATTGTTTCACAGAAGTATAGGAAAATAAAAATCTGGGGATTTTTATAGACTTCCAAGACCACTATGTGTTAGCAGCATAACATGCTAGTCAACAAACTTAACATGATCTTACTCTCCATTGAGAAGATATGATAGTGAAAGGATATTCTTAAGGTGCAGTGGTAAGTCTGTGACCCCAAATCTCCTGACCTCTACCAGTTACTTTCTCTGCTAAAACACTGACATAAATTTTGGACATGGAAAGAAAACTCACAGAAATGTTAAGGTGATCAAATAACAACAGGATATCAAGTAAAGGATTAGAGGGTGCAGTTCTTGCTTCCAGAATTCCTTTTCAGGAAAACTCTGTAGGAAAGGCTAGTAGCATCTATATCCATAAATAAATAATAAATGCATGTTTTACATTTTTTCTCTCCTGGGTTTTCACTAGGTGAACATAATACTTGTGGTTCTCAACAGGTCCTTTGTACCAGATTGGATTATTTGCAGCTGTGACTGTTTGGGTTAAAACATACAAAGCATTTAGACTATTACTCCATGAGTAGCATTCACTTTCAAGCAGCATGTTTTCCAGCTTGGAAAAAAAATAGCTGCTTAAAAAGAAAGGGGAGGTGGGACATGCTGAAATTGTCAATTGAATGAATTTTCTGAGTTTGGCTTCTCTTTGTATCACATTATCTTAATAAGCCCTACAAGTCAGAGTTATTAAAAAATGCAAACATGATGCTGTTTCTTCCCAGCCACCCTATCAACGTGCTTTACCTTGTGATTTCCAAAGTATTAAAAGTTAACAGTTTTATTTTTCAATTAAGCTTTTCCTGTGCAAGGTTTTTTTTGGTCTTCTTCTTCCTTCCCTCAGTCTATCTATATTTGAAGCAAAGATGAGCTTTTTATCCCTGATTGAAACTTTTCTGTTGTTAGTGACTCCTTTTGGTACTAAATAATTAGAGTTCAGGGTGGGCTAATGGTGTAGAGGAAATTTTTAAATGAGGACTCCACAATGCATCATACTGGGCTGGGGTTTTATCAGGCAGGAATTACGAATAATTGAAAGTCAGAGGAAACAGAAGTATAGCGTTTTGGGGTGTGTTTTTTGTTGGTTTTATTTTTGTTGTTGTTGCATGGTTATAGTAACAGATATAAAATGTCTTTGATTTAAGGCAAAGGGTTTCTATAAGATAATGCAGTATAGGGCTTCAAAGGTAGCTTCTGCCATTCAACATTCTGTCTAAACTGAATAAGCCATGAGACTCAGCATAATGATATTTTATTGGTCCCCATATTAAAGGTATTAAGCTTTGGGCATAGAAGACTTAAGCTTAAGGGAACAAAGACACCACTGGCCTCTTTGAGACTTGTTTCCTTCCTCCCCCACCCCTCTGCATAATAAACACTAAGGATGGAAAGAGACAGAAGGTCCTGGCTAGTCATTTCCCCTTGAGAGGTTGTAAATTCCCTCAGTCTGCATTTTTCCCTATCACTTTTTCAGTCCAAGTCTGATAAAATGTCAGCCCTTAGCTCACCAGGTAGAAAGCCATCAGCAGTGACAGCACTGTTCTCAAACACAGAATAAGCCATCCTGGGTCAAATCTAGCCTGGATTAAAATCAACTCATCTCTTGTGGATCATTTTTCACTCTGTGTTAGTGCTTGTCAATTCTACTTCAGTAATGATCTCCTCCCTACCCATCATTTAGAGAAATTCTTGGGCATTAAATGAGGGACAAAGATGTCAGTGGGGCTGAGTGACTGACTGTCAACTATTCCTCTCAGTTGTTCAGGAAGTGAAGACTGGTAATGGTTGAAATCAGGAGAGGAAAGTTATATTCCTCTTACTGTGACTTCCCTGAAGCAATAGTATATACTTTTCTTTCTTAATTCTATTCTATTTTTTAAATTAATAAACTTTTCTTTTTTCCCTGTCTTCTGCATTAAGAAAAAAACAAAAAGAAAACCCTGGCAGCAAATATATATAGTCGAACAAAACAAACTCTTCTATTGGGCATGTTCAAATATTCCTACTTTATTCTGCATCTATAATCCATCACCTCAGTGAATTGATGGGTAATATTCTTTATCATTTGTACTCTCAAATCATGGTTAGTTATTACATTAGAAAAAAAACAACTTTTTTGAAGTTGTTCTTTGTATAAGGTTGGTGTCACAGTAGAAATTGGTTCTTCTTGTTCTCATTTCCCTCTGCATCAGTTTACATGAATTTTCTCAGGCTTCTCTAAAAATCCTACCATTTGTCATTTCTCACAGTACACTAGTATTGCATTCCTTCCATATATCATAATCCATTCATTCCCTGACTGATGGAATCACTTTTGTTAAATCTTGTGGTTCTTTTTCTGTTGGCCATCTTTGTTGTCAGTAAGGAAATCTACAGAATCACTAGATATCACATCACAAAGGAAATTCAGAGTTCAGTTCAATTCAGGAAATATACATTAGTTGCCTACAATGTGCCTGGAATTGTGTTAGTCAGTGAGGACAAAATGACAAAAATAAAATGATCCTTAATCTCTAAGAGACTATGATCAACTAAGGAGAAGGTCATGCTATAGTGTCATAGGATTTAGGTAATTATTTAGTCCATTTCTCTTTTACAGATAAGAAAACTTAGAATCACATATGTTATATTATCAAGGCTAGTTCAACTTAAACCATGAAGGCCATTGGATATGCATTCAGAAAACCTTGGATTAAATTCCAGCTCTGCTCATACCAGTGTGACCTTGGGTATGAAAATTCCTCTCTCTGTGCCTCAACTTCCTCATATATAAATGAGGGAGATTAACTAGAGGCTTGATCTCCGAAGTAATTTCCAATTCACAATCCATGATCTTGTGATCTATCACTCTATGACATCATGTAACCATCAGGGTTAATTTGAATGATTTTATTGGAGGAAACTCACAGCCTTCCAATGATCCATTCTATGGATCTGTTACCATTCAGCCTTGGTTTCCCTAACCAGAGGAGCAGGAGAATAACTCTGGCATATAGAAATGGCAAATGCAACTTTCTGGGCTTATGGATCCCACCTTATCCATTCTGTGACACTACCTGATCAAAATGTTCCACAGAGTGGAAGCACTTTAGGCTTAAACTTAAGAATTGTAATTTAGATTCTCATCAACTGAAGCCTGTTGTTGTGAATATATACAAACACACATGCACATATACATATACACATACACATACATACATACATACATATGTCAAAAAAGATGGGTCTCAAGCCTCAGCTCTTCTACTTCTAAGCATAATGGAAACTACTTAGATGTATTTCCATGGACCAGTCAAAGATTAAAATAGTTTTATAAGAATGTTTTAAAAAAAATTCCCCACCAGCACCATTTTACAAATAAGGAAACTGACCCAAGTAGCTGTTTTTCAAGGTTACATAGAGGCTAAGCTGGCTAAGAACTTAGCTCTCTATAACTCTGCTATGCCATGGTGCCTTCATTTCTTTGATTTCAGTTTGCTTATAGGAACATTTTGGATAAGACTTGTTCACATTATAGGTTTATTAACAGTAAACCACTTTTTAAACTATAAAGCTTGATATAAATGCATCATCACAATTGTGATTCTTCCATTAAAATTCTCTTTTGATGCCATCAGGGCAGAGAAATGATTTTGAATCTTCAAAGGCTATTCCAATGGAAGCCAATCTCTTATGGGTCCAATTAAATTGGAATAGCTTCAAGGATGGACCCCAAAATTGTTTATGTTTGCCATCAGAAAACCAGCCAGATTCTGTGTGGAGAGGTTGTTCTCCAGTGGTTGAACCACAGGTGGTAAATTTCATTTGACTATAACTGACATGTCAATAAACTAGGGCACAGAGAAATTGCAAAGTTTATCAGCAGAAAGCTGCCACAACAAAATCATGGGGTTTTGTGATTGAAATTTGGGGGCCCAACAATTTAGAATAATTGGAAATATTAGAAATTGAAAAACTCATTTTATAGATAAGGAAACAGATCTCGTGAAGTGACTTGTCCAAGGTTATACTGGTAGAATCAGACCCTAAGTCTAGGTCCATTGACGTCATAGCCATTGCTCTTCCATTACAAATGCCATATGTCCTTTGTCATCATCACTAATCTCATTACCATCATTAATAATATTCTCTTGGGATAAAGGAAAAAAACACGAGTCTATGATATTTTTTAAATACCAATAATGGATGAACAAGTATATGTATTCCATTTGCTGGCTTTGGGTTTACTGAGTCCTAGAAAAGAGCAGCTTCATGCTCAGGTTCCCTTTGGAACTCTCTCAGATCCCAGGAAGTCACCAGGAGAAATTAGAAAGCACAGGAGTTAATTGAACACTGGAGTAAACTGAGGCAGTGTTGTTTAGTGGAAAGAACACTGGTCTTGGTGTCAGAAAACCACAGTATGATTCCAAGATCTACAACTTACTACTTGTATAACATTGGGCAAGTCCATTCCCCTCGAGGAGCCTTCAGTTTCACATGTGCAAAATGATGGATTGGAACAAAATGATCTCCAAGATCCCTTCCAGCTCTCAATATATGACCCTGTAATAGACTTAGAAGCATTTGAGCTCCATATCAAAGCAAAAGCTCCAAGCTCATATCTCAGATTTTCCCAATGTCTTCTCAGAAAAACAGCCACAAAAAATCAACCATAAACACTTAGTAAACTTTTTTCTTCTAAGTCCAACATTAACCATATATTAAATTGATATGTTAACTGTCCTAATCGAGCATTAAGAATGGAAAATGCACTCCAATTCTAATTAGGCATTTTAGAAGTAATTTTATATGTACTTTTATGATCAAACAATAGAGAATAAAACAAATATTTAAAACTTATCTTAGAACATACCCGATTCTGATAAGCATAATTTAGAAATCTTTAATGAATTCACCTCAATTAGCCTTTAATTAAATAGCTCATTAAAAGCTGATTTGAATACTGCTCATGAAGAAATCCTTGTTCAACTGTTATGACAGAACAGGAAGTTAATGAAGTTAAAATTAAACACAATTTTTGGAACAGTCTGAAAGTCATAATGCTACATAGGGTGAAAAAAGGCCCTCTGAACTTTGTGTGACATCTAAGACTTTTTTAAACTAACTCAGGTCATAGATAACTGCCACTCATGTAAAGAAAGCCCCCAGTTGCAGCTACCAGTCTGAATATGTCCTGACCTGGGGTTACTAGGACTGACCTACTTAGAGAAGAAAACCATTGACAAAATGGCAGATGAACAAATCAGAAAATTGTGATTACGGCTCTTTAGAGGTCATGCTGCCTGTCTCCAGTAGAGTGTCCAACTGCTGCCTGCTTCCAATTACTCTGTTCTGGTAGATGCCTGATAACCTTCAAGGACTCTCCAGTGCCCTCTAAACAAAGTGCTGGGTGCAGTAGGTAGAAGGTTGGGCCTGAGTTCAAACAAGTCCACAGACTCTTACCAGATGTGTGACTTTGGGCAAGTCATTTAATTGCCTGCCTCGGTTTCCTCATCTGTAAAATGAAGTCAATAACTGTATTTACCTCCAAGAATTGTTGTGAACATCAAATGAAATATTTTTACAAGCTTCAAATACTATATAAATGCTTATCATTATTATTACCAATTACCCACAGCCCTCCAGAACCTGATTCTAGCCTGCCTTTTCAGCCCTATCTCTTGCCTCTACTCCCTTTCACAGACTCTACATTCAACCCAAAGCTCCATTATAGACCTTTGTGTTGCTTTCTCCTATTTCTGTTCCTTCATTTATATCATCCATCCCTTCTCCCCTCATTATTAAAATTCTTCCTTTCCTTCAAGATTCCAATTCAGTTGTCATCACTATACATCTAGGAGAACCATCAGCCACACCCATTGTACATCCACTGAAATTTCTTTCTCTTTGAGAGAAACAAGGCACTGAGACTATTTTTTCACAAATATTTTCTTCTATATTTTGTCATTCAGTTGTTTTCAGTCCTGTCTGCCTCATCATGATCCCATTTTTTGCACTTTCTCTAACTCATTTTACGGACAAGCAAACTGAGGCAAACAGGATTAAGTAACTTGCCCAGGGTCATACAGCTAGTAAGTATCTAAGGTCAGGAAGGTGAATCTTTCTGACTCCAAGCCCAGCATTCTACCCCACTGTGCTACATTGCTGCCCTTTCTTATTTCAATTATTTGTAGAATGCCTTTCCCTATTTTTCCTGAATATTTATTTTGGTATCTTATTGTTCATATTGTGTCCTCCCTCCCACCCCCATTAGACTGTGAGAGCAGGGACTCTTTTTTTTGCCTTTCTTTGTACCAGTGCTTGGCACAGTGCCTGGCCCATAGGAGGCACTTAGCTTTTAGCTAAGCATTTAGTTTCTTGACTTCACCTTACCCTATGAGATTATAAATCTCCCTTTAAATAAAAGGGCATACTCACTATCTGCCTTTATATATCATAATGGCTATCAGAGGGTTTTACACCTGATATATATATGTATATATATATATATATATATATATATATTCATTCATGTCCATTTGCTCATGCGCCATTTGAGGTTTTCTTGGCAAAGATATTAGAGTGGCTTGCCATTTCCTTCTCCAATTATTTTACAAATGAAGAAACCAGGGTTAAGTGACTTGTGCAGGGTCACAAGTGTCTGAGGTCAAATTTGGACTCACAAAGATGGACTCACTCCCCGACTCCAGATCCAGTCCTCTATCCACTGTGCTACCTAGCTGCCCAATAAAAGTCTGCTTAATTGAATTTAATTCCAACTTCCTGCCTGCCTGCACCAGATCTCCTTTATACAAAACCCCTGATAAGAGGTCATGGAGTCTCTGAAGGTAGAAAGCAGAATTTCCCCTTAGGAAGTGCATTTTATGGATGAGCAGCTCTAATAATTAGATGTGGAATTAGATGTCTTTATATTGAACTATAATCCACTCCCTATAGTATCCTGCCTTGGACCCATTTCTCTTCTCTAGGACACAGCAAGACAAGTCTTCCTGGTCACAACCACATGATAATCTTTCAAGTACTAGGACATAAATATCCAGACCGACCCCACTCCCAACCTTCTCTTCTCTAATTGAAATCATTCTAGTTACAACAAGTAATTACCCCCATTTTAACTAATGTCTTCATTTATCCCCACTACACCCAAGGCATCTAATGGACAGAGAGCTGGGTTTGGAGCCAGAAAGGTCTCAGTTCTAATCCTGCCTCAGACACTAATGTGGGCAAGTAACTTAATAGTTTTCAGCCTCATTGTCCTTATGTGTAAAGCAAGCATTATAATGCGCCCATTTTGCAGCATTGTTATGGAGATCAAATACAATAGTATACATGAAGTGCTACATAAATATTAACCATCATTCTTTTCTAGGGTGTCTTCTTTATCAAGGGGCACTTGTAACAGCATGGTCAACAGAGTCATGAGAAGGAAGAACATTTGAACAAAGCTCTTTACATGGGGTATCAACTAACTAACAGCACCTCAGGAACAAAGTGGGGCCAGTGAATCTGGGGGCAGAAAAGAGGCCCTGAGGGAGGAAGGAAGTTTCAGCTCATCATACAGATACTTGAGGAAATGAAGGAATTTCAACTTGAAGGTGAGTGGAGAGATTAAGATCTTTGCAGATTTTTGAATGGCAGCTGTGTGGAAATTATACCAGCCTTCTGCTGGACTGCAAAAACAGGGTTGGACTGGTTAATTCCTGAGGTCCCTTCCAGCTTTGACATTCAGTGATTCTATGATTCTTATGTCTATATTTTGACATTAACTAAATAGCAAGTCCATTCATTCCCATCTGTTATTTTTTCACTCAGGTTCTATTGCAAAAGTGGCCCTATGAGAAACAAAATGCCAGGGCTGCCAGGCTCACCTGCTGCCTTGCTAGATAACTTTGGGGCCAAGTACAAGAAGCTACTTCACACTGTCTATCAAAATGCTCCCAGTACCATGGCCCAGGCAAGTGGCACCATAGACACAAGGCAGTGCAGTGAGGCAAGATGCCTGGCTTGGTGGGGGGAGGGAAAAGAAGAAATCTGTTTCCTTGGCCCAGCAGGAAGTAGAAGGATGCTAAAAGTTCTCAGGCATGAGCCAGACGGGACAACAGCATCAAATCAAGGCTCCTGTGGGCATCAGACAGGCCTTGGAAAGAAGAAAGTAAACTGTTAGAGTAACAAAAGCATTAAGTTGGGAAACCTTGGAAGAACATTGCAAATCTTAACATGTTTCTATTATATAAAAGAGTTATTTTTGCTTTTTACTTTTTTAATTTTGGAGGGCAATTGGGGTTGTGACTTGCCCAAGGTCACACAGCTAGTAAGTGTGTCAAGTGTCTGAGGCTGAATTTGAAGTCATTTCCTCCTGACTCTAGGCCGGTACTCTATTCACTTCCCCATCTAGCTGCCCCATAAAAGAGTTATTTTTATTATCTGCCATTTACCATCTACTTGACCATAGAACACTCACCACTTCTCTGGGCATCAGTTTTCTCATCTATAAAATGGTGAGCTATGCTTTTAATAATTTAGCTTAAGGGAATGAGGGGGTGAAATTGATAAGTAGTGTGGTGAGATGAAAAGGGGCCTACATTTTGAGTTTGGGGACCTAGATCTGGCACTTTGTTGGCAGTGTGACCTTGAGAAAATTACTTAATCACAATGGACCTAAGTTTCTTCATGTACGAAATAAGAAATTGAAATAAATGGTTCCATAAATCCATTCTAAGATTAAATTTGATTATTTTTGGAATGTGGGGGGAAATGAGAAAGAGGGACAGAGACAGACAGAGATAGAAAGACAGAGACAGAGGAAGACAGAGGGTGAAAGAAAATCAAATAATTTGAAATCTCCAATGTTTTATATAGATATTCTGACGCAAGGAAACAAAGTTTATAGGTATTACTGAGATTCAGAAGGGAGCCTACCTATGACTCTAGAATGGCATACCTTATTAAAAAAAAAAAACAGGACAGGTCAAGGAGGGGAACAGCATTCTTAAGACTGGAGGGGGGGGTTTATAGACGCTTTGTCTATAAAGATTTCATATCTCAAATATGTAAAGAATTTTGTAAAATCTTTTAGAATATGAGTCATTCTTCAATTGATAAATCGTCAAAAGATAGTTTTCCAATGAAGAAATCAAAACAAATTATAGTCGTAAAAAGTGCTCTGAATCATTATTATTTAGAGAAATGTTCATTAAAACAACTTTGAGATATTATATTACACCTATAAGATTGGCTAAAATGATTGAAGGGGAAAGCAACAAATGTTGGACGGGATTTGGAAAAATTGGGACACTAATTCATTGTTGGCAGAATTGTGGACTGATCCAACCATTTGAAAGAGCAATTTGGAATTATGTCCAAGGAGTTATTTAACTGCCTAAATAACCTTTGATCCAGAAACACCACTGCTATGTCATTTCCAAGGCTGACTAGGGAAAAAAAGCAAAGGACCTAGAGGTTCTAAAACATTTGTAGCTCCTCTCTTCGTGATTGCAAAGAACTGGAAATTGAAGGGATTCTCATCCACTGGGAATGTCTGAAAAAGTTGTGGTATATGACTGTGATTGAATACTGATGTGCTATACAAAACGATGAGCTTAATAATTTTAGAAAATTCATGGAAAGACTTGCATGAAATAATGACGAGTGAAATGAACAAAACTGAGAACAATGTATACAGTAATAGCAATATTGTTTTAAAAGCAACTTTGAGTGAATGAGTCATTTTGAATAGTTTAAATACCCAAATTAACTACAAAGACATGTGAAGAAAGATGTTATCTGCATCCAGAAAAAGAACTGATAAATAGAACTATGTATAGAATGATTACACACACGCACATACACACACGCACATTTATGTCTAATAGTAGCCATCTTTAAGGAGGAGGAAAGGGAGAGAAGGAGAAAAAGAAAAAAATACAGAATTTTATTACATATTTAAAAGGAATAGCAAGTTGCACTTTTGTGTGCAATCATTTTATTACACTATTCTAAGGAAATACTTGATTATTTTTCTACACAAATTAAAAATATTTTTTTTAAAAGCACTCTTGCAAAATGTTTCTCAACAAATGAGATTTATCTTTGGGTTTGAATGAACAGATCAAAATAGTCAGCAGAAAGTTGATCTACAAAAAAACTATGGGGATAGAGCCCCCAATCCTCTCTGTAAGCCCAAATTCCAAGGTTCTGATGAAACCTGTCAGTAATCTTGGAAAACAGAGCATAAGAGAGGTGCCATAGGATTATAGAAGGATAAAGGTTCTAATTCAAAAAATAAGGCGTGGATTTTGTATATAAATTTCAGTGGGTCACCTGGATTCTTTGTAAACTTTAAAAGTGTGTTAAAATGGGGAATAATTGGTAAACACCAAGAAAATGAAGCAATAATTACAAAGAACATGGGTGGCTAAGTGTTGCAACGTATGGAGTGCCAGCCCTGGAGTTAGGAGGACCTGAGTTCAAATCTGAACTTAGACATTTAACAGTTACAAGATGTGGGACCTTGGACAAGTCACTTAACCCCAATTGCGCTCTTTTCTCCCCTCCAAAAAAGCAAAAAAAAAAAAAAAAGGAATAATAATTACAAAAAGCAAACATAACTTCACCAAAAAATGCATCACTGTCTGTTTTGATAAATTTACTAGAATAGATAAGATAAATGATACCTATATATGTACATATATCTATATTTTTATAGTACCTAGATTTAGGAAAGCATTTCTCAAATTCACCTCTGTTCAAATGAGATATTTATTAAAGTGCTTAGTACAGTTCCTGACACATAGCAGGAACTTAATAAATGCTTGTCTATCCTCCCCCTCCTCCCCCCCCCCCCGCATTCTTTGAACAAGACAGAGAAATATGGTCTAAAGGATCGGATATTTTGGCATATTAGGATGGGTTGAATGACTGGATATAAAGAATAGCAATCCAGAGTTCAATATTAACTTGGAAGGATATGAATCTAGGAGAGTGCCTGAACAATCTGTCCCATGTTATTGAATTATTTTTATTCAGATAAAATTAAGAATTTATTATAAATTTATAGTGACACAAACTCAATTATACAAAAAGCATTTACATAGATTTAATTGATTAATTTGTTAAATAATTTAAATATATAGAGATAGGGATCTATCTCTATATATTTAAATTAGTGATTTGGAGAGAGGTCCAGATGTGCTTAATATTATATGTAAAAGACACAAAGCTAGGATAGATGGCTATCATGTAAGAAAGATACAGAATTTCTTGACTTGTTTATGCCCAGGTCCCCTTTAGAAGCCTGGGTAAATCCTATGGGCTTTTTCTCAGAATCATGTTTTTGCATGTGTAAAATAAAATGTGTATGATTACAAAGGAAGGCAATTATATCAAAATATAGTCATCAAAACACTAAAAGAAAACAAAACTTAAGAACCCCTAACATAAGACAAAATAGTTAGGATCCAAAAATATTGTTACTTGCTACAATTCTGACCCACAGGTAGTAAGATGAAATTTAATAGGGATATATGTCTTATACTTGGGTTTAAAAAAAATGATCTTCAGAGATAAAAAATTGAAGATGACATTAAACTGAAAAAATGGAGGTGGGTTAGTGCCCAGCAAGCTAAATATGAGTCAGTAACATAATAGGGCAAAAAAATACAAATAATAGAATCTTACTCTCCATGAAAAGAGGCATGGTGGCCAGATCTAAGGTAAGTGTGCTAGAGTAATTTTCCCTACACAGATAACATCTGGAGGAGTACTGAGTGTGTACCTATGTACTGTTATTATAGGCACATGTCTGCACATACATGCATACATATGTGTATGTTTATGTTCAGATTTATGTATCATGATGAGAAAATACATACTTATCACAATACATGTGCCTATATATGCAAAGTTAAGTACACACATATGTATATTCACACATCCATAGGGTATACCAAATATCTCTGTGGTTTTAAACTTTAGTAGTGTGTGTATCTATATCTCTATCTATCTAGCTATCTATTTATGCATTTAAACATGTTTCTATCAGATTACCAGAGAAAATAATATGAAACATGTATGCACACATATGTGCATCAGTCTCCTACAGTGAAAAATGAGGGTAAAACTACTTTTATTATGTATCCACATAGGGTTCTTGTTTATAGATTCATTGATAAACAAAAAACATAATATCTTAGAGTAATCTCCTATATCTAAAAATAGTAATCCTCATTTTTCAACATAGGAATGAAATATATTACTAGGACTTTTATTGAGATCCATCACTCAACTTAAAGACTCTTCAGCCAAAAATCCATATGAGTCATGGAATGTTTAAAACAATAGGCTTTTGGAAAGAAAAAAAAATGTACCTTGAAAGCAAGAAAGACATGCTAGACTAGCATCCATTCTACAAACCTAGACATTAGTTGACACAAAATTTTAGCAGCACAGTGAACTCATTCTGCATTCCTGTATCTTACCTACATAAACACACACGCACACACACACGCACACACACACACAATCACACTGGAACCATCAATGAAAGCTGCAACCAAGGGCATCACATGGACCATTCCCTACTCTACAATCTAGTGTGTAACAGTTACTACTTTGATTAGTATTCTAAAATGTGAAGATGGAGATTAGATTTCATTCTAGGGACAGGGAATAGCCTTTTCAATGGCAGAGAAGTAATAGCTGGAATGTCATGTTCAGAGAATAATTTGCAGGACCATTTGATTGGAATTGGGTACATGCTGAGGTAAAGAATATAATATAATACTGGAAAGATGAGTGTGAATCATATTATAGAGGTGCTTATAAATTAAGGATCTATTTTTGTTTTGTGGATAGTATAGAGTCATTGAAAAATTTTGACTAGAAGGGTAACATGGTCAAATACACTTGTTGTAGCAAAATCAATTTGGGGACTTTATAGAGGTTGGAGGCAGGAGTCCAAGGAAAGAATAAGCCAGCAGTCATTTCTTCTCCAAGGCCACCAACTTGCTGATGTCTGAACTAGACCAGTAACAGATATCCATTTTAACCAACCTAATGCCATTACACACAGTCTCTAAGGCCTATCTTCTTTCTTCTACATTGCTCCACTCAGGCACCACTTGCATTACCTAAGTCTGGAAATTGTGGTGAAACTCATTTGAGAGTCTGAATGAAAAATATGTTATGAACTATGAAGATCTCTATATCATAAACTCTTTTCTATTTTAATTTTTATTGTTGGTATTATTATCACGATAAATGCCTGTCCCATAAATGAATGCATGAACGTGAAAGGGCATTATTTGTAAGATTGGTCCAGAGCTCCATCCTTCACAGGAGGCTACATCTGTGGGTATGAGGCTGTGTTAATTGCATGCAGAGAGAGGTACATGCCCAGTCTGGCTTTCTCATGCAAACAGGCTGTCTTGAAAAAAAAATCTCCCTTTGAAATTTGTTCAGGACCAGCTGCCTCCACAATAATGACTCATCCGTCTCATTACATAGCTCATTGTGCTGAATTAGTGTTTGTGGCACCAAATCAACCTTTCCAGATATCGTCCATCCAGTTAAACCCTGGTGTTGGCAGTTGATTCTGAAATCAGGGCATATGGAAGGTGGCACCTTGACAGGTAAAGAAAGACATACAGAAAACTGGCAAGAATCATTTGGGTATGTGTATGCAAAGGAAGGGGTGGGGTGGAATATGAATTAACACAAATGTTTAAGTTTAAATATTCATTTCTTGTCTATATCTAAATTTGCACATATTCCATAATCTATTTTATATCTTTATATGTATATATGAAACCAATTTTATTATATTTATTGACCATTGAACAAACTTCTCTATTTCTGCTGAGTGTTCCATCATTTCTCTTGCCACTTGTGTTCACAACTTTGTTGTCTTTCTCACTTTCATATTTCTTTACTCATCTCCCATTCCCAACATTCAAATAATTGTTTTATTGCTGCTAAGTCAAGGACATATTTTCCATCTGGTTCCTTCTCTTGATTCACACTGATACTACCATGGTTCAGGATCCTTTTACCCATTGCCCAGACTATGATAATAGTTTAAGATTAGTCTCTCTGCTTCCAGACATTCTCTATTTTAATGCATCCCCTAACCTTTATTCAACTGCCAAATTGATTTTGCCAAACCATGGATTTGACCATGTTACACTTCAAGTCAAAGCATTTGAATATCTCTATATTACTCCAAGGAGAAACAGACATAAGATCTTGGGATTTATAAGCTTTAAAATTAAAAGGGATATTAGAGATCTGGTCTAATCTTAAGTAGCAGAACTTGGAGTTGAACACATGTTTTTGCTACAAACGCATTGTTTTTTTTTTCTAATCTTCCACAAAACTCACATGTGTTCTGATCCCCCCTAAAATTAGGATTTTCATCAGTTAACCAAATGTCCCAGCAACCACTGAAAAATGGAAAAAGAGAAATTAGCTTCAACGTGTCTCATAGATTTAGTCAAGTGATGATGAATGTCTTTGCATAACCCATTTCATTTGAGGACACCACCATCTTTCTAAGCACACAAGCTCACCAGTCATCTCTGACCCCTGCCTCCATTTGTGACTCATATGTCACTCATTCAGTTTTGCCAGTTCTTGTCAAATGTAACACAATGTTTCTCCTATCTATCCACTTGTTTCTACCTATATGCCAGTCACCTCAGTTCAAGGTCTCATTACCTTGAGTTTAGATGGTAACCACAAGCTTCTAACTGGATTCCCAGTTTCCAATCTTCATTCTCTAATCCAGCTATCACCTAACTGCCAAAATAGCTTTCCTTAAACACAAAATTGGCCATGTCATCCTTCTGCCCAAAAGCATTAGACTGCTCTAGGACATAGCAGGTACCCAATATATATTTGTTCAATTGAACTAGAACCCTACAGGATCAGTCTACACAAAGTATCACTGATCTTCTGAGCTATGGGTGTCCATGTCCTTCTTAAAAGAGTGTGATCCTTTACAGATTACTGCACATTCATGCGTATCTGGTCTGATCTTAAGCTAATTTACAGCTATAGTTTTAGGAAAGATGTGTTTCTTTGCTTATGTATTCCTTGAACTCCTGATTAATTTCAGTGCTCTGAGTCTTACCACTAGAGAAAAGAAGCAAGTCACCACAGTCATTACTATCTGAATTTATCATACAATGATGAACAATTCATTCTGAACAATGTACCTTTAACTTTAGCAATTTTTTTTTTAAAAAGAGCAGTTGATATCTGACCGAGAAGAAAATAAATTGTACTTAAATTGAATTTATATCTCTGTTCTGATATTAAGTATTATGGCTCTTACGCTTTGTGAACTCTAACTGTGGGTTGGTATCAATATCCTCATTTTCATTATCATTATTTTCACCATCATCATTTTTATGTGGAGGAAGAAGGGCAGTATAAACTATACAGTTGCTTTGCATCGAATGCCACAGTCTCAGAGGTATTCGAATGACCAGCAACCCAAAGAGATATAAAAAGTCCTAGATGTGAGTTTGTGATAAAGGCATATTCTTGCACTAGTGATTCCTTGCATATAGGAAGTATTCTAATTGTGTTATCAATGATGTGTATGGTCAAAAGAAGGAAGGGGCTGATTATGGAGTATGAATTAAAGACAGAATACGAGTAGCTTGAGTGTTAGATTGGTTTCTTAAAATAGTTTTGTTTTGTTTTTTGATGTTCAGTTGCTTCAGTCCTGTACAATTCTTGGTGTCCCCATTTGGAGTTTTCTTGGCAAATATACCATTTCCTTCTCTAGCTCATTTTACAGATGAGGAAACTGAGCCAAACAGGGTAAAGTGGCTTGCTAAAGGACACAAAGCTAGGAACTGTCTGAGGCTAGATTTGAACTCATGAAGACAGGTCTTCCTAATTCCAAGTCCCGTGCTTTATCTACTGAGCAACCAAGCCATCCCTTGAAATAGCATTTTTGTTTGTTTGCTTGCTTTTAGAGGAAAGTCTCTAGTATATTCAATTGATTCTTCATATGTGATTGGTAGAAGGATGTGGAAAAGGTGAGCTTAGACTAAGAATGGACAAAACAAATTTTGATTTCTATCACTGGAAATCACAGCTCCACTACATTCTGAGAGTATAACAGTTCAGTGAATATTATTTTTACACAGGACAGTTTTTCACTGGACTGGAGAGAGTAACCATGGAGCAGATAGTGAGGCATGAGCAGAGTCTTTTGTGTGCCATATTGAATATTTTCATTTGGCAGGGAGGTTTCAATTACTAACCATTAGTGCCAATAGATTCATTAATATCATCCTTCACTTACATAATATCCAATTGTCATTATATAAATATCATTCAATTACACAATAGCTCAATTGTTCAGAAATTTGGTATTTAACTGATTTTTAAACAATGTTCATCACATTTTATTTCTCAGGGACTATTTGAAAATTGAATCATTCTTTGATTAAAGATGGTTGGACTATACTGAAAATATTTGGTTAAGTCATGTTTTCCTTATAATAGCTGGTGTTTATACTGAACAATGATTAAACATGTTAAAGGAAAGAGCCATTTCATATTCAACCACCTTTCATCTTTGTCCGATGAATTATATATGATTCTTCTATCTCCGTATCCTCGATGCTTTCTCCCTTTGTATGCAATTATACAGTGACCCATCTATTGCTCATGAGATTCCTCAATTTTTTATGAATGTTCGTAAATATGGAGGAAGTCAGTGCAAAATTTATAGCCAGTCGGACCATATTAATCTGAAGGAAAAAAAATGTAGTAGTTATCATACTCCACTGTTGGAATTTAATAGAAAATTATTCCAGAGCAGAGTACAAAGTAATGAATGCTTAAATCTGGAAACTTTTGATGGTCAAACATTTGACCAACTTCAATGTAAATCCAAGGTTTCTGAATGCTAATTCAAGCACAAGGCTTTGGAATTGTGCATTTATGGGTTGACTGCACTGACCCACTGCAGAAAGTGCCTTTTTCTCATTACACAGACTGTTCTTGAGAGGTAATGTAATGGAGTGGAAAGGCCACTGGACTTTTGGTCAGTAGACTGAAGTTTATGCCTCATCTATCCATAGGTGACTCAGTGAATAGAATCCTGGGCTTGGAGTCAAGAAGATATGAGTTCAAATCCATCCTTAGACACATACTAACCATGTGACCCTGGGCAAGTCACTTAACCTATGCTTACTTTATTTTTTTTTTTAAGCAATTGGGGTTAAGTAACTTGCTCAAGGTCACACAGCTAGTCATTATTTGTGTGTGGGTGCTCATTTTCTGAGGCCGGATTTGATCTCGGGTCATCCCAACTGCGAGGCCGGCGCTCTTACTCACTGCGCCACCTAGCCGCCCCTTTTAGGGCAATTGGGGTTAAGTAACTTGCCCAAGGTCACACGGCTAGGTTTTTGTTTGTGTGGGTTGTCTGAGGCCGGATCCGAACTCAGGTCCTTCTGACTCCAGGGCCGGCGCTCTACTCACTGCGCCACCTAGCTGCCCCAACCTATGCTTACTTTAATCCACTGCAGAATGAAAAGACAAACCACTCCAGTATCTTTGCCAAGAAAACCCCATGAACATATGGCCCATAGGGTCTTGAAGAGTCGGACACAACTGAATGACTGAACAACAACATGCCCATTTTCAGTACTGTGGGAAAATTGATTCAGAGCTATCTCAGCTTCACTTCCTTCATCTGTAATATGATGTGGTTGAATTAGATGATTTTAAAATTACCAACACATTGGAAAATTCTGAATTCTAAAATTCTTTCCAAATCCAACATTCTGTCATAAGGACTCTTCTAAAACTGACATTCTAATTCTCTATCCTAAAAAAGTTTTAATATTTCATATTCTAAGATACTGTTTAGCTTTAATAGTCTACATTGAAAGTTCATTTCTAATTCTTATATTCTGGCCTAATATTTCATATTTTAAGTTTCCTTCAAACTCTGACATTCTATGATACCATAATATGCTTTGAATATACATGAAAAGGAGACAAAAATGTGTGGGATATTTGTGGGGGGGTATGAGAGGGGATATATTTTGGGATTTTGAAACTATCCCACTAAAATGTTCTGCCTTCTTGGGCTCCTCCCAAATTTTGCCTTTCTTTTTTAACTCATTGATATTCATAAAAATGCCATATTTCCCACTATCCAAAGTGAGAATATGTCATTGCCCAAATCTTAGCTACTGAACAGCCTTGGGAGTACTCAGGAGGAACTCAGTAATCAAAGTCTATATGGACCTCACACTGATGATGACACCACTTCACAGTATCTCAGTGTTGGAAGATGCTATTGGTTGCCATGGAATCCAATACACAACCTAACAACCTAACAAAGCATCTCCTCCATTACTTCTCTAACGACACTTCTAGCTGTTATATGGAACTTGATGTGGTCCATACCCTCAATGAGCCCACAATCTCATTAAGGAGAGGAGAATTAGATCAACTAGAAAATTATGAAGTATTAAGCCATGTAGTACTGATCATAATAAAATAAACAAATGAATTTGGAGAACGGAAAGATCAATGTAAGCTTCCTTTGTCAAGAAATACTTCTTGAAAGAGGCAGGACATTAGTTGAGCTTTCAAGAGTGGATAGTAGTTCGATAGAGCAGGGGAGATAAGGAGTTTCCTTGAACTCAAGTCTTTTTCATCTTCAATCAAATAATTCCCTCTTTATATATCCCCAGGTAACTAATAAAGTGTCTGATTCTTCATATATGTTCCTTGATCGATTTTGCCATCTTATTCAGCACCTACCACAGTAGCACATTGTAGGTAATCACTAAGACATTATTAAATTGGATTAAAATTAATTGATTTCTAAGCAGGAAGAAACAAAATTAGTGAAGGATATAGGTAGAAAAAGTTCTGACATGTCAGAAATAATTTATGATAATATAAACCAGAGCTTCTTAAACTTTTTCCACTCGGGACCTACCCTTCAGTGTTTCTTAAACTTCCTCCCTTCCTTCCTTCTTTCCTTCCTTCCTTCCTTCCTTCCTTCCTCCCTTCTTTCCTTCCTCCATCCTTCTCTCTCTCTGTCTCTGTCTTTCTCTCTCTCACCTTCTTTCTTTCTTTTATTTTGACTCACAACCCACAATAAACAATAACAATAATAATAAATAATAATAGTGAGCATCTATATAGTACTTTAACATTTGAACCATCAATTTTATCCAGCAAAGAGATGGTGAAGACATCGAAATTAAAGATCATAAATCAAGGAGTAAGTGTATATAAATAGCCTTGGGTCATATAATGATTCTGTGGTGAAACACTAAATTCTCTGTAACTCCCAAGCCTGAACAATAGCTCACATTTGTTCCAGAATCTGAAAAACTAATATTTATAGTATTAGAAAGTAAGGACAGTGTTCAGAATCACTCAGTGACTTGTTAATGTGCCCTATGCTTTGTTGAATTTGAGAATCAGAATTAGAAAAGACTTGGGAGCTTGGACAACTGAGTTCACATCCTACTTCAGATATTCACTATCTGTGGGATGACTTACTGTCTCAGACCTTTGGTTTCTCCAATTATAAATATTTTGAAACATGTGCCACAAAGGTTTATTATAAGAAAATGACTTTTAAAAATTCTATGTACCATATAAATGTCAATTTTTGTAATTATTATTTTTATTATCTAGACTGTTCCCCTATCCCACTCAAAAACTGAATCTAGAGTTTCCCTAAAAGCGGTCAGTTGGACACTTCTCAATTATTTTCATGGGTTAAGAACTCATTAACAATGCAGTCCAACTTATTACTGGGCAGTTAGGATCATCAAGTTCTTACCAAGAATGAGTCTATAATCTTCCTGGACTCATTCTAACCTTTACCCTTTGATCTTAGTTCTGCCCTCTTGGGTCAAGCAGAACAAATCAAATCCCTCACCAAATAACTGAAGGACCACAGAGGAAGGAGCTGGTTAACATGCCTCACTCCTAGCCTCCTCTTGCTCATGTTAGACACTCTCACTTCTACCAGCTGATCCTTATATGTTATGGCCTTTGGTAAGAACCTGACCATACCCAACAGAGGTGAACCTGATGAGGCCAAGAGAGGAGAAGACAACATTCTGCCATTCTGTGACCTAATTTCGCTTTCTTTCAAATTCAAGCCTTGTTAATACACAGTTACAGAGTTAATGGAGTTATCATTCTTGTCATTGGCACCCATAGCATTTGTTTCACTACACAGAATCTCCATTATTTATGCTCTTGTATCTCTTTGAATTATTAATTCCAAGTATTGAGACAGGGTGGTCATGTCTTTGCTGCTATGCATTTAATATAATTATGCTGTTAAATATATCTGCATTATCCTTCCCTCATTGGAATCATAGATCAAAAAAGAGTTCTGAAAGTCAAAAGACCTTTCTTATCTCTACTTTCCCTCCAAAGGAAGAATGTGAATGTATTTCCTCTGCCTGGAAATCAGCTGTGAGGCAGTGTGGACTAATGGTTAAAGAACCAGTCTTAGGGTCAAAAAGATTCAGTTCCAGGTCCTAACAGGTCTGACACAAACTGATGACATCACCTTGGGTAGAACACATAAATTTTAGTGCTTCAAGCAAATTTTTTAGACTACAAGTTGAATAACTGATTCTTATCTGCTTTAGTAGGGGGAATGTTCCTCACTGGAAGTTTCATATACCCATGAAATCACAAATCCAGTTCAGAGAGATGGAAGCATTAAGAAATGCAGAGGAAAAAAAAAAGGGGGAACCATGAAGAGAGAGATCAATTGTCACAACATTCTCTGATCTCTTGGTGTAGATTGAAGAAGGAATTTGAACCTTTCATTGAATAAAACTAGTTTGTTACCTCTGTGAGGGAAATAAAACCTCAGAACCACAGAAACTGAAAGGATCACAGAGACCAATCTGTAGGTGAATGGCAATAATGTGATATTCCACCAAATACTTAATTGCCCAATTCTTGTTGAAAAATCTCCATGAACAACTTTGAAAGACTTGAAAATGCTAAATAACACATGTCTGAAAATGACTGAACAGCAACAATGATAATGCCATTAAATAAGGAAATGGACAGTTTTGGCACTGGCAAATTGTGATTTGCGATACTAATTCCTGGGGGTGTGGGGTGGAGGTTCATTATAGATCGATAAAATAAATAACTTCTCAAAAAAAAGAGAAAGGAAAAGAAATACAGGAAGTTAGACTCTCTGGGGAGTATAAGGTAGGGTAATTACAAAGTAGGGTGCCACAAACAAGAGATACTCAGTAACTACATTCTTGGCCAGAGGAATATAGACAAATGTGATCAGAACCCTAACTAGAAATATTTGCTCATTGAATAAGTGCCATAAACCACATTGTTAGAAACATAAACCCAATTGATACCAAAATTTGGGTATCAAAAGAAGTTTATTGAGAAGTTTGGAGAAATTGTACACCTTCTTTGAGAATAGGGAGCGCTAAAATAAATAAATAAATGCTAAAAGCACAGCATCAAGGCAAGAAGCATGAAGACAATATCAATATGAGAGGGAAGGGGGTAATGGGGATATCCCTGTGAAATGGTCTTGATTCTTCTGTGAGGGTTAGGGGATCAGAGTAGATCACCCCAACCACACTCTGGAAGCTTCCAACTTTAATTAGTTATTTCTGCTAACTAGGAACTAAGCTCCTTTGTTTATATGCAATTGAACAACTCAGAAAAATTCAAGGAATTTGAGAGTTGAAGGGAACCTCAATGTTTAGCCCAACCCATTGTGAAAAGACTAAGAAAACTATCCAACCCTTCAAGGTTTGTAGCCCTGGGACAAAGCTTTATTCTCCCTGCCTAGTTGCACCTCCAGACATGATTGAAGCAGTATGCTGATGGTATTAGAAAAGCAATCCTGATGCCTGGAACATGTGCCTGCTTTGAACTAAAATAATGAATTTTGGGGGGTCTAGAGAAGGCCACGAAAAGGATGACTAAAGGGCATCTTCTGCTGAGCACATGTTGTACCAAGCATGGTGCCCTTGAGATGCTGCTTAGAAGAAATAGTGTCGTTAGCTCATTAGAACTATGCTAGACACCAGAGCTAGATTAGGGGCCACTTAGAAAAGGATCAGATGTTCTCTGATTGCTATCCTCTGAATTTTACTTTTCCTCCCGTTGTTTTTAATTTTTCAACATTAAGTCTTCATTTCATAGCAGACCCAAACAGAAGAGGTATGACAAGGTAGAAGGGCTCCTAGATTTGGAATCAGAAAGACTTGATACCTATAGAAGAATGAAAAGAGGACTAAATGACCTCTAGGATGCTAGTCAGCTCTAAGTCCTATGCTTTCCTCTCACTCTAAGTGCTATGATCCTCTGACTTTTTGAAAAACTCAAAATATTGTCTCCAGTATATTGTTGCAGTTAAAGTTAACTGTCTCCAGTAACTCTTGAACCAAGCACAGTTTTGTGTCTTTTAATGGCCCTTTCCCCCAAACTGAACAGAGTAGTAAATGTAACTAGGCCATATAGTTTCCTTGATGTCTCCCCTCCTCCAATTGGGTCAGTGGCTCTTTATATAAAGTCATCCCAAGATCCGAGATTTTTCTTACCCTCATTTCATCAGGCTCAACTGCACTGAAGGAAGTTTTCTTCGAATCTGTTTTGTGAACAGCTCATGAAAGAGCCTTTATAAATCTTGATTATAATGAATTATGAACAACAAAAAAGGGCCTTGTTGGTTTCCCTTCTAACTCCCCCGATGGTAAAGTTAAGCATGATTCATTTATTCACTCCTGGCCTTGTTTTCATTCGAAGAGCCGAGAACACCATAACCTTGAGCTATCTTGTGAAAATAAAAGATTGATGCAAACTTTACTGGGTAAAAATTGGGGTCTTTTCATCCAGAAGAGGATAATTGAATGTTAAAAACATACACAAAACACTCAAGGAGGACTTATTTTACCATAACATTGAAAGACTCTAAGAGGAATCTATTTAATGTTAAAACATAAACTAAAAATAAGGCAGGCACAAAGAGGCTTATCCCCCCCTTTTGTCATTAATTGACATCATCTTCCTTGAATTACATATTCAATTTAAAAAATGTGTAGTATCATGGCCATAAAATCATAAAATCATAGCTTTAGAGATGGAAGGAATCTCTGAGGTCATTGGAAACCCCTCATTTTCCCGATGAAGAAAATGAAGCCAGACAATATTAAATGACTTCCACAGAGACATCCTGCTAGTCAGTATCTGAAATGCAATTCAAACCCTCGTGTTCCTGACTTCATATCTGACACTTTATTCACTATACCATACTGTCCCTATTTGAGATTGCCTCTTTTCCATTGTTTTGCTACCAACAAGGGCTTTATGTGAGATCTAATACCCACCCAAATTATTTCAATTAAGGACACATAGAAATTGCATTTTATAGAGAAAGAACATTGGACTATGAGTTGAGAGTTCATGGTTTTGGTCCTGATTCTTTAACTATGTATCTATACAACCTTGGAAAAAGAATTACTCTTCTCCCCATCTTCATTATCAATATATCAAGTAAACCAGCATATATTAAGTGGTAAGCACAGTATATAAAAGAAGGGGCTACAAGGGCAGAGTGTCCTTCCAAGACAAGAAAGCTGCTGGGTTATGGTGAGGAAAGAGGTCCAGAACAAAAGGGGTGACAAAAAAGAATTGTAGAATTTGCTCCAGGTTCTATCTATAAGTCAAGGACATTGTAATGTGATTGTGAATTAAGCATTCTGCCCTGTTTGTCATGCATATTGCTAAACTTCTGAGAATAACTCAGGAGTAATCCCCAGTTTTCTTGTGTCTCTCCATGACTCCCAGGGGGAGTAGGCTACTACTCACACCCTTTGTGAGTGATTTGGGTGCTGATGTCCATCTAGGATAGATTATTTTCTCTGCCAATCAGATATGTAGCTCAGCCACTATCCTGATAGCTCCTCCCTTTGCCTCTTCACTCAGCTGTATTATAACAAGTTCCTTATAAAGACATAATTTTATGCAGAATTTAATGAAAATGAATCAAAGCACATTAATAGCCATGCACACAGCTGTGTTCCCTAGCCTTTGATCACCCTTCAGTTCCTCCAGCAGGACTTCAGAGACCATGTCATCCCAACAACTGTGGAAATAGAGAGCCAGAGATGGAAAGTGACTTTCCAAATATCAGACAAGTAGCAAGCAGAACAGTCAGGACTTGAACACATTTCCTCTGATTCCAAATCTCTTGTCTTTTTCATCTTCCACATTGCTTCCCCTTTTTATTTCTACTTCAACTAGCCATTTTACCAATCTCTTTCCCCATGTTTATCCATTTAGTCTAGCAATTACCAAATGCAGGGTACTTTTCTTTGGCATTGCATGAAGAAAGGAAAACTAATGCAATATTGCCTACCCTCAGAGAGTTTACAATTTACTTTACAATGGTACAGAAGACTTGGACAGATTTTAAAGTCTTTCGTGCATGGGTTGAGCAAGGAAAAAAATATCATGTAGCCAGAATAATAGTCAAACATATAGAACAGGACAGACAGTAAGTTCAAAAAGAGTGTTCAGTTCAGAAAGATGGAATGTTACGGGTGATGAATAGAGAGAAGGACAATTTACTAGATCTAAGAGTGCAGGGAAAAGAATCAAGTCCAATGAGAATGGAAAGATAGATTGAGACCAGGTTGGGAAGGGTTTTGAAAACAAAAAGAAGTAACGTGTGTTTGATTCTGGAGTTAATAGGGAGCTATTAGATGTTATCAAGTAGGGGAATGAAATAAGATCGATGTTTAAGGAAAATTACTTTGGAAATTATATGGAGGATAAAATGAAGCAGGGAAAGAATCAAGGCAGAGGGTTCAATTCAGAGGCTATATGAATTTTAAAAAAGAATCTAGGTGAAAGATGAACAAAGGTAGTAATTGTGTGAGTATAAAGAAAGGTTCAAATCTGAGAGATGTTAAAGAGCTAGAAATATCAATATCTGGCAGTTAAGTTGATGTGTGGAATCAGGGAGAATGAGAATTTGGAGATAACGCTAAAGTGGGAAACTTGGGAGACCAGAAGAATGGTGTCATCTCAGTAGAAATAGAGAAGTTTGGAAGAAGAATGAGTATGGTAAGAAAGATTGAGTTCTGACTTGGACATTTTGTATTTGAAATATATTTGGGGAAATCTAGTATGAAATATACAAAAGGCAATTGGTGATATGAAATTGAAGTTCATGGGAGGGACTAGAGCTGGATATACATATATGGGAATAATTTGTAGAGATGATAATTTAACACATGAGGGAAAGTAAATGAAATTGGTCTGGGGGAAAAACAAACTTGGAGTTAGATTGTAAAAGACTCTCAATGATGAAAGGAAGTCTTTCAATTTTACCCTAGGAACAAAATAGAGTAATTGATGCTTCTTGGCTAGGAAAGGGTCCCTATGCTTTAGACATACCAATTCATTACACTACAAATGATTCATTTTAAATGCCTTATCCTCAGATCTTTCCATTCACATCATGGAAATGATGATTTTCTTTTTTCTTTTTTTCTTTTTGGAAGGCAATTGAAATTAAGTGACTTGCCCAAGGTCACATGGCTAGTTTTTGTGTTAAGTGTCTGAGGACAGATTTGAACTCAGGTCCTACTGACTCCAGGGCCGGTGCTCTATTCACTGCACCACCAAGCTACCCCTCTGAAATGATTATTTTCTTTTTCTTTTTCTTTTTTTTTTTTTGTTTTTGGAGGGCAATTGGGGTTAAGTAACTTGCCCAAGGCCACACGGCTAGGTTTTTATTTCTGTGTGCGTTAAGTGTCTGAGGTCAGATCCGAACTCAGGTCCTTCTGACTCCAGGGCTGACGCTCTACTCACTGCGCCACCTAGCCACCCCTGAAATGATTATTTTCAACAGTATTAGCTTCCAAAGTTTTGTGTGGGCCACTCACAGACAATAAATAAAATGTCAGGGTAGGACTGATCTCTACATTTCCATCCAGTTCTATTATCCTATGACACCATAATTATTTATTTATTGAAGGTAGGTATAACAACATTAAAACTTCTATGGGATATAACTCCTTGTTGACTATAATAGAGGAAATTCCCATGATATAATTGACTCCCAACCAAAAACTACTTAAAGGTCACTCCTCCTCCTTCAATTTCAAATTTTGTAAAATGGGTTTACCAGATAATACACAACCTCCCTTCTTGCTCAGTCAATGTTTTAAGGTACTCTTCCAGATCTACCATTCTGTAAGTCTAAGACGGGATTTCTAGTCACCAAACTTATCTCCAATCATGCATGTTGGGTACATAATGGTGGTAGAAATGTCTCTCAGATTATTCTTATTTGTGTATATTTTCTTCACTATGCATCCATGCAATGCTAAGTTTTACATGCTGACTATCTAATAGCTATCTTTTTGCTTTAATGAAGACAAAGACCTGGCTAGTTGAGGCATCAAAGGGCTCTAATCTGCCATATCCTGAGACCATCTATTGAGAAGTCTTTTTAAAATTGTCATGTTCACTGCTGATGAGCTTACAAAAATGCCCTTTCATAACTGAGGATCAAAACAGTATCAGGGGAAAAGATGAAGTCCCAGTCTTGATGTGAGCAACATCTGCTAGAGTAACCATGTCCAGTATTCATTATATTAACATTATAAGTTAACACAAAAAAAGACAGGGCACATTAGCACTCACGAATGCTCAGGCTCTCATCATTCAAAATATCAATTACACATGTACAGAAGAGGGGAAAGTACTTAATGGGAGACCATGTAAAACAGGTCCAGGGATTTTATATCATGGCTCCAAAATCACTAGCTCATTATGAGCCAATAGTGTGATGTGTCAGCCAAGCTACGAACCTGATGCATTCTTGGGTTCCATTAATAGCAACATGGATTTTAAAATTAGGAAGGTGATTGTCTGGCTGTGCTCTACCATGGTCAAATCAAAGCTGAAATATTGTACTCAATTCTGGGCAGTATAATTTGAGGAAAATATTTACAAGCTGGAACTTGCCCAATGGAGGGCAATCTGAACAGGAAACGAATGGTAAGACATTACTTGTGAGGACAGGTCAAAGAAACTGAAAATGGATATTAGTTTAGAGAAAACTGGGGGGCACTTGATTGCTGTCAACACATATTTCAAAGACTGTTACATGCAAAAAAGGGTATTTTTACAGTGCTTCTGGGGGGCACAATTCTTTCAAATGAATTAGAAGAAGGGAAATTTCAGCTCCACTTGTGAAAGAACATTTCTTTTTGTAATTAAACGTTTATTTATTTATTTTTAGTTTTCAGCATTCATTTCCACAAGATTTTGAGTTACACATTTTCTCCCTGTCTTTTCCCTACCCCCACCCCAAGATATCTAGCTTACTGAATGCCCCTTACCCCAATCTTCTATCTCTTATATCCTCTCCCATCCCCTCACCAACTTTCTAGAAGGGCAAGATGGATTTCTATACCCCATTGCCTGTATACCTTATTTCCCAATTGCATTTAAGAAAACATTTTTTAAAACATTTGTTTTTAAAGCTTTGATTTCCAGATCCTTTCCCTTCTTCCCTCTTCACCCAGACCCACTGGGAAAACAAGCAATTCAATATAAGTTGTACATGTGTAGTTACACAAAATGTTTCCATAGTAGTTATATTGTGAAAGATTATTTTCCTCCATCCTATCACCCCCCTACTTATTCTATTTTCTACTTTGACCCTGTCCCTTTTCAAAAGTTTTTGCTTCTAAATACCCTCTCCCCCAATCTGTCTTACCTTCAATCATCCCCCATCTTATCACCTTCTTCCCTACTTTCCTGTAGCATAAGATACCCAATTGAGTTTGTATGATATTCCCTCCTTAACCCAAATTTAATGAGAGTAAGGTTAACCTATTCCCTTTCACCTTCCCGCTCTTCCCTTCTATTGTAACAGTATTCTCTTGTCTCTTTTGCATGAGATAATTTACTGTAGTCTTTCTCTCCCTTTCTCCTTCTCCCATATATTCCTTTCTCACCTCTTAATTTTATTTTTTAGAAATCATCCCTTCCTATTCAACTAATCCTGTGCCCTGTCTATGTATACATGTACAAACATATACACAGACTCAATATTTATTTATACACACATATACCCTCCTATACATGCATATATATGTATGTATATATAAATATATAAACATATATAAACACAAACACACACACATATATTCCCTTCAACTATGCTCATACTGAGAAAAGTCTCATGACTTACAATTATAATTTTTCCATGTAGGAATATAAATAGTTCAACTTTAATAAGTACCTTATGATTTCTTTTTCCTGTTTATCTTCTCATTCTCCTCTTGCTTCTTGTATTTGAAAGTCAAATTTTCTGTTCAGCTCTGGTTTTTTTATCAAGAATATTTGAAAGTCCATGATTTCATTGAATGACTGTATTTTCCCCAGAATCATTGTACTCAGTTTTGCTGGGTAGATGGTTCTTGGTTTTAATTCTAGCTCCTTTGACCTCTAGAATATCATATTTCAATCCCTTAGATCCCTTAATGTAGAAGCTGCTAGATCTTGTGTTATCCTGATTGTTTCCACAATACCCAAATTGTTTCTTCCTGGCTAATTGTAATATTTTCTCTTTGACCTGGGAACTCTGGAATTTGGCTATGAAATTCCTAGGAGTTTTTTTTGGGGGGATCTTTTTCAAGAGACTATCAGTGGATTCTTTCAATTTCTAATTTGCCCTCTGGTTCTAGAATGTCAAGGCAATTTTCCTTGAGAAATT
The DNA here is from genome assembly GCA_011680675.1 of Gymnobelideus leadbeateri. Taxonomy (NCBI): domain Eukaryota; kingdom Metazoa; phylum Chordata; class Mammalia; order Diprotodontia; family Petauridae; genus Gymnobelideus; species Gymnobelideus leadbeateri. The sequence continues at coordinate 263,639 of WOXC01011621.1, read as the reverse complement.
CTTGAAGGATGATTTCTAGACTTTTTGATCATGGCTTTCAGGTAGATCAATAATTTTTAAATTATGTCTCCTGGATCTATTTTCCAGGTCAGTGTTTTTTTCCAAGGAGATATTTTTTTTTCATTTGTTTGAATCTGTTTTATAGTATCTTGATTTCTCATAAGGTCATTAGCTTCCATTTGTTCCAATCTAATTTTGAAGGAATGACTCTCTTCAGTGAGTTTTTGAAATTCTTTTTCATCTGGCCAACTTGACTTTTTAAGGCATTCTTCTACTCATTGGCTTTTTGGGCCTCTTTTACCATTTGAGTTGATCAATTTTTTTGCTTTTTTTTTTTGAAGGGGCAGGGCAATTGGGTTCAAGTGACTTGCTCAAGGTTACACAGCTAGTAAGTGTTAAGTGTCTGATATTGGATTTGAACTCAGGTCTTCTGGACTCCAGGGCCAGTGCTCTATTCACTATACCACCCAGCTGCCCCAAGTTAGTCTATATTTTACGGTGTTATTTTCCTCAGTGAATTTTTGGATATCCTTTAGCAGGCTGTTGACTTGCTTGCCATGATTTTCTTGCATCATTCTCATTTCTTTTCCAAATTTTTCAGAGTTCCCTACTGACATTTTACTTTCTCTTTGGAGTTTATGAGTTGAGAAGTCTGGTTCACTCTCCTGAAGTCTGCCTTGGCCAGTCTGGGCCATTGGCTGGAGCTGCCCTGTGTCTGGGCCCATGCAGCTCACACTGGACAGGGCTCAGCTCCCAGCTTGGTGTGATAGACCCTTCCTGCCTCCCTTCCAGGCTGCCTTTCAGGGGGAGATATGTTTCTTTCTATCACTTTGTGGGTTCTGTAGCTCCAAAATTTGTTTAGAGTCATATTTTATTGGAGGTAATTGTTGTGGGAGCTCAGTCAAGCCCCTTCTTTTACTCCACCATCTTGGTTCCACCCATGAAAGAACATTTTAACAATGTAAAAGAATGCTCTGTGAAGTGATGAGATTCTTGTCCTAGAGCAAGACTTGAGAGAAAGAGAGAGGGTGTGGAAAGAGAGAAGGAAAAGAAGAAGAGGAGGAGGAGGAGGAGGAGGAGGAGGAGGAGGAGGAAGAAGAAGAAGAAGAAGAAGAAGAAGAAGAAGAAGAAGAAGAAGAAGAAGAAGAAAAGAAGATGATGATGATGATGATGATGAAAGAAAATAAATAGATGAAGAAAGAAAGAGAAAGGAAGAAAAGAAGAAAGAGAAGAGAGAGAAAAGAGAAGAGAAAAAGGAGAGGAGAGAGAGAGAGAGAGAGAGAGAGAGACAGAGAGAGAGAAAGGATTCCTCATGTGAGAGAGGTTAGATTTCTTAGTATTACAGACCTAAAAGCTGAAAGGGACTTTAAGTGTCATCTAACTCTTTCATTTTCAGATAAGAAAAAATGACACCCAGACTCACTGAGTGACTTATCCAAAGTCACACAGGTAGCAAGCCAATCTTTGACCTCAGGCCCTATGATTCCAAAATTTCTATCCTCCTACCCTATGTCTCCAGGATTCTGTGACTCATACAACAGCAGATTGAAATAGATATCAGTTGAGAGAGCTTGGAAAAATCTCACATCTTTCTGAAAAACCACTTTCTCCCCACTTTTAAAGTTATGAACAAAATTCAGAAAAAAACACTTTTCACATCTTGAGAATACAGGATCATAGAATTTAGAGCTGAAAGGGAGCACAGCTCAATTGGTCTAATCCCTTCATTTTACAGATGAGGTAATTGAAATTAAGGGACTAAATGACTTTCTCATAAGTCCCATACTTAGTAGAGTCAAGGTTCCAATGGAGGTCTCCTACCTCCCCATACCACACTCTTCCCTCACTGTTATTAACTCTCTTTTCCTTCTCTCCTCTAAGGAAACATTTTACTCTACATTAGCAGAAACATGATATCCAAAATTCAGTTATGTGTTACTGTGCTTTTGCCCTTTGCCTGTCGTTCAAACATCTTCAAGCTTGGCCTTACCCAGTTTATTCCAACTCTGTTCAACATATTTTATTAAGTACCTACTAGATGAAGAACCTTATGGGGAGAAGCAAAGTTTAAAGAAGGCCTAATCCCTGTATCCATGGACTTGACAGTTTATTTGTTGTTGTTGTTGTTTAGTTGAGTCTGAAACTTCCTGGGCCCATTTGGAATCTTCTTGGCAAAGATACTGGAGAGATTTGCCATTTCTCCCTCCATTGAAATTTACTAAGAAATAGTTTACTCTAATGCACAGTGCTTCATGATATATATTTTAGAAAAATCCAAGCTGTAATGCAAGGCAGAAAGGGGAAGGTTGTTATAATATGGAAATTCAAGGAAGTCTTGCTGAAGGAGGTGTTATAGGAGTTGAACTTTAATGGTGGCAGCTAGGTGGACCAATGGATAAAGCACCAGGCCTAAAGTCAGGAAGACCTACTTTCAAATCTAGCCTCAGACACTAACTAGTAGTGTGGCACTGGGCAAGTTACTTTATCCTGTTTTCCTCAGTTTCCTCATATGTAAAATAATTTGGAAATGGAAATGGTAAATCACTTCATTATCTTTGACAAGAAAGCCTCAAATCAGATCATGAAGTGTCAGGCAGGACTGAGCAACAACAAGAAAGCAATGGGATAAGTAAAGAAAGGGGAGAGCTAAGGAATAAAGGGATCAAAAACAGGGAGGTGGGAAAGCTTAGAGCTCTGTGGGAGGATCTAAATACTCTTGCTTGACTGGAGAACAGATCATGCAATGTACTAGCCAAGGTTAAAAAGAGAAAATGGTCCCAGATGGTAGAGGACCATGAATACCCTACAAAATAGTGAGAAACTGGTCCATTCAGCACCAATAAATGACAGCATGGCCTTGCATGAGATAATTAATCAATAAATGCAATTGCATACCCAGCTCTGCTGTGATGACCTTTGGGCAAACCACTTCATTTGTTGGTGTTTGAATTTTTTCAATTATGAAATGAGGAGATTGGTTAAGATGATTTCTCCCTCCCTTCCCAATTCTGCCTCTGATGATTCTGCTTGATTATAAGAGGCATAAACTACTGTGGAAAGAATGTGGGACATGAGATTGAAATAACCTAGATCTAAATCTTAGCTCAGTCATATCTTGGCAGGATGATCCTGGACAAGTCATGTAACCTAAGTGTTCCCATCTATCAAAATGAGATAAAAATCCCCAGTCTCAGGGTCATTTCAAGGACAAAATTAGATGTTTATAAACTGTCTTTTACATTTAAAGCACTTTAGGAACATGACTTATTTGACTGGAAAAGTTCGTTCTGAAAGAACATGTGCTTGTAGTTTCAATCATGTCTGACTCTTCCTGACCCCATTTAGGGTTTTTGTTGTTATGGTTGTTGTTTTTGCTTTTGGCAAAGATACTGAAGTAGTTTGCCATTTCCTCTCCACCTCATTTTACAAATGAGGAAAGTGAGGTATTTGGGGTTAAGTGACTTGTCCTGGGTCACACAACTAGTGAGTATCTGAGGTGAAATCTGGATTCAAGAAGATTATTTGAGATTTGCAGCTGTATCTATGGCACCACCTAGCTATACTGAACATATGCTTATTCTAGACATATTTTGAAATGGAGGAGAAACCTTCCCTCTAAGTTCCTATTTCCTCAAAAACCACCTCTTCTCCTAGTAGACACAATATGGATAAGAAATAACAAGGTATAACCAAAGTGTAAGGTAAATTACCCTGGTTTGTCTGCTAATGAACTGTGTGATAATAAAGAACATTTTTAATATCTTTAAACTTCCATTTCCTCATCTTTAAAATGTATATAAATAATCCTCACTAGTAAGTAAGAGCAGCAAAATTAGAACCCACGCCTTCTGACTTCAACTATTATGTTCTTTGCATTAACCCAGGCACAAAGGTTAACCAGCCAGAATGGCATCTCAAGAGAGTCTGGAAAGATTTCCCTGTTGCCTGTTAACACTTTCCAACACAGGTTAGGAAGTGAAACCACATAACAATTTGTTCTCTTCAAACTCTAAATACTAAGATCATTTTTGGCCAAATTTCCAAGGAATAATAGATTTTTTGTCATTTTGGTTGGTTATATTTTTTTTTTCTCCAAAACCATTTGTTCTCTCTGAACTAAAGCAGGAGAATAAAAACAAGTGCCTGAGTATTAAATAATTTTTCAGTTTCAGATGGTCTTTGTTTTATTCGCCCTTGTCCCATGGGTCATCTTAGTCTAGGAGGTCAGAGGAAGGAGACATTTCCTCTAAAGCCAAGGAATGTCAATTCAGACCTTTCATGTTCTAACTTAGATATGAATCTTTGGTCATGATAAGTGAACATTTTATATTGTAGGCCGCCGAAAATACTGCTTTAAGGAGACGCCACATACATGGCCACTTTTGGTCCAGGTGTGTGGTAAGAAAATCAGTAAATCTAACATGATCTCATAGGATCACTTATAACTTAAAGGGTCCGTGGAGATCATGTACCAGGGTTCCCCAACCCACAGGCTCGCAACCCACAAAACATTGTTTTTCTTAATATATTGATAACTTTATTTCAATATGATTGGTTTCTTTGGTAAACCTATACAATTTATTGGATGCTTTTAAAACTATTATTCAATGAAAGAGTCCATCAGTTTCATCAGATTGTCAATAAAATCTAATTATATAAGGTGTGCATTGATATATGATTTGAATATCGGGGGTGGCACTGATGTAGTTACTCCCACTTGTAATGCACTACACAACCTCTTTTTCCTCCTTTCTCTCTACCTTTGTCTCAGCATTTTATTTTTATCTTTTATTTTTTTTTAGTTTCTGTGACCAGAAAAAAAATCACTTCCTATGACCAACTTTTTGGTAAGGAGGCTTTCTATTTCCAATTAGGGTGGCCCTCTAATGACAGTATCATGGTCCATTCCTCATCTTGTACATGAAGACTTTCCAATCTAATAGAATTTGCCAGGGTATGAACTCTACTGGCATCTCTTTTGAGGCCCCAGAGTCAGATCCATGGCATGATAAGGCAGCATAAGATTCTGGAGCAGAAGCATCAGACATACAGTACAACCCACACACTCCTGAATGCTGCCTGAACTAGATTCAGATGTAATTGGCAAACATTTAATAGAATAAAAATACAAACATAAGTAATGTCACTAAGTGGTTTTCTGAGTCAACATATGGCTTGTGGAGCTACTTATGTACAGTTTAGTGGCCCCATTTCTATTTGGATTCGATACCACTGCTTTAGGGACCTGATTTTGGACCAAAAAGCTTGCTGCAGATCCTGACAATCACTCATTGGACTGTGGTCATGGACAAATAACTTTCCTTCTCTATATCTCACTTGTGAGTCAGAAAAATAGCACAGTAATCTAGACATTTTTTGTAGGCTTCTTCCAATTGCAGGATTCTCTGATAAATGTGATTTTCTATCTACTAGACTCTAAATATTGATTTAGATAAAAAATGCATTTGTTTAAATGATATAGAAATATAGATAGGTTAAATATGATTATATATAGAGATAGATTCCTCTATCTCTATATATCTTCATATATATGGAGAGAGAGGAGAGACAGATGGAGGCACACATATAATATTTGAAGATGAATCACGTCTTGCTCTTTGATTCCTGTGCAGTTGTTTTGTTGTTTTTCAGTCGTGTCCAATGCTTTGTGACACCCTTTGGGGATTTCTTGACAGTGACTCCGGCGTGCTTCACCATTTCCTTCTCCAGCTCATTTTAAGATGAAGCATTGAGGCCAACAGGCTTAAGTGACTTGCCCAGGGTCACACAGCTAGTAAGTGTCTGAGGACAGATTTGAACTCACAAAAATGAGTCTTCCTGACTCCAGGACAGGCACTGCATCATCTCCCCCACAGAGTTGTCTACTATGTATAACATTCCAATCCTAATTGTCCACTGAACACATCCCTGCTGTTAGACCCAAAGGGTGCAAGACTCCCCCAAGTCCAACCAGTCCAAACAAAGAAGGGAAGTAAGGTTCTCTGACAGGGTTGTGGAGTCTAATCCTTCCCTGCCCTTTCCCATACCCACAAGCTTTCATTCTAACATGTGTATGAATGGTCAACCAGGAAGCAAGGTCCTAACTTTTCATTCAAAGGAGTAAAGATGAATACATATATTTATTGATGCCACTCCAAGTCTGATCTTGAAACCAAATACTATTCTTATGTTTTGGAGGTTTATAATATGGCTTGAATTGAGTGGAATCAATTCTTGCCAAGACTTGACCATAATTTTATGGTAATTTTATTTGCATTTGTTGTTATAAAGCTTCCAGAAGGAACACAATTTAAAATGCCAGCTACAACTGCTTCCATCCTTAATTTTAATTCCTAATGAATGGGTGGAATCTGAAAAAAAAAGCAGTAATGTAAAATAAAAAATATATTGCATATAAGTGGTAAAATCTCTCTTTTTTTGGAGCAGTGATTATTATGTACCTACTTTTTAAAATTTGTCCTGTTGCTAGAGTGCTGGTCACAGTAGATGACAACTTCAGTATTAAGGACACAGTCACCCTTGGGAAAAAAAAAAAAACACCTCCCTCTTGGGAGATGATTGTGCCAAGAAAGATTATGCCAACTTATCCATTCAGCTATATGTATGGAGAGAGAAAGAGAGAGGGAGGGGGAGAGAGAGAGAGAAAGAGAGAGAGAGAGAGAGAGAGAGAGAGAGAGAGAGAGAGAGAGAGAGAGAGATACAAAAAATTTTGTATACAAAATTCATAAAAGTTAATTTTTATGGGGATGGTATCAGCTAAGTGTAGGGGAACAGGAAAAACCTCATGAAAGAAGTAGTGATTGAGTTTTAAAGAAGGCATATTTGAGGAGGGAAGAGATTCTGGATAAGGAAAGGAAAGGAACCAGTATTTACTCGGCATATACAACGTGCCAAAAACTATACTAAATGTTTTAGAAATATTTTCTCATTTGATCCTTGTAACAACTCTGCAAGGTAGGTACTGTTATTATCCTCATTTTATAGTTGAGGAAACTAAGGCAAACAGAAGACAAATGACTTCCCCATGGTCACACGTCTAGGAAATGAACGATGCTGACTCCAGGCCCACTGCACCCCCAGCAGTTTAGTAAGTGAATATGAAGTCTCTTGTGGGAGGAACAGTAAAAGGGTCAGTTTGACTGTTTACAAAAATAGGAAGCAACAGACCTGAAAATCAAACCCAGTTCCCTTGAATACAAATCTAACAATTTTTCTTTGGGTCTGAGTGGTCTTGTATGTGTAAACTGACAAATTTAGAATGATTTCTAGCATTTTTTTGTTCTCTAATCACATTATCCCATGATGCTTTTTCAACTCAATTACTTGAATAATTACAAGCACAGCCCCAAATAATGTTGTCCTGTCCAGCATCCTTTGCAATAATAGGATCAAGATTCTTGTCCACCTTTCCTGGATCATTACAACATCCTAGTGTTACATTGATACTTTTGTAACTCATAGCATTTCCCCCCTGTGGAACCACTAACATCACATGCATAGAGCCCTCCATAATTTGCTAAGGATTATCCTCACAACAATTCTGCATGGCTGAAAATGTATTCCTATTATATAGATGAGGAAACTGAGGTTTAAAACAGTTAATAATTACCATATCTAACGTTTCTAGAGAACTTAGAATTTTAAAAAGCAATCTTCCATGCCAAAGCCTTGTGACATCCATAGTACGAGTTTTGTTATTCAGTTATGTCTGACTCTAAATAACCCCATTTGAGGTTTTTTTGGTAAAGGATTTCTGGAGTGGTTTGCCATTTCCTTCTCTAGCTCAGGAACTGAGATGTACAGGGTTAAGTGACTTGCCCAGGGTCACACAACTAGTAAGTGTCTGAGGCCACATTTGAACTCCTGAAAATGAGTCTTCCTGACTCCAGACCTGGTACACTATCCACTGTGCCACCAAGCTGCACCAGTATAATTTTAATTCACCTGATTTAACAGAGGAGGAACAGAGGCCCAGAGGAAGGAGAACCCCCTTTGGGGTCACAAGGAGTTTAGGGCAGAGCATAGCATATAAAAAAAGAAACTTAATGGTTCTTAAAGCACCTAAAAAAAAAAACAAACTAGATCTGGCAGACAGAATATCAAAAAAATTTTAAATAAATTCTGATAATTTCTCCCTGTTTCCTCCCCCTCCCCCCTTTTCTTGCCCCCTAGACAGAAATAGCTAAGGAAATATTTTTAACTGAATAAATGGCTATTTAAGATGTTAACCCGCTCAATCAAAATACTATGGAAGATTGTCCCCAATCCTTTTCTTTGTGCTTTCTTTGTTTGCCAGCCAGCACAGCAGAAATTATATTGTTTTCTCAGCTGGGAATAATTTAACAGGCTTGCTGTAAGTCATGTGAAAACCCCCAATACACTCTGACAGACAGTTGGTGACTTTGTCCAGAAGAGGAGAGCTTTCTCCCCCAGTGTCAGTTAAATGTATTAGCACAGTGTTTATTTTATTTCATTTATGGTGTTTATACTTGAGGGGTGGGGGCAGAGCAGAATAAGCAGGAAAAAAGAGGAAGAGGGACACTGTGCCCAAAGTATGAGGAGGCCTAATGGGAAGGTAGTATAAAGTTGCCTTTTAGGGTCAGGAAATGGAAAGCCGTCACTTGCATTCCAAGGACCAGCCTACTGGGGTCAAAGGAGCACAGAATACCACAGGAATTCAAAGGATTTGTAGCCAGCAGGCTTGAGTGTGCATCCAGGAGCTGTCACTTACTACTTTCCTCACCTTTTGACGGGATAATCTTTAAGGGCCCTTATAGCGTGACATCCTATCATTTTATGATCCTTAGAATGGGACAGGCAAAGCAAAACATAATAACAATAAAAAAATCAGACACAGATAACCAGGGGGAGATATTGACCTCCCTATATAGAACTTCCAGAAGGAAAGGGGGAAAGACATATTGACCCTACTAAGCCAGCTAGAGTTGGGATTCACCCCTTTGACCCCCATCATCTCTTCTGGACCAGAGTTTCAAAGAGGAAGAGGCTGGGAAAATCATATTAATATCTCTAGATCCCCTTTTCATTTTAGCATCTGTCTTACCCACCTATAATACTGTTGGGACAATGTGACCTGAACAGCAAGAGGGCATTATGGTGGGCATTGACATTAGCAGCTTGTGATGATGAAAAGTTATGTTCCTAAAACCTAGATAGGGTAAAACATGAGATGTCAGAGCTGGAAAGACCTTTGGAAGATGAAAAATGTTAGATCACAATAATAGTAACTGACCTTTATATAACCCTGTAAAATTTGAAAAATGACTTGTGAAAATATATTCCCTTAATTGAGCCTGGTAACAAATATAGGTGAGATAAATATGTATGTATATATATATATATACATACACATTGTGCATATGTATACATACATGTATATATACAAACACACACATACATATATGGATGTAATTGTATATATACATATGTATGTATGTATATCTCTCTCTATGTATTGATCTATCTATCTATCCATCTAATTTACCCCCATTTTATAGATGAGAAACTTGGGGCCAGAGGCCTGACCTCATATTATCTGACCAATAGGGACCTTAGAAGAAAAATTGCTAATGTCAAGAGGAACATGAGATGGTGAAATGCTATAGCTAGAATGGGCCTCAGACTCTTACTGTGTGACCCTGGTTCAGTCACTTTGCATCCATCTGTGACTCAGTTTCCTCATCTGTAAAATGAGGAACTTGGGGCTTCTTAAACTTTTTCTATTTGAGCCCCTTTTCACTCTTTGGCAGAATGGAGTGGCTTGAGGGCACACCCAGTGCAAAGTGTGCATGCTTTGTGTTCAGAACCGAATTTCAGTGAAGTCCGGAGATGTAGCACGGCAAGTGCTTCCAGAAACACCTCAGATTCATTAGTTCGGTTTTTAATGCATTTTTGGGTGTTGCGCGTTCAGAAACCTTTTACTGTTGCCAAATTTTTCGCTCCTCCGTATGGGATCATGACCCACAGTTTAAGAAGAACTGGACCAGATGACCCCTATGTCCCTTCTGGCTCTATGCTCCTTGATAGTGATCTGTATTATAGGAAAGAAGACTGGGTTTGGACTCAGACACCCTGGATTTCAAATCTTAACCCCTGCTGTGTAGTACCTGTATGACTTTAGGAAGGTCATTTAATCTTTCTGGACCTCACTTTCCTCATCTGTAAACTATATGTTTTGGAATAAATGCCCTATAGGGTCCCTCTGAGCTGTAGATATATAATGCCAGAATTTAGAGAGGAAAGGAACCACAGAGCCTACCTAGGCTCAACCATCTCATTTTCTACATTAGGAAATCAAACACGAGTGAATCTCCCAACTCCCCAAACTTGGCTCCTGACTTCCCACCTGGAGCATCTTCTATTTTAGGGCCAGGCCTGTTTAGCTGCTAGCTTCCAGCTTCCCTTTGGGGATTTTACTTCTGCTTTATATCTTCTCCGGGTTTATTTTAACCTGCTTTCATCTGGACACAAGTAAAGGCAGGGCGAACCACAGTGCAATCTGTCCAGACCCTGCCTTCCTGTGGTCACCCAGCCTGAGGAGGCAAATGGATCTCAACCAGACCGAGAGAGCTGCTGTATCATCTATCTCCCAAAAGGCCTCTTGGGGAATAACTTAGACTCAAGAAGGCCTCAGCAGCATGTGGTGCAATTTTCTAATTTTTGCCAGAAAGTTGCAAAGCACAAATATAGATTTTGGATTTTTTTTTTATGAGCCAACATGATCGCCCCTGGACACATCATCATGACGACCATAAAAAATATTTTAAAAAAATATGAAACCCAGGCAACACTTTTCACAGAAACACAGCTTCCCTCAGTGGCAGAGGAAAAGGAGCTGTGCCCCAAGCAAAATTCCCAAGGGTCCCTCAGCTTTCTTAATGGTAAAATCAACCAGAGCTGAATGAATATGTGCAAGTCTTTCTGGTTCTCAGTTTCCTTCTCTATAACATGAGAGGACTGGATTAACTGATGCTCAAGGTCCTTCCAGCTAAAGCTTCTGTGTTCTTGGGATGTTTCCAGGTCTGTCAGTTTCTGTTCTATGGTTCTCTCAACAGTAATAATCATAGGTAGATAGATAGATAAATAGATAGAGATAGAGATATGTAAATATATACTTATAGATATATATATGTATATGTATATATGTGTGTATACATGCATATGTTTACTTGTGCATATGGGGGTATGAATTAGTGTGTGTACACATGTATTTATATATGAATGTGTTATATAAACCTATATATACATGTGTATATACATAGACATATGTGTGGAGAGAGAGAGAGAGAGAGAGAGAGAGAGAGAGAGAGAGAGAGAGAGTCAGAGAGAGTCAGAGTCTATAATTCTGGGGAAAGAGAGTCAGAGACAGAAATAGCCAGGAATAGAGACAAAAAGAAACAGAGACAGACAGACAGAAAATAGAGACAAAGAGAGAATAGATCTGAGATTTAATAGATAGAGAGAACTCCTCATGAGGAAACTCCTTCATCAAAGGAAAATCTAAAATTTTTCTGTAATCAATAAACTGAGAGGCTGAACTCAGGACCTGAGAATTTAGCTGATTGGGTTAAGATTATATAGCTTTTATGTGTCATAGGCAGACTTGAACCCAGGAATTTCTGACTCCAATACCTAAACCATACTGTCACTCCATAGGCTAATGATGCACATTAAGATTGAGCTCAAATATTTACAAAGAGATTTCCTCACAACAGCCTTATTCTCTCACTCCATTCATTCATGCATTCCTTTGTTCATTCCATAAGTATATATTAAGTGTCTATTAGGAGCTTAGAATATAGAGACAAAAAAGGAATGATTTCTGCCTCTAGGAGTTCAAATTCTATCGGAGAAACCATTCAGATGTATAACAAAATAGAAACAAGGCAATTTCAAAGGGCATTGACAACTTGGGGAATCTGGAAGAAAAAAAAAAACAAACAAACTCTGCAATAGGTACAGAGTCTTGAAAGGAACTAAGGATTCCAGGAGGGGATGGTGATAAGAGAGTGAATTTCTGACAGGGGGACAATCTTTGCAAAGATGCAGAAAATAAAATGAAAGCAGTGAAATCTTGCAGGACCAATCTCCTCACAAGATATCTCTCCTCATCACTATTCTCTTTGCCTATGAAGAACAGAGCTGTGTGACACTAGGTAGTCATATACCCTTTCTGAAACATGGTGTTTTGTTTTTCATTGGGTTGTTGTTGTTGTTGTTGTCGTTGTTGTTGTTGTTTTTGTTGTTGTTGTTGTTGTTGTGTGTGTGTGTGTGTGTGTGTGCATGTATGGGTGCCTATGTGTGTATGGAAGGGATATATCATGAGAGGTGATCACTGAGGACTTTCTATAGGACCTTACTATGACGCTAGTGATAAAATACCGTTGCCAACAGGGGGGAAAGGTGAGATATATGATAACAAAGGCTTCACAAAGGAGATCATATTTGAGTTGAGAAGAAGGAGGAGGTGAGGGGGCAAAGAGGAGAGAGACGGAAAGAGACAGAAGAAGGAAGGAAGGAAGGAGGGAGGAAGGGAGGAAAGGAAGGAAGGAAGGAAGGAAGGAAGGAAGGAAGGAAGGAAGGAAGGAAGGAAGGAAGGAAGGAAGGAAGGAAGCAGGGAAGGAAGGAAGGAAGCAGGGAAGGGAGGAAGGAAAGAGAGCTAATTTTCTGGGGTTACTAAACTCACCTAGCTCTGGTATACTAATTTTATAAGCTTTTCCATTCTTTGGATAGTTCACCTGGTTTTCCAGTTTGAATAGAAGTTGCCTTGCAGCCCAAGCTCCATCTCCCTATACACATTCCCAGGATGAAAATCAAGATGGAAGGCCTGAAGCTAAATGATCCTTATTAACCTCAATATCATCACTGGGAAATTAGGGCAATTATCACAACAGGGCTTAGGATAGAAAAGATATAATATTTTGCCCAATGATGATTGACACTACCAATTTCAGAAGATGATAAGAGATTCTCCTATGGAGGGTCAATATTCATTTACATAAATGAATGAAGGATGGTTTATAGTCAATGGATGTTCAGGGTCTGAGGAGGCTTTGTGAAAGGACTAATACATTTGAAGCAAGTAAAGCAGGACTCAGTTCCCCACTATTTTACATTCTATCCACATGACCTCAGACCCATCATCAGTTAATTTCTCTGGGCCTCAGTTCTCTCCTCTGTAAAATGAATAGTTTGAGTAAAATGATCTCTAAGTATTATTCCTCCTCTAAATCCTGTGATCTTCTAAAGTATGTTCCTAGGATAATCCAACAAATATAAGATGAGATAAAAAGAGCTGTAACATACCCAAAAGAATATCAGGTTCAACCCATTCAATTTATAGTTTAGAAAACTGAGGCCAAGAGAAGTTAAGTGATGTGTTCATGGTCATAAAGGAAGTAAGCAGTAAAGCCAGGAATTGAAGGCAAACCCTTTCACACCAAATTCTGCACAGCTTAAAATAGTGGATAGGAAGAAATGATGGTGCATAAGTAGAATGTGCCATGCAAAATAGCCACTATGAAGGAGTCAAAAGAACATGAGAAGAATCATATGAACTGACTCATGATGCAGTAAGCAAAAGCCAGAAAATATACAAAAAAAGATTAAAAGCTGGAAAGGAAAAAATACACAATAAATGCTTAAAATTAATGCTGCTTAATTATAATGAGCAATTATGGCCCTAGAAAAAGAACCTCCCTCTTTTCTTTGAAGAGGTAGGGGTGGGGGAGTAGTATCATGGAGAGGGGTTTGTTGAATCCATTTTTACCCATTTATTTAATTGTTATTGTATTTACACTTATGAAATTGGTAAATGATACAAATCAGGGTTTTATTTCATATTCTGTTAATTATTTAGTATTAAGAAAAAAAAATCCTCATTCCTTACTCACTTCAACCTTTATGTAGCTGTGGACAATTTTGATCACATTCTGCTCCTTGGTATTCACTTCTTTCTTCGTTTATTGAGGCATCACCCTCACCTGGTTCTCCTCCTGCATATCTAACTTCTCCTTTTCAGTCCTTTTTGCCAGATTCTCATTTAGATCATCCACTTTAATCACAGGTATACCATAGGGCTCAATCCTGGGCCCTCTTTTCTTGTTCCTCTATACTAGGTCACTTGGTAATCTCATCAACTCCCATGGGTTTAATGACCATATCTATGCTGATGATTCTCACATCTGCCAATCCTGCCCCAAACTCTCTGCTGTCCTCTAATGTCACATCTCTAGTTGACTTTCAGATATCTCAATCTGAATGTCCAGTAGCATAGCGGCAACCACACTGGTATGCCCAAAATGTCTTTCTAGCAGAGGTTCTTAGATCTGTTTACAAGGAAAGATAGCTGTTTAAGGGGTCAACAATCTTTTTTGTTTGTTTTGGATTTTTGTGGTTGGTTTTATTTTTTTTTTGTTTGTTTGTTTTTGCTTTTTGGAGGAGGAAGGCAGGGCAATTGGTGTTAAGTGACATGCCCGAGGACACACAGCTAGTAAGTATTAAGTGTCTGAGGCCTGATGTGAACTCAGGTCCTCCTGACTCCAGGACCGGTGCTCTATTCACTGCACCACCTAACCTCCCCAACAATCTTTTTAAAATTACATTTATCAGTTCAATGGGAAAATCAACACCTGAACTTCAGAGAAAATCCAAACGAGGGAAATAGAGAAAATACTAGCAGACAAATAAAGACCAACAGACAGGGCTACTAACTGTCTGAGAAATTAGCACAGATTGACATACAGATCTGCCTTACCAAGGCAATGGATACATAATTACCAGAGAGAGAATCATCAACATCTGGGTTTTTCAAATCTGGGGGGCTCCTTAGGGGCTACCTAGAGTCTCATCTGGTCAAATCACAAGAATACTCTTCCAATGTGTGAGCCCCAAAGCTAACCTCGGCACATATATATATATATATATATATATATATATATATATATATATATATATATACCCTTCTTCATGGTCAGAGTATTACAAACCTTGTGACCCACTTCCTAATTACAGAGTAACAAAAGGCACAGGCCTTCCTGAAAAACAATCAAGCTTCCTTTAATGGGCTTCACATAAAGCCCAGTGATGGGTGGGGAAGATCTTATATCTCTTTAACTTTATAAGTAGTTATTTTAAATCCAGTTGCAAACATTTTCTCTGATGTCCCACCATACCTTGAATACTCTCTATCCTTCAGCCTGCCGGTTTCCCTGGCTGCTTTTAAGTCCCAAGTAGAATCCTGTCTTCTTTGGGAAGCCTTTCCCAGTCCCTCTTAATTATTCTAATGCTTTCTCTCTCTTATGTACTTTCTATTTATTCTGCATATAGTTAATTTGTATATATTTGTTTGCTTCTTATCTCCCCCATTAAACTGTAAGTCCCATGAGAAAGAGAATGTCTTTTGCCTCCTTTTGTAGCCCTAGTACTTAACACAGTGCCTGGTGCATAGTACATGCTTAATAGTGCTTAATACGTGTTTATTGACTGACATAAGGAGGTGATGGAGAAAAGTTTAATAATGCAGATTAGTCTTTTTTTTTTTTGCTTTTTGGAGGGCAATTGGGGTTAAGTAACTTGCCTAAGGTCACACAGCTAGGTTTTTGTTTGTGTGTGCATTAAGTGTCTAAGGCCAGATCTGAACTCAGGTCCTTCTGACTCCAAGGCCAACGCTCTACTCACTGCACCACCTAGCCGCCCCAATGCAGATTAATCTTAAAAGTATATTATTTGGGGAGACAGAGCCAAGATAGCAGAATTGAAACAGGACTTCTGTGTAGCTCTGGCTTCCAGTCCTCCAATACATATAAAAAATGATTCTAAACTAACTTTAGAGCTACAGAACCCACAAAGTGACAGAGAAACAAATCTCCCATTAAAGGAAGCCCAGCAGGCAGGCAGGAAGGGTCCATCACAGCACAAAGGGAGCTGCAGGCAGTTCTGCCTGAGCTGCAGTTTTAGCCCCAGGGTAACCTCAAGAGAAGCAGCTAGAGCAGTCTTCATCAGAGTACATCACCAGCAACTGTAGTGGTTTCCAGACTTCTCAATACATAAATGTCAAAGACAAAGTAAAAGGTCAGTGGGGAACTTGGTTGGTCCAGGAGAAGTCCAGCTACTACCATAGAACAAGAAGCAGAGGAGCTGAGATGGCTGCAGCCACTGCCATGTGGCTGCTTCCAGGAATTCTTGACCTACAGATTGTAGGAGGACCAAGTGACCATTCAGAGGTTGTGTTGTTGCTTTGACCTGGTTGGATTCGGATCTCAGTTTTGGGTGGTAGTCCTGGGGTATGTGACTGGTAAACCAGAGCGTGTGGGGGCTGTAGAGAGGGGACCCTTCTAATAGCTCTGGCAGCTGCAAATACACCAGAAATTTGGGACATAGCTTTCTCCATTCTGGAAGCAGAGTGTTACTGTGGCAAAGAGCTCAAAAGTCAAGTAATTGGCTGCCAATATGAGTAAGCAGAGGAAGCACAAACAGATCATAGAATCATTTTTGGGGGACAAAAATGATCAAGGCATGGAGCTGGAGGAAGACATCAAAGTCAGAACCCCTGCATCAAAAGCCTCCAAGGAAAATATGAATTTGTTACAGGCCATGGAGGAGCTCAAGAAGGATTTTGAAATTCAAGTAAGAGAAGTGGAAGAAAAATTGGTAAAAGAATTGAGAATGATACAAGAAAATCACAAAAAAAGAGTCAACAGTCTGCTAAAGGAGACCCAAAAATACATTGAAGAAAATAATATCTTAAAAAATAGACTAACTCAAATGGCAAAAGAGGACCAAAAAGCCAATGACGAGAAGAGTGCTTTAAAAAGCCAAATTTGCCAGATGGAAAAGGAATTTCAAAAAGTCATTGAAGAGAATAACTCCTTCAAAATTAGATTGGAGCAATCAGAAGCTAATAACTATGAGAAATCAAAATACTATAAATCAGATCCAAACAAATGAAAAAAAAAAATAGAAAGCAATGTGAAATATCTCCTTGGAAAAAACCATTGACCTGGAAAATAGATCCAGGAGAGATAATTTAAAAATTATTGGACTGCCTGAAAGCCATGATCAAAAAGAAAGAGTTCAGACACCATCTTTCAAGAAATTATCAAGCAAAATTGCCCTCATATTCTAGAACCAGAGGGCAAAATAGAAATTGAAAGAATTCATCATTCACCTCTTGATAAAGATCCCCAAAAGAAAAACCTTAGGAATATTATAGCCAAATTCCAGAGTTCCTAAGTCAAGAATAAAATACTGCAAGCAGTCAGGTAGAAACAATTTGAGTATTGAGGAAACACAATCAGGATAACACAAGACCTAGCAGCTTCTATATTAAGGGATTAAAGGGCCTGGAATATGATATTCTGGAGGTCAAAGGAGTTAGGATGAAAACCAAGAATCACCTACCCAGCAAAACTGAGTATAATGCTACAGGGAAAAATATGGTTATTTATTGAAATAGAGGACTTTCAAGAATTTTTGATGAAAAAACAGCGCTGAACAGAAAATTTGACTTTCAAATACAAGAAGCAAGAGAAGCATGAGAAGGTAAACAGGAGAAAGAAATCATAAGGAACTTATTAAAGTGGAAGTATTTATATTCCTTCGCAGAAAAATGATAATTGTAACTCATAAGACTATTCTCAGTATGAAGATATTTGAAGGGAATAGATAGATAGATAGATAGATAGATAGATAGATAGATAGATAGATATGTATACATACACATATATGTATGTATAGGAGGATATATGTATATACAAATATATATGTGAGTGTGGGCATTTGTATGTTCCTATATACATAGAGGACACAGGATGAGTTGAATATGAAGGAATGATATCTAAAAAATAAAATTAAGAGATGAGATGAAAGAACAAGAAGGGGAGCGATAGATTAGATTAAATTATCTCATATAAAAGAGGCAAGAGAAAACTCTTACAATGGGGGTGGGGGGGAAAGACCAGAAAGGTGAAAGGGAATAGAATGACTGGATTCTCATTGAATTTGGCCTAAGGAGGGAATAACATACACACTCAATAGGAAATCTCACCCTACAGGAAAATAGGGGGGTAGGGGATAAGAGAGGGGAGGATAGAAGGGAGGACAGATTGGGGAAGAGGGTAGTTAGAAGGAAACAATTTTGAAAAGGGGTAGGGTCAAAGGAGAAAATAGATTAAATGGGGGAGCAGGATAGGATGGAGGGAAGTATAGTTAGTCTTTCACAATATAACTACTATGGAAATGATGTGGGTAACTACACATGTACAAGCTATATTGAATTGCTTATCTTCCCAGTGGGGGTGGGTGAAAAGGGAGGAAGGGAAAAAAATCTGGAACTCAAAGTTTTAAAAACAAATGTTTAAATTATTATTTTTTATTTTTTACATGCAACTGGGAAATAAAATATACAGGTACTGGGTTATAGAAACCCATCTTGCCCTACTAGAAAGTTAGGGGGTGAAGGGGGAGGATATAAGAGAGAACAGATTGGGAGAAGGGGTATTCAGTAGGCTTGCTATTTTGGGGTGGTGGGTAGGGGCGAGACAGGTAGAGAAAAAATTGTAACTCAAAATCTTGTGGAAATTAACATTCAAAACTAAAAATAAATAAATTTAGAAACTTCAAAAAAGTATATTATCTGTACTTTCTTTTTCAAGTACCTAGCTGTTAAAAATTTATTAGTCACCACATACTACAAGTATGGGACTTGTGGATAGTTGTTTTCCTTTGTTTGTTTTTTGCTTGTTTTTTTGTTTTTTATTTTTTGTATTTACTTGCTTTTTCCCTTACAGCTGTGCTTGTGACTTTGTCCATGAATCACCACCCTTAGTCCCTGTAATTTCTCTGAGCATATGAGATATTCTCACCCTGGAATATCCCTGATCATGCTTCATCCCCCAAATAAATTTGCTTTTTATTCCCTCTAGACTAGTCAACCAGGACACTGCATATGTAATTTCTCTGCACCATCCACCATTTCTTAGCTTCCTTTTCCACACTGTCTTCTCCCATTCAAATGTAAACTCCTTGAGGACATGTTTTTTGCTACATTGTTTTGCTTATATTTGTATCCCCAGCTCTTAATTTGGTGCTTGACATGTAGTGCATGCTTAATAAATCCTTGGTGTCTAAGAACTAGTCAGAAATATGAGACCCAAGTTCACATCCTGGCTCCTACCTCAGAGTCATCCTGAGTGCTTTACTCTTTCTTTATTCAGCTTATCCAATTAGTTCTCAAGTCTTGTTACAAGTACCTTCATAATACCCTTTCTACCCATCCCCCTCTCTCTACTCACATGCCTCCTACCCTAGTTTTGTCTGATCTATTGCAAGAACTTCCAAATTAATCTCCTTCCTTCCAGTTTTCTCCCTCTCCCATCCATCTTCCAAACAGCTGCCAAAATAATCATCCTTAAGCACAGGACTGACCATATCACAGCTCTGCTCATGAAGCTTTAGCATTTTTTATTGATTTTAGAATATGACCAACTGCTTTGCCTGGCATTTGAAGCTTTTCATAATCTAGCTTTCATCTACCTTTCCAGATTTCTTTTCCATTTATACCTGATGGGTAGTTTATATTTAAACCTCACTGACCTACTTGCAGTTCCTCATAGATAATGCACCTTTTACAGCCTGCCCTCTATTTGTCTGTGTATCTGTCTATCTATCTATCTATCTATCTATCTATCTATCTATCTATCTATCTATATCTATCACTATGTTTTAAAGATTAGGTCTCTCTCTTTTGCCCAGGATGGAAAAGTAGTAGTAGTAGTCTCCTACTACTCAGGGGGCCAATCCCACTCTGATCACTATAGGAGCTTTGACTTGTGCTATTTCTGACCTGGACTAGTTCCCTCCTCCTTACGCAACCTGGGGGCTTCCCACTCCCAGAAACTCATTATATTAATGCAGACACCTGATTGTCTGAGCCCACCGCACTTTAGAACTCCTGAGCTCGAGCCATCCACCAGGCTCAACATTCCAGGTTACAGGGATTACAGGCATATACCACCATACCCAGCTTCCCTACCTTTTCAAAGGCTTCCCCTCATTCTTTGAAAATAGAGTTCAAACTTACAGTGTTTAAAGCTATTCATGGTTTGATGTAAACCTTTCATTTTCTATTAATTTCACATTATTTTCCCTCAAGCACTCCATGTTATACCCAAACTTTCTTATTTGGTGTTGTCCATACATGACATTCTATCGTTTATCTATGTGCCTTTTTAGACTGTTATTCATGACTACAATCTACTACCCCACCTTCACTTTTTAGAATTCCTTGTTTTCTTCAAGCATCAGGTAAAAGGCCCCTTCTTAGTAGGAGTCTCTCATAAGAACCCTAGTATGAGGGGTTCTTAACCCAGGATCTGTGTACTTGTTTTGTTTTGTTAAATATTTTGGTAACTGTATAATAGATTCCTTTTGTGGTTTTATGCATTTAAATGCATTATTCTGAAAAGGGGTCTATTGGCTCAGTCAGACTACCTAAAACATCTATGATTCCCCCACACAAAAACAACAAAGAACTGATTGAGAGCCTCTAATCTGTTGTGATACATTACCCTCACTTTCCCATCAAGTATTTTTGTAAATGTTTTGTATTTCCATGTCTAAAATAGAATGTATGGTTCTTGTGGGCAAGAATTGTGTGTGTATGTGTTTGTGTGTGTGTGATTTTGTCTTGGCATCTCCAGCACCTAACTTTGCATTTAGTTGGCACTTAATAAATGCCTTTTTAATTGAACTGACTTGAATAATCACAGAATCAAGGCCAGAGGACCAAAGAACTGAAGTACCCCCCACCCCACCACAATACAGGAACTGCTGCTTTCCTTCTGCAAACATTCCATGCATATGCCTCTGAGAATCTCTGTCTCTGGCCTGCTGACATTCTTGTCTATGAACCCCAACCACTCAGTCAGTGAAAATAAACAAAAGCCCTTTCATAATAACACCCTGGGTTTTGAAAGATTTTTAACCAAATTGGGAAAGCATAAAAGAGGCACCAGTTGGAAGGAGTGAAGAGGATTTCCCAGCAGTAGTTTCAAAGGCAGGGACCATCCTGAACAAAGCTGCCATCCAAATATTCTTAAAGGATATGGAGGAATGGGAGAAAGGATGGAAGGGACATTTATTGAATCAGGGAAAACTCACCTGAAGAACACTGAAAAGGAGAATAAGAATTAAGCAACAAGGGGTGGCTAGGTGGCGCAGTGGATAGAGCGCCGGCCCTGTAATCAGAAGGACCTGAGTTCGGAGCCGGCCTCCGACACTTAATCCACACAAACAAAAACCTAGCCGTGTAACCTTGGGCAAGTTACTTAACCCCAATTGCCCTAAAGGGGCGGCTAGGTGGCAGTGAGTAAGAGTGCCGGCCTCGGAGTTGGGATGACCCGAGATCAGATCCGGCCTCAGAAAATGAGCACCCACGCATAAATAATGACTAGCCGTGTAACCTTGAGCAAGTTACTTAACCCCAATTGCTATAAAAAAAAAAAAAAAGAATTAAGCAACAGTGGAATAGGGTAAAGAGAACTAAGTTTAGACCAAAGACCTGAGTTCAAAGTCTACTCTGCACTTATGATGGTGGGTAAGTAAATTTATCTTTTTGAACTTCGGGTTTCTTCATTTGTAAAGTCAGAGTATTGTGCTGTATGGTTTCTAAACTTAGGTCCCTTCTCCCTCTAAATTCTATGGTTTTATGACTTCTTGATCAAGGTCTGCCCCATAATCTAAAAAAGGCCCCATAGGAAAATCTGGAGACAAAAATCACAGAATCTAAGGAGAGGACCTCACAAGCCATCCAGCTGAACCCCAGTCCAATCAATCATCACCTCTCAGACATCCTAAACAAGTGGCACATTAGCCTCCTGATGAGAGGAAAGTCACTCATCTCCCATTTAGTTTATTTTGCAATAACAGTATTAGTCAGAAAGGTTTTGTTTTGTATTGTTTTTGCTTTTGCTTTTCAGTTGTCTACATCTGCTTCTCTGAAACTCCCCTTACTGCTCCTACTTCTGCTTTCTGGGGCCAAGTACAATAAGCTGAATCCCTTCTCTGTGACAGATCTTGATATATTTGACAACCACTATCTTATCTCATCTTCTCTTTTCTAGGCTAAACATCCACAGTTTCTTCAATAGATCCTTAGATGACATATTTTCCAATCATTTCGCCGTCCTAGTCACCCTATTCTGGAAATATTCCAGCTTGCTGATGGATTTCCTAAATATATGGAGCCCAGAAATGAACACAGTTCTGCAGATGTGGTAGACCAAAGCAGAGGAATTAGTGTCCCCCTCCCTCCCTCCTGGACCCTTCTCTATGTCTCTCTCAATGAAACCCAAGTTAGCATGTTTTGTTTGTGTATCTAGTCATGGAAAATCATGGAGTCATATGGAGCTTGCAGGTACTCTCCAGAACTCTTCCCCGTCTTTTTTTTCCATGGGAACTGTTGCCTAGCCACACCTATACCCTCCTGTGTTTTAAGGTTTAGTTTTGGTTTTGGTTTTTTTTGAAAGCTAAATGTACAATCATATTCATGCCCATTAAGTTTCATTTCCCATGAATTTTCTCATTACCCTAACTTACCAAGAAATGTTTTTGTCTCTATGTTTGGTCATATCTGCAAATTAGATAAGCATATGCTTTCATCCAAGTCATTCATAAGAATGTTGAACAACATTAGGGTTCACCAGAGACAACTCCCCAAATAGACATAAACCCATCTATGGGACTCTTTGGGTCCCATCATTCAACCAGCTCCAAATATTACCATCAAACCTATGTCTCCTCATCTATTTCATAATTATGACATCAGAATTAACACAATATTTTCTAAAATCAAAGTATACTGCATCTATAGCATTCCCCTTATCTGCCAGTCTACTTACCATGTCAAAAAAGGAAGTGAAATTATTGGATTTTAACTTATTCCTGATAATATCCAACTGCCTTTTAGTCATAGTTATTTCTATTTCTAAATGCTCACATATCACTCCTTTATCTAGAACAGGCCTGAGAACAGGCCTGCACAAAGCTGCACAGCCCACAGGCCCCTTGCTGTATGCCAAAAGATTTCAAGAGGCCTGAAAAAGCTATAGAGGAAAAAATCCTCTGTGTGTAGAAGATCATGGACTGTTTTGTGTTTTCTTCTTTAGGGGATTAAGACAGAGTAAAAAAATGACTTGCCCAGGGTGGCACAACTATTCAGTGTCTGAGGTCAGATTTGAACTCAGTTCTTTCTGACTCCAGGCCTACTGAGTTGTAAGCAGCAAGGGCCATAGGTAGTACAGCACTGATCTAGAACTTTTCCAAGAATAGATTATCATCTCATTTGTCTCTTGTTTGAAGAATCCATCCTTTCCTCCAATAAAAATAAATAATAATTCAGACAAGGTTTCCTTTTATCCAGTTATGTGGCAGTGCTACTATTCTTTGAGATTTGTTTTTAAATCCCTGGCTATAGCTTAACAATTAAACCTGACAGTATTCTTATTTTTTTCCTGTGTCATCTTGAACTCTTGTCCCTCACCCCCTCGCTCATATCTAATCTGTTGCCAAGACCTGTTAATTTTACCTTTGTAGCATCTTTTGAATGCATCCCTTTCTTGGCTCTGATGCTGCCATTCCCCTGCTGCTGCCACTTATCCCCTAATGCTAGGACTATCACAACAGCAAGTCTCTCCCTATTGTGGTCCATATGCTACTCAGCCACTTGGGTGATTTTCCTAAAGTATAGATCAGATTATGTCACCCCTCCCTACTTAGTAACTTGCTGTGGTTCTTTGTCAATCTTTTGGATAAGATGAAGATATTTTGTTTGGCATTCAAAGTCCTTCATAACTGAGCCCATTCCTTAAATGTTCTAGTCTTATTACACCTTACATACCCAACCCCATGTACTTTTTAATCCAGTTACAGAAGCATCTTTGCTATTCCTCAGACAAGACACCTTCCATATCCAAACTAAAATGCTTGCCTTCCTCATCTGACTCCTCTTTCCTCTATGCCATCAGAAATATGATCTTCTATAGGCATCTTTCCTAATTCCTTTTAATTCTAGGAACTCTGTTCTGTTGATTTTTTCCTACTTACCCTGTATATAATTTGCTTATACATAGCTTTTTTCATGTTTTCTTCACTATTAGATTGTACATTTTTCTGGGGCAGGGACTGTTTATCTGCTTGTTTGTTTGTTTTGTATTTCAGCACTTAATACAGCACCTGGCATATAGTAGGAATTTAATAAATGTTTGTTGACTGAATGACTCATATATCAAGGGATGTATTGGTCCAGGGAAGGGAAGGGATTTGTTCTGCCCTATATAGAAGCTTTTCAACAGTTTTCCCAGAATTATTCAGCAGAGGAACAATTACTGCTCATTGTATAGTGATCTGGATCACAGTTCCAAAGAAGCCTTGATTCTTCCAGGTAGTATTGACTCAGAGAGGTAAAAACTAGGAAAAGGACAGCAATGTCCTAGATCGAGATAGAGAAATTGCTGGTGTGGTCATTGTTCAGTCATGTTTGAATCTTCATGACCTCATTTGGGATTCTCTCAGCTAAGATACTGTAGTGGTTTGTCATTTCCTTCTCTAGCTCATTTTATTGATGAGGAAACTGAGGCAAAAAGCCAGAGTCACAAAGCTAGTAAGTGTCTGAAATCAGTTTTGACCTCAGGTCTTCCTTGTACCACCATCACAACCCCCATCCACTGGGCCGCCTGCCTACAGAGAAAGAAGAGATAGTTATAAAGTGAGAAGCAGTTAGCAACCATGTGAGTAGGAGATGCTGCAAGGGCCAGATTTCAAAGAAAGAGAGAACAGCCAGGGAGTAGGTATGGATTCTAAAAAAGAACTAAAACTCAATAGAACAAATGTCACAGTGACTAAAAATGGAGAGATGCCAGCAATGAGCCTGGGAGAGCTGCAGGGAACGTAGGTGGGAGAATCGAGGCAAAGGCTAGTCTTGATGAGATGTCCCAGATCTTTTAGGAGAGGGTAGGATGGTAGTCCATCCATAGACATTAACAATTTCTAGTCTGTCCCAATAAGTACAGAGGGAAAGATAGTTAAAGAGCAGCTACATAAATGTTTTAAGTTTCCATTAGATAGAGTTTGAACTAGGTCCTTCTCCCACTTTGTCAGAGAAGATTGAATAAAGGGCAATTGGAATATTTTACCACTGAAGATTTAGAAGAAGAAATCCTTTGGGAGGAGGGGTATAGAGAGCATTTACTACCTAATTCAATTCTATTTACTTTAGCATTTTACCTTAATTAATTATCTTTGCTTTTCAAAGTTGGGCCATTTCTCCAGTCTGGCATGAAGGTCCATGGATGGGGAGGTAGGAATAGGCATGTGCTATAGGCAGTGATATCAGATGGCATAACAAGCAGAGGAGGGAACCGAAACCCCATATTCATGTGGCAATCTGCATGTGGAGGGAACTAAAACTGCATCTCATTACAGCAGAATGAAATTCATTCACTGTTCACTTGAATTCACTGAATGCAAGTAGATGCTGCCTAAAAATCTCCTCACTGACCTCCTGTTGCATCCTTTGCCAATCCTTTTTATTATATACTTCCCACCTCAAAGATAATTCTCCTTGGAGGTGTAAAGAGAAGCAAAAAAAAAGGAGTTATTAGATTAAACTTCTCAATAATACCTTGTGGTTTTTTTCAATTATGTTCAACTCTTTGTAGTCCCAAATGGAGATTGTTTGGCAACGATACTGGGCTGGTTTGCCATTTCCTTCTCAACAGAGTTGGTCCTAAGGCAACTATTCAGTGTATGAGGCCACATTTGAATTCAGATCTTCCTGACTCCAGGCCCACTGAGTCACCTAGCTCCCTCTCAACAGCATACATTTTCACAATCTCTGCTCTGAAGAATAGTAGTCATTTCTCTCCTTTGATACCCTTTTTGCAAGCAATATAACTTAATAAACAAACAAACAAAATTTGATTGTTGTCTTTAGTATTAATCAGCAGCTATAAGGTTATTCTGGAGTTTAGCTTTTCTAAAAAAAATGAGGGACCATGTAACTCTTTTGTACTTATCCTGTTACTAGGCCTTGTTTCCATATTCTGTAAGCTTTTTTTTTAATATTTTTTCCTTTTTTTAAAGAAAATGTTATGAGTTGGAAAATGCATCCTTTGTGCACCTTATGTGAGGAAAAGTGAATATTATGAGAATGGCTCCTAGACTGTGGATGTTCTTCACTCCAGGGAAAGCTAGTGTTTATCAGAAATAAGAAAATGTAAAAGAGTGGTGGGTTGATGAAAGCAGATAATGTGTTACATTGTTGGACATACTGAGTTTGAGAAGAACAGAGATGATCAGTTGGAAATATCCACAAGGCAATGTTTATGTCTGGAGCTCAAATTAAATTTGGCTATTTATATTGAACCAATGGGAAGTGATGGAGGGAGTAAACCTCAAATAAGAGAATTTGCTGCACAGTGGCTACAAAGGAAAGATCTGGAAGTATTAATATAAAGAAGAATATGTTTATTCTTTCTCTTGGTTCAGTGTGTTGTGGGGTATGAGAGAAGACACAGTCAGTAGTCAGTACTGGGTAAGGTGGCTAGGAATACAAAATCTCTGGGGGAAAACCAGATTCCAAAGAGTAGAAGATTAAAGGACCTAAAAAAAAAAGAAAAACTTAAGATAAATGGAGTTTACAAATGGTATCATAGGCATCCTAAATGGCACAATGAAGGGGGACAGCAGGAATGGATAGGAGCTAGGAGGGTACATGGCTTAGAATGGCAGCAGGAGGAAAGAGTTGCCAACTAGACAGCTGCTGACTCTAAATGACAGGGATCCTAGGATCATAGGAACATAGATTTAAAACTAGAAGGGTCCTTAGAGGCTACTTAGTCCCACCTTCTAATTTTACAGATGAAGAAACTGAGGCTATGAATGGTTAACCGACTCCCCAAGTTCATAAAGATAGAATTAAGAGGGCAAAAAGTCAGTGTTTGTTAGTTATATAATAAATGAGAACGATTTAACTAGGGTGCCAACCCTCAGACATCATTTTATTATAAAATAAAACAGGGCTAATAGACTGATGAATGGAATCATTACAAATCTGGTGGTTAGTTCCTCAGGGCTTTAACTGGACTTCCATTTTGTACAGTTTCCTTTGCTTTGCCTTGGGACAGTAGAGGGTAACACATAATCAGAAAATACCCTGCACATGGATCATGGGTCTGTTTCCTGGTAGGGATTGGTATCTGAGACCTTAATATGATTCTGGCAGTAAGAGACCTGGTGTCTGAGGCCCTGGACCTGGGCAAGATCCTGTGAGTAGAAACCTGATTGCTTCTTGTTGGGTGATTAGAGAGGGGTAAGGCAGCATTGTTATTCTGATATGATGAAGAGGAAGTAGATCAAAGCTAAGAAAGGACAAATAGGCCTGGTAGTAAGGATTTGCATCCTCATATGCATTCTCCTTAGCCAGATATTTGTTGTGAAATTTTTTCTCTGTCTTCTGAAGCTTTAATTTATATTAATAATAAAATATCCCTTTGCCTCCAAAGTGTTCTTATTTCATCTAATCCTGCAGAATCCTCAGGAAAGAGAGACAACATCTGTTAAAGTACTAGATAGATAGATAGACATATATAGATATGGATACACACATATATGCATCAGATACAATGCTGTTTTACCAATACAAATATAGGCCAAAAGAGAGAGTCCCTGCCCTCAAGAAGGTTATATTCTAATGAATGCAAAGCAACATATAAATGACTCCTGGAAATTATGCAGGATTACCTACTTTCTACTATATCTCTCCTTACAGGTTTTTAAGATTTCCTTAATTAAGTATGTTCATTTATTAGACGATGATATTCCTCATCCACACCCCCCAAGTACAACCCACCCACCCCAACAGATAATCTATATCTTTCTTTGAAAAAAATTAAATATTTTCCAGTTCCAAATCTAAGACATGAGTCTCATTCTATGGGGCTCATGGAATGTCAAAGATAACCTATAAGGCCAAATATACATCATTTCACTAACAACTGTAGTTAGCCCTATTTATTACTCTGAGCATGTATATTCTAACATCTGATATCATGAATTTTATTTCTTAATCATTGAACGTTGTGAATTATTTAACTTCTGTTCTAATCTTCTCCCTCCTTTGCTATATTGGTTCCTTTGTGGTATCAGGCTTATCAGATCTATGTAGACAATTTTCTTCCTCTTCATTTTAATTTTTAAAACTCTCTTGATAGGTTCTCAAGATGATAAACAAATACAGAATTTTGTTTTTTGTTTTGTTTTAATTCATTCTGGTTAGGTCAGACCTTATTAAGAATGTATCATTCTAGTACTTTAAGCCAGTGGTATCAGACGCAAATAGAAACAAGACAATTAATTTGTGCATAAGAATCCCAGCAGGCCACATACTGACTGAGTCTTAAAATGTAATGTTATCTAGGCCTTCATGTATTTTTATTTATTTTGTTGAATATTGCCCAATTACATTTTGTTTCAGGACTCACCTGGGAGTGTTAGAGTTCTTATGTAGCCAGAGGGAGTGGCATGTTTGACACTTTTATTGTACGCGATGGTCCAGAAATTTAAATCTCATTCTCAGATACCATGTCCTTAGTCAGATGTTTGTTTTAATGTTTTTTTTCTGTCTTCTGAAGCTTTAATTCATGTTATTGATGAAAACACCACTTCATTTCCAAGGTTTCTATATTTTGCCCAAGACTTCATAATCCTCAGAAAAGATAAACAGACAGCATTTGTTAAAGTATTTAATATGTACAAAGTATTTAATATGTACAACACAATGCTATGTGTTACCAATACAAACACAGGTACAAACAGAAAAGGAAAGAAAGCAAAAGTCCCTACTCTCAATAAGGTTATATTTTAATGAGTGCAAAACAATACATAAATGACCCCTGGAAAGTGGCAGAGTATATTCTTGGAGAAACACTAAACATTTGGAGATTTCCTAGGTCTAGAAACTTTTCTAGATTCCTTCTAGAAGACTATTTTTCTCTACATGAATCATAAATGGTTTTTGGTCAACCTAATTCTTACACTACCTTGCTATATAATATAGGGCTATTCATTTCTTGTATACATATAGCATACAAACAAAAAGTTATGTGTGTATATAGATACACATATTTATGTGCATGTATACACACATATATGATTGAATTTCAATAGGATTGTTTCCCTTTGTGACTGAATATATTTTATTTCAAACATTTAAAAATACTGTTGAGAAAGGATCACCAGACTGACATCAAAGGAGTCCACGATACAGAGAAAGTTAAAACTCCCAGCACTACATGATGCTTTCTAGATATGGTGGTCTATTTTGTTCTGCCATTTTATGGTCTTTGCTCTATCATTCTCCCTTCTATTTTCCAGGACTCCATGTCCTAAGGGCTCGTGTTCTAATATCTGCCCTAGCACTAATATTTAAAGTGAAGGGCAGTACATGCTGTGTTAAATCCAGGGGCCTGAGACAAAGATTTGCTTGATTACATCAATTTTTCAAAGCCCTGGTCAGAAGGGCTATTCAACAAACAAAAACACTCTATGTGAAAATATCCTCCAACTTCCTGACCCCTGCAAACATAAAGAAGTCAGTTAGATGGAAGGCAAAATTATTGGAGAGAGTTAAAACAATGGAGACGTTAACACCTTGTAAATTTATTTAAAATGTGCAAAACTTTTAGCTGGAGATGGAGCTAGCTCATTTTTTCCAGGACAAAGAACAATGTACAAAACTTAGCCTGGGAAAATAAATATGATCTACACTTTAAAAAATTGAAGAAAAAACTCTTAATGAAAGAGCACCTTTGTTTTCTTGCTGATTAAATGACTGATGTGGGGAGACCCAGTCTAGCCTAGGGATCAGTAACATGGTTTAAAGGCCACAACTAGTGCTTAAGCTGTTCTAACTCCTATCTTGGATGTCAACTTAAATTTACTTAAGCTCCCATATATATTAGAAAACCAGAAGCAGGCCCATGAATTATGAGGTTTCATTCTGGCACCAAATTTTGTTCTTCCAAAACAGCACAAACTGGATCAAGAGATTCTTGGGAGGCAGATCACTACCAGGAAAAACCTCTTGACTTGCTGTCAACTATCCAGAAGACCTGAGTTCAAATTCTGGTTAACATTTTCCTGATAGAATCAAAGGATTTACCACCAAACAATCATTCATTAAGTATTTACTATATGGCTAATACACTATGCCAGTCAACACAACTTCACTTTATAATTGAGGAAGCTGAGGATAAGGGTATGTGTGGCTTGCTTATGGTCACATGGGCAAAGTGGGGGGGGTAGGAATTCCAAACCAAGTCCCCTGATTCTAGATCCAGTATGATTTCCAGTGCTTTCCAAATGTCTCTGGAGATCCATGCCTATTCATGCTTCATACAAGAAAAATCACTCAGAGTTAAGTGAAACACAAACTCTGGACCTACCAAAGAAAGCAACTATTTACCAGGAAGGATGGTCTTGCATTCCCTCTCTGTTCCCAGGAATCAGCACAATGTTTGGCACACAGTAAGAACATTTTTATTTTCATTCATTCGTTTGTTCATTCATTTATTCATTCATTTGCTCATCTGAAAGATGGGAATAAAATAGTGCTTTCCTTTTCCTATCCCTCAGCATTACTTTAAGAAAAGCTTTTTTGCTAAAGTTAAAAAAACCTTTGAAAACTTGAGCTATATTAATATTCTGAGCTCTTATTAATTCAATATTCATTCATGTATTCAGAAAGCATGTGCTAAGCACCTACTACATGCAGTTTGTATGTAGAGCACTGGACGAGAGTCAAATGAGTGGGTTCCTTTCTTTCTATGGAACAGACAATCTGGAAGGAGAGAAAAATACAAAGATAGAAATGAATAATAATGATATTCCCTGATAAGCATATTAGAGCTATACCATGCTATGTGAAGTCTGAGGGGGACTGCACAGTATCCAGCCTTGTCCAAAATCTTGAGATTCCCATAAATAAGCCACCCACTTTTTTATAATTTTGGGCAAAACTGTAGACTATGTTGAATGTTTTCCAAGAAATTCTAATTGAATCAAACACCTGTGCTAAATATTTTGTGTGTTGATGAACTGAAAATGTGTTGTTTTCAAAACATTACATATCTGTGAGAGACAGAAAGACAGATAGCCTTTTGCATCTTCAGCCTGCAAACTTTTACATATTCTAGCTGGTAGCTGTTTTGGTCCCGATCCCCTCCCCCTCCCGGGACAGGAAAATTGGATCAAGATTCAGTCATCAAGGGCATTTTTCACTCCATCTCAAAGATGTTGCTTCAGTGCCAAAGTTAGCCCCTCTCTTTAGAGTTAATACACATAAGGAGGGAAAATTGAAGTTAGCTGTCCACAAAAGGCAAGGTTAGCTGAGCAACTGCAAGCAAATGGGGCTTTCCTGAAATTGCTTGATTCTTGCTGAACAGCAAATAACCCCAGCACAGTTTGACATTGGCAATATCTGCAGCCTCTCAGAGAGAATTTGTCCGCTTGTGATCATTAAGCAAAGTGCAAGGTTTGCAAATCTGGCACGTTATTGGCCAAATTCAGACATGTCTACCCAAAAGCATAGTTCTTTGTCAGAGAGAGAGAGAGAGAGAGAGAGAGAGAGAGAGAGAGAGAGAGCTTGCTTGCTGCCTAGATCTGGCCATTGCATTAGAACAGAGAATCACTTTTCAAAACTTTACACGCAGCACCCAGAGCAAGGCCAAAATCAGTCAAACACAGAGACACATTGTAGATTCGAAAGAAGGTGTATGCTTCTTATCTGACCATTTAACAGTAGTGTGGTTCATAGTCAGTTTCACCATCAATAACACAGGGCTTGATACCAACTCTTCTACTTAATATTTTGACCATCAATGTCACTTTTATAGCCTGGGCCTTTAGTTGGGTCATGTGTGTAATGAAAGAATGAACTAACTTTAAGACAGACAGGGGTTCTTAACTTCCTTTATAACATATAATCTTTTGGAAGTCTGAGGGTGTCAGCAGGAGGGAAAACACACAAACAAAACAAGACGAAAAAGAAAAACACTTTGTCATTTGAACTTGCAATTAAAGGAAATTCTAAATTTCAATTAGCAGTTACTGAAAATGAAAATGCATTTGTCTTCCTAACCAAATTCATAGACCCCTTGAAAGCTATATATGTACCCCTTGGGGGGCTCTGTGGACCCCATATTAAGAACCTCCTCTTGGAGATCTTTTCCAGCACTAGCCCTCTATAATATTGCTTCTTTAAATTTTAATATTCCATGATCTGATATTGTGTGTTCCAAGTTCTATGTCCTGAGGTTTCTTCCAGCTCTCATATTTTCTGTTCTAAGACTTCCAGGTACCTTGTGAGGTGAAATTCTTTTTAAAATGAATATAATTTAAAAATCATTATAATCTATTACTACATGCTTCATTTAAAGTTCCATCATGTCATAGAGACAACTCTTGGTATTCAAAGACCCTACCAGGGGTGTGCAATCTCTGGCAGGTCCTAAAAACCTAGAGGATTGGTCCAGGTATGGGCAGAGAGACTCATTATGGGAAAGGATAGAAATAAGGACTACACGTGTGGTTTCATTGATATTAGGAATTTCCATGTGAGGAAATGCTCCTTAGTGCTGCAGTCAGGCACCTTCTCTGAAACTTACAGTCTAGAGCAGGGGTGGGGAACCTGTGGCCTTGAGGCCACATGTGACCTTCTAGGTCCTTCGGTGTCTTCATTTGAATGAGTCCAAGTTTTACAGTACAAATGCTCTTATCAAGGGAATTTGTTCTGTGAAGTTTGGATTCAAAGGGTCTCACTCAAGGATCTAGAAGGTCACCTGTGGCTTTGAGGCTGCAGGTTCCCTACCTCCATCTAGAGTCTAGGTTAGATGACTTGCCCAGGATCACACAGTCAATATATATATTAGAAGTAGTATTTTTACAAAGCTCTTCTTGACTCTGAAGTCAGCTCTCTACTGTTGAGGAAGCTTTGAGACTAAGTTCCTTAAGAGCCCACAAAAAATCTCATCCACTAGGTGGTTCACATGACTGGAGGTCAAATAAAGTAAGGAGCCAAACTGAATGGAAAAGAAATTTATTACACCAAGAAAGACTTCTGGGTCTGGTAGTAGCTTCATCTTTCTAGAGTATACATTTTGCTTATATAGCTTTTTCAGTCCTATGTAGAGTAAATAGCCTGTCTTGTCAGCAGCATTTAAATGAGCCAGTGGGATAGAGTTTAACTCCACAAGAAAGTTGATCTGGAAAGGCCTAAGTTGCAAGCTGAGTACAAAATTTATGGGGTCATGTACAGAAAAAAAAAATATTATGGGCAGCAAGGCTTGTGTATTCTGCCTAAGCAGGATAGAGGTGGTTGAGTCAGGTTTTGTTAGCCTATAGCAGAATGCGGGCAGTTCCATCAGTTTTCATACATTTGGCCTACAACAGAAAGAGGAGAAAAGGAGGGGAGAATAATTTATTTACATAGTATATTCAAATAACAAGGATTTTTTTTTCCTCCATTTCCCTTCACAATATGGCTATCTCTTATTGTGAGAAAGTTGACCACTGAAAACAGATGTGTATAGCCATAAAAATCCATGAGGTGAGAACAGAGTCCGTACAATCTGTTAGCTGAAGAAGGAGACACACACTGATGAAATCATAAGTGTTTTATAGTATATCAGTATGTAAATATTAATAATAGTTCATATTTCCAAAATGTTTTATGGTTTATTAAAGTCATTCTGCAGAACTGTAATGTAGGTAGTGCATATTATACCCATTTTACAGATGAGTTGAGGCTCAGGAATGAAGTGATATAGTCATTGGTGGAGGCAGGATTCCAACATGGGCCCCCTGAGTCCAATTTCTGCTCTTTCCTCTACCAATTACCATCATCAATTCACAATAAACTTCCAAAATAGAGTTGATCTGATCACTTATTTTCAACATTTTTTGCATCATTCTTACTCAAAACATCTGCCAGAGGTGACATTTGCTTAAAACTATCTTTACCAATATTAATTGGTTTATGTTTTTATTGCTTCCCTCCTCTCCCCAGGTAAACAAATTTTCCCATTTCCCCAGATTCTTTATAATGGCTCATTTGTTGGATAAACACCACCACTGTCAATCCTCCATAGAGAGGAATTCTTCTAAAACCTGGTAACTATAATGTAAGTCTGAAAAAATGCTTAGATGTATTATAATAACAAAGACAATTCTCCTGCTCCCACCTCTCTCTCTCTCTCTCTCTCTCTCTCTCTCTCTCTCTCTCTCTCTCTCTCTCTCTGTCTCTGTCTCCCTCTCTCTCTAACACACACACACACACACACATACACACACACACACACACACACACACACACACACCAGTAAGAAGAGCATAATTTTGTTACTAAATGTGGTAAAAGATTCATGAATAAAAAATAACCCATTACTATTATGTGAATAGATGTCTAGAAAACTGTTTGGCCAAAGTTTGAGCCATTGGCTCCAAATGGATATAGTTGTAGCCAAACATAGTGCCAGAATAAAGACAGAGAATGTATCGAATGATAGACTCATTTTGATGCAAATGTAATGATGCTTTCCAAAGTTGTCCCTTCTTTTATCTTCATTTGCCCTGCCCCACTGCCATTTCCTTCTCTCTTCTCCCTGTGTGATGTCTCTTATCCTGTCTTTCCTCCACCTCTGCCACTTGGGCTTAGAAAGGGCTGAGATGATCTGAGTATTTAACTTGTAATAAACCCAACTCCTTAGCTCTCCCTGAAACTTCTTTCTTTTCAAGACTTTGATGACTTATAATATCATAGATGTAGATTTATAAACCTTGGACATTAAGTATGTAGCAGCAAGCACCCCAGCATTCCCAGAGTGGCTGCCAACACAGGTTCTTAGATCTGATTTTGTAAAGGAAAGCAACTCAAAATGGGTTAACAAGCTTACTTTAATCAAACAAACATATATTACCTAGTTCAGGGGAAAAAAGGTCAGCACCCCGAACTTCAGAGTATACAGACAGATCAAATAGACAGGTTGCCAAACTGTCCAACCATTATATCAATACAAAATCACAGATACCAGAGAGGGAAGCATCAACATCTGGGTCTTGAAAGCTGGGGGGCTCTCAGAGTCTCATCTGGTCAAATCACACAAGACTTCTCAAAGTGAGCCCCAAAGCAAAGCCTCAAATCAGGGATTATATAGTCTTCTCCTGGGTCAGAGAATGTAACCACCCTCTTGACCCACTGCCCAATCACACAGCATCAAGGTGTGGTCATTCCTGAAAACCAAGCCTCCTACCACAGGCTCCATGTGACCACATTCAGTCTATTAGGAGGCAGAGTATATTTTGAAATCAGTACAATACTCCTGTTTTACAAATGAAGGAATTGAGACTCAATCTACTTTTCTAGGGTCACAAAGCTAGTAAGAATTAGAGGCAGGATATGAGTGAGGTCTTCCTGGATTCCCATTTCACTTTCTACTGCCTTTGTTACACTATGTCCACCACTGTTACCAGGACAGGATTCAAAACTTTGAGATTATCTTTGACTTCTCCCTTCCTTCTCTCATCTAACCAATTGCCAATCCATGCTTATTCTACTTATAAAACATCTTTTCCTTCCCTTTTTTATCCTCACATATAACTCTCATTTTAGCACCTAATTAACTTTCTTCTGGCCTATTGCAATGGCCTTCTGTCTTGCATCCCTTTCTCTAGTCCTTCTCCTCTCCAATCCGTTGATCATGCCAATTTCAGATTAATTTCAGATTGTGATTAAATCACTCCTCTGCACAAAGTATTTTTCAGCATGGACTCTGGACTAGTAATCCATAGCTCAAATCATACTGACAGGCTGGGTATCCAGAGGGTATCTCACTATTCCCTTCCTAATGGTTCTAGGGGCTACCATGATGGAGGGAGTGAGGGTGTATTTTTAATGCTGTTGCTAATAAGCCCCCATTGGTATGCTCCCCAAACAACTACAAGTTGATACTTATCAACCAGCTAGAATTAACTAACTTTTTTGGAATGGATATTTACTAAAATGCTATAGTAAGTACAGTTAATATAAATACTTCCCCAGAAAACTAGGGACATAGTCCAGAGAAAGTGAGCTAAAGCTTAGACAGTTAATGTAGAAAAAGCATAAATTTATAGCTCTTGAGGACTGGATATTTTTTTCTATCCTCATATGCTTTACCTGGGCTCCTTGTAGGGTCCTGAAACATCCTTTACTCAGTGTTTCTAGTGTGTTCTATTTACTTGATGCAGATACTGTCATTCCTAGGATACCACTAAGACATAGGTGGGAAGAGCGAAATCTTCCATTGTTCCACTGACCCCCTTCAGAGACAGAAGGTCATTTGCCTTGCTTCTCTTTTAGCCATTTCTTTTTAAGGGCCTGAATGAATCTGGAAGCTGTCTCACATCCTGGCTGGCTCACTATTTGAATTTAAGGTCCTGAACTGGTTTGATATTTTATCTAATCCCCATAGGGCATAAATAATTTTTCAACCAATCTCAAGACATTTCTTGTGCAGTGTCATTTCATTTCATCCAATGGAAACAAACATCCTTCCAAATTTACTCAAGGAGTTCTGGCATCTAGTTAAAAGTCTTTGATTGACCTATTAAATGGAGGTATTTTCACATCATAAAGCCATGAGGTTGTAAGGCATCTTTACTTTATTGACTGATTTAATCTAATACTGTCAATGGCTTTCCACTGCCTATAGGATAAAGATCAAACTCTCATTTCTTCAAATTCAAGGCCTTTCTCCTCTACCTCCTCTACATTGCAAAGTCACATCCAATCTTAAAGGCCAAGCTGAAATGCAACCAGTTCTATGAATGTTGTCCTGAGGACTCACAAATGATCTTGTCTCTCCTCAGAGGTTTCATAGCCCTTTGTTTCTCGATTAAATTTTTTCAGCTTTTAATTTTTATTATGACTGTGTCCCAATTTAATATTTCCTGCTAGGTTATCAACTCCAAGGAAAGTTTTATAGCATATTTATTTTTGTATCACCATCAACAGAGGGCACAAACTTTCTTAGTACTTAATTAGTACTTAATAAATCAGTGTTTAATAAATGTCTGTGGTTTTTATTGCTGATAAACCCTAGAGATATCCTGGTTTTCTTACTACCTTTCAAAAATTAAGGGTTTGGACTAGATAGCATTCCAATTCTAACATTATATTCTATCTTCTAACATTCCGGGCTCCATGGTTCTTTAAAGCTCTAACATTCCATGTTCTATTTTCTTGCATTCTATCCTCTAAGGTCCCATCCACTCAAATCATTATATGGTCTCTGAT
Organism: Gymnobelideus leadbeateri; assembly: GCA_011680675.1. Taxonomy (NCBI): domain Eukaryota; kingdom Metazoa; phylum Chordata; class Mammalia; order Diprotodontia; family Petauridae; genus Gymnobelideus; species Gymnobelideus leadbeateri. The sequence goes on along the minus strand of WOXC01011621.1, from coordinate 226,210 downwards.
GCTATTAAAACATTCTGGTCTAATGCTGTCTGCTTGGGGTTATAATGGAAATGAAATATTTGACAGAGTAAACAATAACACCTACAATGTCAAGCCCTTAGGACAGCCAATGAATACCCTTCCCAGGGCAGGTACCTGAATGGCTGCAACACCTGCTATGTGTTCAAATCATTTTTGTCATACATGACCCTTTGTGACCCCATTTGGGGTTTTCTAGGCAGAGATACTGAAGTGGTTTACCATTTCCTTCTCCAACTTCTTTTACAGATTAGAAAGCAGATGCAAACAGGTTAAGTGACTTGCTCAGGATCACAGAGATAATAAATGTCTGAAACCAGATTTGAACTCAGAAAGATCAGCCTTAGTGACTTCAGGCCCAGGAGTCTGTCCACTGTGCCTTCTAGGTACCCAACATCCCCTATATCCAAGGACCATTATCTGGGTTTACCTCTTTATCCTTCCCTGGAAAGTTCTATCACTTCAGTGGTAGGAACAACTTGCTAAGTTTTAAATGATTATCTAAGTTTACTTTTCTTAGCTTCCTGGGTATAGAATATGCTTCATTGATTCCAAATATTCAGGTAGTGCAGTCAGTGGAGAGAGGGCAAAACTCTTCAATCTGATCATTACAGGTCAATATACACTAAACTTCAGCTCTTATATATATAATGTAGTCAGGAGGACCTGAGTTCAAATTTGGCCTCAGACCCTTAACACAAAAATATGTGACCTTGAGCAAGTCACTTAACCCCACTTGCCCTAACTTCCCCGCCTCCAAAAAGCAAAAAGCAAAATCTAAAATAAATAAATACATAAATAAATGATAAAAATATCGAGACCTATTCACATGATTAGTTTCCTTGTTGCTAGTGATAAGGAACCATTGGCTCTCAATCCTCAGTAGGAAGTTATAGCTTTAAATATCCTTCTTCTTGGCCCCAAAGGTCCTTTTCAAAACCCACGTGCCAAATGGTCAGAATTAAGTGTTTAACTTCAGCAATTCTCATGGGGCTGATTAATAGATCTGGGTCAGGAATTCCATGTCTCGGCCATAGTCTGTTTGGCCCTTGACATCTCTAGCCTTGGTTTCTTCCTCTTTAAATGAGGATATAGGACGGGATAAACTCTATGTATGACCAGTTCCAAACTGGACATCCTTTTCTGAGCTCCCTCTTTTCTGTAGCATTATAATCTAAAGTTCCTTCCAGCTCTGAAACTCTATGATTGTCTTAAATTTTTGAAGTTCCATTTTTTTTTCTTTACTTGTATATGTCCTAGCTAGATCCCAGGCCTGGGATTAGAAAACTCTGAGTTCAAATCCAACCTCAGACACTTACTAGCTGTTTGACCTTGGGCAAGTCACTTAAACCTGTTTGCCTTATTTTCCTCATCTGTAATATGTACTAGAGAAGGAAATGGCAAACTACATCAGTATCTTCTACCAAAAAAACCCAAAATGGGGTCACAAAGAGTTGGGCATGACTGAAAAAGACTCGACAGCATATCCTGACAATATCAGTTCTGTACTATGAAATAATGTCGTAAGGTTCCTGTTGGCTCTAATGGTCTATGTCTCCGTGCTCTATTTTCTAAGCTTCCTTTTCTCTAATAAAGTTTTGTTTTGTTTTATCAGTCTATGCTATGTGTTCTAAGGTGCATTCCAGTTCTAAGATTCTACCCCTTTCTAAAACTCTACTATCTATGGTCCCTTTGACTACCAACCTTCTGTTTTTAAAGTCCATTTCAGGTTTATAATTATGTTGGCTTGTTGGATTGTGAATCATTTCAGAAATAAATAGGTAGGGAGCTCTCAAAATCAAACACATAATTGGCACAAAGTAGTCATATGCATGTATCTTTGTTCAAAAATGTTCATTAAAAAAGGAACTTTATTGTTTCTGTTTTTACTTTGTTCTTAATTTGATTTGCCCTTAATGATGCAAAAATGGGGATTTAGTGAAATAAAGGAACAGACTATAAGAAAGGCAGAGAGGAGGACAGATTCAGAGTTGGCTAATTTCTGTCTTTTTTTCCAGGCATCAGAATTAATATTGATGCAGGCAGAGGATGATAGCAGCCAATGTTGCTTCCCCCCCCCCCCCCGCCCCCTTTTCCTTAAAAATCCGGAGGAGTGAATTTCAGATAAGAGTCATTCGTATGTTTTGGCTTTTGGTAACGGAAATAGAATTGCTATATAAATGTCAGTTTGATCTGGGAGACCTGACAATTCATTGCCCAACCCCCCACCTCTTAATTCTGATTATTGCCAGACTGAAAGCTGGTCCCGCCTCTGAATTTTGCTTTCAAGAAAGGTTTCATTGTAAAGGGGGAAAATGGACTTATTTTACCAGTAGAAGGCTATTATCTTGCAACAGCTGTTTATAGTTAACTACAGCCTATACCGAAAGCCTGGAAGCCTGCTTCTCAGTTACAGCCTATGGAACGTGGATGGCTAGGGGAAACTTAACCCCTTCGTTTTCTTTTTGGGTGATGAATAAATGGAGACCCCAAGTTGGCAGTATGGACTAGGCTTTGCAAAAAGAGAATTGTGATGTGATGTGATGTGATGTGATGTGATGTAATGTGGAACACACATCGGCCAAACTTTCCCAATGCCTAATGGTTGGCTTCGTGGACACTCAATTTGCCAGGTTAAGGATAATGAGAGGTTAAATTTTCCAGCAGTAAGTCAGAAGGAGCCTGGCCAAAACAATTTGCCCAACCCCATATGACATACAATACAGAAGTTTTCAGTTCTCAAACAGAAAAGGTCGGGGGGCTGGTGGTTAGGGAAGGGTGATGTGGAAAACACACACTCAGATGTGCACATAGACATACAGATGCATCCACACCCACACATATAACACAGATGTAAAAAGCACGCATGTGCAAATGTAGATTTGCATATAGGCAAACATGCAAACACAGATGTGCAGAGATCTAAACTCAAATGTGTACATGGAAACTTACAAACCCACAGATGGGCACACAGAAACACACACAGATGTGTACACACACACACACACACACATACACCCGTGCCAAGTTTTCTTTTTACAGAAAACCCAAGATTTTTTGTTCTTCCTTTTGTTTGAATTCAGAGTCTTTCTTGATGACAAACAAAGCCAGAGATGTTAGAGATTTTTGGTAAAAAAGAAGGTTGGGTGGAGGAGGGGGGGCAGGGAAGCAATCATTTCCTCTGGCAATAGCTTAACTTGGGTTCTCCACTGCTGTGTTTAACAATTCACAATGGAAAATTGAGTGGCTGGCCAAAGAGCCCCCAGCTCTACTTTAACTAGAATAATATGTAAAGTGTGAGATGAAAAGATAGCCTGTGAGGACCACAGCCTGGATGTATAGTTAAAATTGTCTGGGAAGGGAATTTCTAAAAGCAAGGAGCTTATGTACAAAGTGTTTTACTTGCCACAAAATATGGATCCAACCCCTCCTTCGTGGAGCCACCTGGGACATCAGAAAATGGAAGTCCTAGACAGATGCTTCCCATTCACTTGTCTTTGATCTGTAGTTAATTACATCACACCAGGCTCCCCATTGTAGCCAACTTGGGCACAACACAGAGGAGTCCAGGGTGAAGCTTTTGTCATTTACAAATGTTCAAAAGATGTCTAATCTGAGATGGAAAATTGTAGAGCCTGGAGACGTGTAGAGCATCAACTGTTGTGGTTTTAGAATGGAAAAAGCCAGAAGCTAATAGATGCCTTAGAACATAAGATGTTAGAGCTAGGAGGGATCTTAGTTAAGTCAAGTCAGGTCAGAAAGAAGTTATTAAGTACCTACAATGTTCCAGTCATTGAGTTAAGTGCTCTCACTAAAAAGGCAAGAATCATGGAATGTCAGAACTGGAAGGCCCTTCGGAATACAGAATGTCAGATCTGTAAATGACATCAGAACAAAGAATGTCCAATCTTCCAGGAATTTTCAGGCTGAAGGCAATTTAAAACATAAAATGTCAGATCTGAAAAGTACCTTAGAACGTAGAATGTCAGTCACCTAGTCCCAACAATTTAATTGTACATGTGAGAAAGCAAAGAACTAAGTTTGCCCATAGAAAGCAGAATGAAGATAAAAACGGAAGTCAGAGCCAAGATTCTAGATATTTTGTGTGTCATGGATGTCTTTGGCAGTCTGGTGAAGTCTATGTTCCCTTTCTCAAAATAATATTTTAAATATATAAAATAAGATACACTTATTATTATAAAATAAAACAAAGGCTAATGAAAATTAAAAATAGGATTTTCCCACTCCGTTTAATCTTATGGACTCTTAAAATCTATCCATGGACTGCAGAGGTCTATATACCCCAAATTAAGAACCAATGAGTAAAAGGGAGGGTTTTTTGGGGGGAGAGGGGAGTAAGAAGAGTGAAAGTGATTTGACTGAGATCAAATTGCAATTGCAGGGATTTTAAGGTAAATACATAAATGAATTGTCAATGTCACTGATAAAATCGTGAATCCTCACCTAACATCCAAGTTCCCTTACTGTTTGAGAATGAGAATGGGGTCTTCTCTTGGTTAAGCTGAGATACCTCTTAGTGACATGGTATGAGTGGGAGAGCTCATTCAATTCACTGTATATATTTTCTGGTATATTCCCGTCTTTATAACATCTCTGATTTCTGGATACTATCAACTTGCATAAATGGTTTGGTTCACTTTTCAACATTTGTGATGGTCTTTGTATAACTGACATTAGGTGGGAAGGTTATCAAGTCTTATAAACTGGAGAATGTAGCCAGGGACGTAGACTTGACAGCTTTCCTACCTATGAGTGTGCCACAGTTTTAGGCACTCTTCTTCTAGATTAGTATTATTTGGGGGCGGGGAGGATAACTATAATTATAGGATAGGTATCCAAAGAAGGCCATCCTTTTGGCCCCAGTCTCTCACTGCCCTCCTACCAGGAATAAATGCCTCTGTTGGAAAAGAGAGTAGAGAATTCTTGCCATATCTATCCATGCCTCCTCATTTAGACAGACCCATGTGGATGAAGACGATAATGTACACGGACAATACACACAGATACTTACACTTAAATTAATGAAGTGAAATGGAAATAATATATAAGAGTAACTATTTATCTTCACAATGTTTGAAATCACCATAAGCCAATATTGTTCAAATACTATATACTAGGTACAGATGTGGGGAAAAATAGCAGATGGGCCTCAGTGACAATGCCTGGAGGTACCACACTTTACTGTATATACTGAATGCAACTTGAGCAATTTTTGAATGCCATTTTAGCCTAATTACAGCACTTGGCTGAATCATAATGTTCCTAAGTGCTTTTATTTTCTCCTCCCCTCACAGCTGCCAGATGGAATAACATAGATCTAGGCTCTGAGATGGGGAGTTAGGCATCTTGTTGGCCTCCTCCCACCTTCTACCTCCCACCAGACATTAGTATAATTGGTGAGTCTTCTTCATCAAATCATTCCTCGAAGATTTGCCTGTGGGACCATCTATCCTGTTGTGTCCCAGAATCACAGGAGTGGTAGAAGAGGCCTCACGGACCATTTATTCCAGCCTTTAGCATATAGTCCTCTCTAATGATGGGAAGCTGACTACTGCTCGTGATATCTCATTCCACTATCAGACAACTCCATTGGTTAGGAAGTCTACCCTTATATTAAGTCAAAATCTGCTTCTGTAATTTCGCCTCCTGGTCCTAGTTTTGTTTCCTGGAGTGTTTTGTGCTGCCTGGTGGCTATTTCTCTGTACTAGATGGAATAGGGACCATTTCACCAAGGTTACTGAGGCCATTAGTCTCTCCCACCTGTAAAGTTTCTACAACAGTGTTCATAACTTTGAGATTATAGAAAGAGGAGGTAGTTGATGGTGATGCACTAAGAATGAGAATTGGGCACAAGGACAATCAGGACAAGGGATTTAACTAAAGATCAACAATAGCTGAACTGCTTAATCATTTATTAAAGACTGTGAAAAAAGGAAAGCGATACCAGAACAGGGATGATAGAACAAAGGAACAGGGAAGAGAAGAGGACTGGGGCTCAGCCCATCATAAGGAAAAAAAAAACATAGTTTTAGGAGAAAGGAGACGGAGAAAGTGTTGAAAGGATGGGGAGTTAAGAACATAGAAAAGAATTGAGAGTTAAGGTTATATAGGTAACAAAGTTTGGGTTGATGACATGATATGCCTTGACACATAGAGTAGTATAGTCTTGTTGATTAGATGGTTAGATCTAAAATTTATGGGATAGCTAGGATGAGGTGAAGATATGATCCATGGGAGTTGAGGAAGATGATAAACTTTGACACTAGGCTATTTGAGAGAAAACCAAATTGTATATTTGTTCTTGAGCATAAGATAGTAAGTGAGATACTTGAGAAGGGAGGGTGATTTGGAGACTGCTAAATAATTCTATCAAGGATGTGAATTTGGTAAAAGATAGAGAGAGATAAATAGATATATAGATCTGCCAATAGATATAGAGATGGATAATCTAAATAGACAGAAAGATAAAAAAGACAGATAGCTATGCATATAGATGTCCATCCATCTACATCTGCCTATAGGTAGGTAGATAAACACAATAGATGGATAGAAAGAAAGAAAGGAAGAGACAGATAATCCCAATAGATTGATAGATATAGATATCTATTTATATCTGCCTATATATAGAAATAAAGATATATAGATAATATCAAAAGATAGATAGATAGATAGATAGATAGATAGATAGATAGATAGGAAAGACCTCAAAAGAGAAGAAACTGAAGAATGAGAATGGCAAAAATATAGTTTAGAGGTTTCAGTGAAGATCAAGAATTAGGTGAAATTCTCCTCCTGGCCTTGTGGTTTTTTGGGGCAAGAAAACAGCACAATTTATTGATGGAGATGGTAAGCAAAGATTTAGAGTCTACTGGAGGGATATAGTTTTAAGTGGGCATGAAACTATAGAAAGAGAATAAGAGCTTGACATGGTGGCACAAGCTTGTAGTCCCTGCTACTGAGTGGACTAAAGCTGATGGGCTTTTTTGAAATCAGGAGTTCTAAATTGTAGAAGGACTAAAGCTGTTCAAGTGCCTGAATTAATGCTGCTGCCAATATGGTGAGCCCTCCCCCCTCCAAGAGTTGGGGAGCCACCTGGCTCCCTAAGTAGTAAAATAGTCCCAACAGGAAAGAGAATAATTGCAAACTTCCATGACAATTAGAAGGATTGGGCCCATGAATAGCTGCTGAATTTTCAGTCTGGACAATATAGGGAGAATTGGTCTCAATTTTTAAAAAAGAATGTTAAAGAAAGAGATAAAATTATCATCATTAATAATAATAAATATTAATGATAACTCACCTGTGCAATTGTTTGTAGAACATTAAATATTAAAGAATAATAGTAGGAATCAATCTAGGACTGCTTCTATCTGAACTCCAATGAAAAAGATGAACAGAATGAGATAATAACACCATATTATATAGTTTTAATGTTCACAAAGTGTTTGATTTGCATCCCCTCCTTTGATTCTTACAACAGTCCTGTGAGGTAGGTTCTATTATGTTCTATATTTTATGGATAATGAACTAATTTTTAGTGTCACACAGGAATCATCCGGCAGAATTCAAACCCAGTTCTTCTTGATTTTAAGTTCAACACCCTATCTACTATACAACATTGAAGAAGAGCAATACAGAATTTACCCAAAGTAATAGCAATACAGAATTTATACAATTAGTCTTTTGAGCTCCTTTGAAAGTTTGATGAACTCTGCTCTATGGGGATTCATGACCCTTATCTTTGGAATCTTTTAAGACCTCACCTTATAGAGCCATGCTTTCTTTTAGAGAAGAGATTAGGTAATTAAGGAAGGGAATGTGGGAACTATTCTACTCTGTTCCTAACAACTCATCAGTGACAGCTAGGCCTCTTCTGAGTCTCAATTTTCTCTTTGGTTTAAACTTTTTGGATTGGATATTTCTTCTTATCATGTTTTGGGTATATTTCTAAACTTTGATCTAAGCAGAATGGAAGTGACAATCCCCTTTGTCCACGTCTCTGGTATGACAGTTTTATGTTCCATTGTAGGCACCATAATGTAGGAAGGATATTAACAAGCTGGAGACCTTCCAGAGGTGGGGAAATTAGAAAGGCAAGAGTACTGGACAAAGGGTAATTCAAAAATCAATGGAAGGAAGTAGGAAGATTCAACCTGGAAAAGATAATTTGGGAGGGCTCTTGTCCTCAGACAATCATGTGATCATTGGGTTCAAATATCTGAAGGTTTTAGACTTTTTCTGCTTGGCATAAGAAGGAAGAATTAGGAACAATGGGACTAAATTGTGTGGAGGCATAGTTTAGCTCAGTACAAGAGAGTGAAGGGGGAAAAATCCCTCTAAAATTAGAGGTACAAAAATGGAGAATGGGCTGGTTTGTGAGATTACTGTCTTCAAGCAGAGACAGTATGACCAACTGCCAGGCATACTATGAAACTGTTCTCTTCTCAAGTATAGACTGGATCATATGGTCTGTAGTTGCTTTCAACTCTGGAATTCTATAGTTGGCTGCTTTCATTGTCTGCCCCCTCTAATCTGACACTGTCCCATAGTATTCCTTCCATTCAATCAGACTATTATCTTCCCCCCTCCTATGTTTTCATCCACACACAGTGAATGAGGATTCAACTCTAAGGCAGCTGTCCATAGGACTGCTCCAGTTGTCCCTAGTAATGTTTGAATGACTCAAGACAGAGATGCCTTAGGTATTAATAGTGAAAGTTAACTTTTTACCATCCAACACCCTATAACTAGGCTATGACAGGATGACTATTCTAAAGCTGAATTCTGAATTTTGCTCTGCTCAAAAGTGAGATCAGAAATAAAGCATTTCAGATTTTTGTTTTTAATCAAAAATGCTTATTTCAAAAGATCTCAGAGTTATAATTCACCTCAAAGGGCATTTGATTTCATTTCCTATCCAGAGTCTTGGCTTTCTTTGACTTCCCTGACAGATGAGGAAAGAAGTTTCTCTGGACAATTACAGAGTGTAAGACAAGAGACAAATGGGATTAAGCTTCTGTGGTTGAAAATATCTTTTAAAATATCTTTAATAGAACATATTGAGGGAACATTTTCACATTCATAAGATTAATAGTCTGAGCATAGAAATCATTGTGAATATGTGAAGTTAAAAGAGTTGGGATTAATAAAGATGCATCTAATGTAACTTTATTTGATATCAAAAGCAAATGATGAACAATGAATCCAATATAGCAATATTTTTGGTTATAAACATGGCAACACTTCCTAGATATAATGGTAGAGAAGAAAAGTTGCTTTAGAAGAAGGGTAGGTGAGGTCAATGAAATTAGTTTTCTTTCTACTTCAACATTTTATTTTTCTAGGTCAAAGACAATGGTCTGAGAAAAATGCCATACATAATGGCCCACAACTCAAATGCATGTGATTCTTGGCTATTTCCCTAAGTTTGAATAAGTTCATGTCTACTGAAAAGCAATATTAGGTAAGAGAAAGTACAATTGTTGTTGTTGTTGTTGTTGTTGTTGTTGTTGTTGTTGTTGTTTATTTTGTTCCTCCATCTTGAAGAGGACCATGATATTGGAAAGGTTATGCCATGACTTGCAAATGAGTTGGATTTAAGTGAGAGAGGACTATACAAAATCACCAGCCTCACTTTCTCCTCTGGAGCCATGTAGGTCCAGTGGCAAGATATAAATCAGGATGACTGGAGATAGCCACCAATGATGGGTGGAAGACACTGGTGGAAGGAAAGGGAAAGGAGAGAATGTTGGTATATTAGGTTCTAGAGGAAGAGAGATACATACCAACCCAATCCTATACTCAATACCATAGTCTTTTGCCATCGTTCAAGATCAACTATACCAAGTACAGGAAATGTTTGTCTCAACTGATCAATTTTTTTTAAAGCAATTGGGGTTAAGTAACTTGCTCAAGGTTACACGGCTATTCATGATTTATGTGTGGGTGCTCATTTTCTGAGGCCGGTTTCGATCCCGGGTCATCCCAACACCGAGGCAGGCACTCTTACTCACTGCGCCACCTAGCCGCCCCTCAACTGATCAATTTTAACCACGTTCTGGAAAGCCAAATGTACTTAGGATAAAATAACTTATGATTGGAAGCCTTCTCAGGTCCTTCTTCTAAGAAATAGGAAGATCAATAATTATATTTTATTCCTCACAAGGCTATTGTAGGGAAAGCATTTAAATCACTATTTGTAGTGTAAATAGAAGTTATTGTTACCATTATTACTAGGGGGAATAATGCTCCTTGCTATATTCAGTTCAAACAACACATAGACTGATGTTGTCACATGGTGGAGTGTTTAAAGAAATGTATGGAATAATGGAGTCAAACTAACTCTACTTTGAATCCTGCTTCAGAAAGTTAATAGCTGGGAGACCCTAGGCAAGTCACTTGCTCACTGCTTACCTCAAAGGCCTCAAGTGCAAAATAGGAATAGCAACTGTACCTACCTCATGAAAGTTATCTGTCTAGCTAACTAGCTATTATTTATTCTTATTGAAGGTCCATGAAATTAAGAGCATAGGAGCAAGAGAAAATTGAGGCAGCTTGTATAAAATGAGTTTCTTATTCTTTTTTTCTATCCCAATGGCCACTTCATTAGTACTAAACATCACTTCATAAAGATGTGATCATTCCATCTCTAGTCTCAAGTTTTTAGACAAAAATCTACCTCATCTAATCTGCCTCCAAGTGATTATGAGGCACAGTAGAAAAAGCCCTGGTCTTGAAGTCAGAAAACCTGACATGGCAGCTAGAAAAGAACCAGTCATCTCAGCTGCCTTCAGCTAATAGGGCTGCCTTCAGAGAACCATAGGACCTGCAACTAGGGACTTGATTACTCTCCTGCACTCTACCCCGTCCAAATAATAGCTGGAAAAATAGTATAGACTTCTGCAGGTTATATTTTTTAGGGAGGACATAGGCAAGTGTAATGGTAATTTGAAGACCCCTTTTTTATTGGCAGGTAAGCAGGTACTTAGCACTTAGTAACTAATCAAACCTCTGTGAAAGAAACAGCAGGTATGAACCCCTGTTCCTGACTTAACAGGAAGGTGTTGGCTGAAACACGAAGTAGCTAATGCTGTGTATATAAGAAAAGCCCCAGAGAGGTACAGTCAGAATTTCTTGGGACAAGAATCTGGAGGAAGAGCAGCTACAGAAGAGAGAATCAAGAAATGAGCCAGAATTTCCTGAGAACTTGTGGTGGTGGAGCTTCTTCTAAACAGGAGCCCAGGAGTCCAGGAACCCAGGAGCCCAGAAGCACCACCACCCCCAGGCTGGATAAGGTGATTCTGATTTTCTGAATGAGCTGCAGAAGATTGAGGAAGTGTGACCAGGATGCTGAGACTTTGTTTGTTTGTGGCTTGGTTGAGCCTTGAATTCCTGGAAGCAGAAATTGTGAAGGATTTAAAATGGACTGGACCCTGTGACCTTCAGTGTGGAGCAAGACCTACCCAGAGAGCTGGTCAAGGAACTGGGAAGGGAGAGAGATATACTAGGAACACTGATACAGGAGAAAAAATATATTAAATTATTTTTAAAGAGAATTTTGTCCTCTGGATTATTTAGATTTTTAGCCATAGTAACTTATGAAACTTTCTGTTCAGAAATATAAGAGCCAGAGTTTGTGTTGATGGAGGGAAATAACCATAAATCTATGAAATATGAAAGCACTATCACTGACATCAGCAGCAGCATCACCCCAGGGCTGAGAGAGCCAAGAGAATAAACTCAAAAGAAATTCCTTGCTTTTTGAGTTAAATACATATTACTAAACATCTACAAGAATATTTCAGGCTATTAGTACAAATATTTGCTTTAAATGATGCTTTTTTAAACACCATGCCACTATTCACTTTTTTTTTTAAACAGTCACTATTAGTCATTTAATTCACTATGGATAACTATCCTTTCTATTTCTTCTATCCTTTCCCATTCCCACTGTGATGAAGAGGTGTTTTTCTTTTTCTTTTCTCTCCCTTTTCTATTCCCTTACTCAACAGGATCCATCCATGCTGGGCGTAGGGGTGAATTGGTCAACTTTTTCTAATTTGCCACCCTTCTTCCACTCAAGACCTCAAGCTACTCATATTCCACTTGAAATATATTGTGCCACTTTGAATTCAAGATGGAAGAGGGGAAAGGTGTTCATGCTCTATGTGTGAAATTTGCCCCCACTGCCCCACTCATTTCAGTGGTATTCAGTGTTTTTTCTCTGCTGTGCTTCCCATGGATGGAACTGAACCTGAGTTTGCTTGATACTTGCTGAAGCATCACATTCATTGGAAGGGAAAGGTGGGAAGGAAAGAGAAACCACGAACAATTAGTAAACTCTAGTGACATCTGTTGATGGAAGACTACACCTTCCCCGTAAGTGACTCCACTGACAATAGCTGATTGTTTTTCAGTATGTCAGGCTTTCTAGTACTATATGTGATACAGGCTATGTTAGGCGGTAATATGCATTGCAGGCAGAATCCATTATAAAGCTGTTTTCACAGTTCCCATTAAAACTCTGACATCATTAATCTGGGTTACTTTACTTCTAATTATACAAAAATGTGCTTATGATCAAAAGTCCCCTTGTGCAGGAACGCAATTCATCATCAGCTAGCTATGGGCTGCACACCAGAAATTCAGTCAGTCCTCTCTCCACCCAGCTCATTGCCAGCATTTGAGTCATTTTCCACTGCAGAGAATTGGAGAATCTTAGAGAAGAAAGGGAGCCAGATGTTATCTAGTCAAATATACTGGATGTAGATCTACTAAACAGCACCTCTAAAAATGGTCTTAAAACATATGTGAGACCAGGACATCAGTACCAGGAATTCCCTACCTCCTATCACCTCTTTGATACCACATGCATGCTTCTTTTGAACAGCAAGAATGAAGTTGTTGTTTTTTCATATTCAACCAAAATCAATTTCTCTATTAATGTTCCTCCCATTAGTCTAAGTTCTGCCTACTGGGGCCAAGTAAAACAAATTTAATCCTCTTTCTATATGAAAACGGTTCAAATATTTGAAAACAGTAATCATGTGTCCCCTTCTCCCAAATGAATGATCAAAGTGGAGGAGTTCAAATATGCCTTCTCCATTCCAGATTTCTCCTCTATCCTTATCACTCAGTAACCTCTTTTCCTTTGAGGTTCAACCTATCTCCCAAACAATCAAAATTCTGGTAGCTGTTGTTAACTAACCTCCCGGACACTCTGATTCCATCCTCGATAACTTTGGTGTCTGGTTCATACTCTTTCTCTTTTCCCCAATTCCTGTCTTCACACTGTGAGGGATTTCAACATACATGATGAAACTTCTAATACCTTATCCTCCCAGTTCCTCAACTTCCTTATTTCTTATGATCTATTCTTCCAACCAATCTCAACCAAAAAGATGATCATCCCCTTGATCTTTTTTTGTCCCCTTGATCTTGCTATCATACATAAATGCACCACTTCTATCTATACATGAACTCTAAAATTTCTTTCTCTAATCACAATATATTGGCATTCCACCAAAACAAAAACCAGCTCTTCATTCACAGTCACCTCCAATCCCTCAAGTTCACAATTCTTTCCTAGGTTATCATCCCTGCATTAGCTAAATTTTCCTCTCTTCCCTATCTTGATGAAACAATTCAACCTTACAGTTTTCTTCTCTCCATGTTAAAAGGAAATCCTTTTAAATCTCTTTAATTAATTCATCCCACTCACCACAGTGCTTCTCAAACTATCCAGATTTCTCCACCCCCCACGCTCTTAGCTGAGAAAATTGCCTCACATTTTGCTGAAAAATTAGGGCCACTGACCAAGAGTGCCTCTCTTCTCCCCTCTTATGCATCTCGCATTACTCAGAAGCCTTTGACACTATTTCCTCCTTCTCACTGGACATGTGAAAAAGTGGCTTCTCCTTGTCAAGCCTAATCTCTGTACACACACAAGTGATCCCATTTCTTCCTGTCTTCTCTAAGAGACTGGCTCCTCTAACTTCCCCATTTTCTCACTTATCTTCAGTCACTCCCTGTCTACTGGCTGCTTCCAAACAGCCTGCACACATTCCCATGTCTTCCCCATCTTCAAAAAAGCATCCCTTGAAACCTTCCATCCTTGCTAACTATTGTCCCCAAACTCTCCTGCCTTTTGTGTGTAACCTCTTTGAGAAGGTTAACTACAACGGGTGTTCCCACTTCTCTCACTTTCTGCTTAAATCTCTGCAAGCTGGCTTTCATTCAACTAAAACTGCTCTCTCCAAAGTTACTAATGATCTCTCCTTACTTGCCAGATCCAAATGGCCTTTTCTCAGTGTTAACTCTTCTTGACCTCTCTGTCATCACCCTCTTCTACTTATCACTCTCTTTTTTTCTAGGTCTTCATGACACTACCTGGTTCTCCTGCCTGTAAGACTGCTTCTTCTCACTCTCTGATCTTCACTCATGTCACTCTTACTAAGTGTGAGGGTCCCTCTCCATCTATTCTAAATATTAAAGTCATATATAATGTCGTATAAAGTCATATATAATGGTAAGTGCTTTTTTTTAAAGTTGGGAATTTCAGTCACTTACAGGAAGAGGGTTTTGACCTTGGACAAATTACACATCTTTCTGAAGCCCCATTTCCTTACATAAGTACTCCTCCTTCCCTCATAATTTTATCATGAGGACAAAATGAGAAAAGGTATAAACTAGGGTTGCTAGTTGGCAGAGTGATTAGAGTGCCTGACCTGAAGTCAGGAAGACTCATCTACCTGAGTTCAAATTTGTCTTTAGATACTTACTATACTTAGATACTTTGTGACCCTGGGCAAATCACTTAACCCTGTTTGCCTCAGTTACTCATCTATAAAATGGGCTGGGGAAAGAAATGGCAAACCAATCCAATATCTTTGCCAAGAAAAACCCAAATGGGATTGTGAAGAGTCAGACATGACTGAAACGAATAAACAACAAGGAATAAATCATAACAATAATACAAATATTAAGTATTATTATTATCAATATAGTAGACAAGGGCTATGTTTCACACATGAAAGGTAGATATCAGAATAGGTGTACAAAAGTGGAAGTTTTAGAATATATTAGAAATAATTTGTTAAAAAAACCCAGAAGGCTAAAATTAGGTAATAACAATAAATAAATTATAATAGTGACAAAGTTTGTGAAGTACTCTGTAAATATTGTCTCATTTTATCATCAGAATCATGGGAGAGAAATGCTATAATTATACCCACTTTACAGATACCAAAACTAAGACTGAGGCTAAGTAATTTTCATGATATCAGACACCTGGTTAGTGTCTGAAGTGGGATCTGAACTCATGTCTTCCTTACACAAAGTCCAGCTCTCTGTGCTACTTAGCTCTCAACCAATGTCCCCTTCAGTTGTCTCACTGAAAAAGGTGTGACAGGTTCTTGGAGGTTATTCTAAAACAGTACAATTGCCAGCAGGTCCCATTAAGGAGGAAATGTCTTCTAATATCAACTCAGTTATGGCTCATCATTTAAGAACCAGGTTAGAGATTCTGGTTTAGCTTTAGAGATTAGAAGGGCTTTATCACCAGGATGGCCAGAGGCTACTGAATTTCTCAGACACAGCAACTTTCAAGGACCACCTACTAAGAAAGTTCTCCAAACTCCAGTTCCATTTATGTAGAGTGGGCATCCAGACTGATGAAAGCATTGGTCCTTGAGCAGTTGAAGGATAAGAGGGGTTTAAGAACTACCTGGTATACTCAGATTTGTGGTTCAGAGTGATAAACATTCTCCTCTCAGCCCTGAAAGCAATTTGGGGACCTTGAGCCAGAAGGCAGAATTGAGTTATGCCTGGGAGTTCTTAAAGGAATAGCCACATTGTCTTCTAGAAACCAATTGAAAGAAGGAAATGAGGTTCTTGGGAGCTCAGAAGCAGCAGCAGCAGTAACAGCAGCAGCAAAGAGATTAAGTAAAGAACAGATAGAAATATATCTATTTTTTAATGTATCTATACATGCATTTATTTATTCATTCATTCCTTTGTTTGTATGTGTATGCATTTGATTATTTATTGTAACTTCATTCAAAGCTTAGAGAGCTGGAGTCAACCAATAACCCAAGTGTTCTGCTCTGTGATACTTAGAGAGGATGAATGGCTTTCCTCTGCCTCAGAATCCCTGCCACAGCTCAGCCCCACTCTCACTTTCTCCTTTCAGGCTGCTCTTTCAGTTTTCTTCTCACCAATCGCCCTAGTGCTGCTGCTTCTTGACTGTTTATCTCATTATATCATGGGCAGGGGCTGGGGAGGTGGGGTCCCCCATTGTTCTGCTCTTCTTCTCTTGAAATCCCATTTCTTGCTGTCAGTTTGTGTCTTCAAGATTGTGTGTGTGTCTTTAAAAATTATCAAGTGTGATTCTATTCTACATTCTAAATCAAATATCTCTAAATCACTCTCAGGAATGAGAAGGATTTTTTTCTTTTTGTTTCTTGATTTTGTTGTTGTTGTTGTTGTTGTTGTTTATTTGTTTTCTCTGAGCTACAAATCCCAGGATAGCAATCAGTCCTCAAACCCCTATTACAGAAGTATGTGTGGTTCCATTGGGGAAATGCATCAGCTATGGCACCTTATAAAAGGATTTTCATTCCCAAGTCTGTGAGCTCAAAGAAATTATAATCATTGAATGACTCCTCATAATGTTAAAATTGGAGTCCATTCAGGTTTTGTCCCAGTTTCATGGTTGGATCTCTGATTTGACTGTGAACCATTAACAAGAATGAAGTCAAACCAGGACTTGGGCTAATACTCTAGGATATAGCTTTTCGAGATTGAAAACAACCTTCCCTAAGTTATAGTTATAGTCACAACTCTAAACCAGTCACTGACCCTGCTGAGAAACAGCAGGATTATCATTCTGTAATTCAGCACCAGGGTTTTCCAATGTTGATGAGCTCCATTGGCTCCTTCCCAGCTTCACTGGGGAGTCATTGCACAGAAGTGTCTCAGTGGGTGAAAAAAGCAAATGAGTTCAGACAAGTAGCATCTGGTGCTCTAGCCAGCCCTGCCTTGGTGGAAGACTATGTCTGTCCCTATCTGGGCCAGGATCTCAGGAATGGATTCAAGGAAGAGGGATCTACATTTATGTGTCCTCTGAGAATTACAGGTTTCTGACAAGTGATTCTTTCTATTATAATCTTAAGGGTCATTGGGTTAGGCCCATGGTCACATGGGACATATTTGAAGGCTCAAGTTTGTAGTAAATCTGCCCTTGGGAATATAGAAAGTTATAAACCAAAGGAATGACTCACAGCTATGCCCCCACTCAGAAAGGGGAAAGGAAAAATAAGAAAAACAACCACAACCACAACAACAACTCTTTAAAAAAATGTACTAGGGGTTGGGATCTCAGACCCATATTCAGAAAGGATGTACTATCTTGCATGACTCCCATAGTTGTTCTATGACCTCATACATGAACAAAAGGACAATAGGAAATGCAATGGACAGGGTCAACCACAATGTGTTTCTGAGAAATACATTCAAATCAGTCAGATGAAGCCTTTAGCAATATAAAAGAACATACTTAGAAATGGATGCCAGTCACAGCAGTCAGACAGAGAAAAGGCATAAGGATGGTTAGGCATTCTCTATCTGCTTTTGGTTGTTGCTGTTGGTTGATTTGGTTTGTTTCTCTTGACCGACCTTCTCAGAGTACTAGCCATATCACTTAACACTTGGGATTGGAAAAAAAAAGTCTTATCCTATACTACATATCTCTTTACCTTTAACCTCTCTAGTCTCTCCAAAGTCCTGGGTTTGAGGAGGGGAGCTGCTTTAGATGTTTTCTGTTCCATGTGCCAGGAGAAGCTCTGCCAACTCCCTCTACTCTGTGTTCAAGATCCTTTTTCAGACTATTTTTTAATCCTCTCTCCCCACCCCTCCCACAAAACAACAAACAATGAAATATTTTCTTGCCTCAGAAGATGAACAAAAATTCCAAATCCCGTAAGTCTATGCAAATCCAGTGATCTTTAAAGGCAGGATGGAGTCAAGAGTTTGCCCTACTATCCCAGCTAGATTTCCATCTATGAAGATGTTGTTATGGTTCCATTTTCTAATTGAAAACAAGACTTATCAGAGAAGGGACACCATCTTAACCCTAACAATATGGGAATAATAAAAACCAAGAGATATAAAAGCAGCAAGCCTGGTACCATTCCACCAAATTCCCCAAATATGTATGTAGTCACAGCATATTTTCACTCTTTATAAGCATTCATCACAAAAACAAACAACAGCAAAAAAAAAAAAAAACAATACAAAAAAGCAGATACTGTCTCCTAACAGTTGTGAGATAGGGTTCAAAAGACTGTGAGTACCTCCCCCCCAAAAAAATGCCCACCCACCTTTTTATCCCAGAGTGAGTTCTCCAAATGAAAACTACTCCTACTGCCCAATAGGAGCACTTGTGCTGAAAAGAACAATTGGGAAATTTAATAAAGAAGAAATGAAATGTTCAATCTCAGGCCAAAATTGCTTTATCGTAACGCAATCCAATAAAATGTGAAACGCAGTGCCAGAAGACCCCCATTTGTAAGGGGCTTCGCCTCCACACACACACACACACACACACACACACACACACACACACACACACAAGCTGGGACTATTGACCAGCAACCCAAGTTTTTGCTAATTAAAAAAAAAAAAGATTTGATTTTGTAAATGCAACTGATCAAAAAAAAAAGGTAGAGAAGTTCAAAGATATATCTGTTCATCCCAACTGCAGGTCAGTCATAAAATCACTGAATCCTAGAATCATGAAATGTTAGCATCACAAGGGACCTTTAAGACTATCTAAGGCATCTGCTATTTCAGTTTATATTTGAGAAGAGGAAACTGAGGCCCATAAGAGTGGACAGGGCTTCATCACAGGCACAGAAGGATTTATTACCAAATCCAGGTCCCCTGACTCCAGTCAATGCTCTTTTGCTTGGGGTTAGAGGTAACATAATACATCCTTTAATACAACTGTTTGACCAGTGGTGAACCCTGTTTATATCATCCTCAAGAACTATCATTGGCTCTACAATATCACAAGTACATTATCTGTTAGATATCAAGTATATTATATACATATATATGTGCATACAATATAGAGCATATGTTATGTGTTAATATGTTATATATAATATATTATATAGCATATATTTTATATATTAGATATATGTTAACTATTCTGTTAAAATAGCTTTTAATGTCTATTTCGCAAACCTTGTTTTATTTTTTTAATTTTCTAGTTTTTCTCTATAATGATTTAAAAATAATGAACATTTACATACTGTTTTAATATTTGCAAAGCCCTTTGCAAATATCATGTCATTTTATCTTTAAAACGTGAGCAGCTAGGTGGTTCAGTACAGAGAGACCACTGAACTTAGAATCAAGAAGACTCATTTTCATAAATTCAAATTCTATAACAGACACATATTAGCTATGTGACCCTGGACAGGTCACTTAACCCTGTTTGCCTCAGTTTCCTCATCTGTAAAATGAGCTGGAGAAGGAAATAGCAAACCACTCCAATAATCTTTGCCAGGAAAATGCCAAATGGAGTCACGAGTCTAATGTGATTGAACAACAGAGGGAGAGGGTTGTGTTGTTGTTTCTCCTTCCTTCTCAAAGAGGACCATGACATCAGGAAGGTGTCATGACTGGCAAGTAAATTGGATTTAAGTGAGGCAGGGTTATACAAAGTCACCAGCCTCACTCTCTCCTACAGAGACTCAACAACAAGCAAAAACAACAAACTTTTATAATAAGCCTCAGAGGTGAGTGGTAGAGAGATGTGAGCTTGTTGAAGGGCAAGCATTATCTTTTACCTTGCTTTGCATCCTAGAACTTAACACAGAGCCTGCAACATAGTAGGTGCTTGAAACATTTCTGCTGACTCCAAGTCTAGCTTTCTCTCCCGAGAGAAGAGGGACGAATTTTAGCTGGATTTTAAAGGTCCCAGGAAAGCCAAAGAGGAAATCCAAGAAATGGATATGAGGAGGGGAAGTATTCCAGACTGGGAGAACAGCCAATGAAAATGCTTAGAGTCTAAAGATGGAGTGGTTTCTTTGAAAACTAGCCAGGGGATGAGTGTCATTGAATCACAGAATACATAAATTAGGGGTGGGAGGAAAGAGGGGCTAAGTAAGGTATAAAACTGGCAAGGTAGTAAGTGTTCAGAGTGTGAAAGGCTCTCAATTGCCCAACAGAAGATTTTATATTTGATCTTGGAGGTGATAGGGAGCCATTGAAGTTTATTATATCAGAGGGTCAGGAAGATTAATTTGACAGTTGAGTGTAGGACTGGATTTGGGGGGGGGGCGGAGAGACAGGCAAGAAGACCAACTAACAGACTAAAGTAATATCAAAGTCAGCTATTATTGTTAAATGAGTTCGTCTATATGCAAATGGACAACATAATATGATGGAAAGAGCAGTAGGCTTGGAATCACAGCCTTGGGTTTGAATTCTATCTACTTTATTTATTTACCATCTGACCCTGAATAAGGTCTTTTTCTTCTGAGCTTATTTCCTCATGTGAAAAATAAATTGTTAAATTAATTGGTTGCTAAGGTCTCTTAAAGTTCTAAAAATTCTGTCTAGGATTCTTGACATCTATAAACTTTAAAAAATTTCAATAAAAATTAGTCTCTTTTATAATCCTGTATATTTTATTTCCTACGTATTTTATCTTGTGCATTTAAAATCATTATTCTGAGAATTCCACAGACTTCTCTAGATTGCCTAAGGGGTCTATGACCCCCCAAAAAGTTAGGAATCCCTGTAATCTACAGCATGTTCCATAATTCTCTTTTTCTTCATCACTTGCAGCTTTAGGATTCTAAATAAATATGTTAAAAATTACTTGAAATTGATTTAAACAATGAAATAATTGGGAAACTTTAACTGAAAAAAAAAAAAAAACAGGGAGAACCTATTTTTAACTCAGTATCTGAGAATGACCTTAGGTCATAAAATGTTAGAGCATAGAAAAGAAGAATCTTAGAACCCATAGGGAGTTCAGCAATCACACAGAGAATTTAGAGAATTTCCAAAGAACCAGATATAATGCTAAAATATATTCCCTTATAAAAATCATACTTAATAAGGTGTATATTTCTTAGCAAGTGAGAGTCACACGGCATCATTAGTGTGGCATGCAGACTTAATTTAGAAAAATTTTTCAAAGAACTTGATTAGACACTCCAAATAAATTCAACAAATATTCTGTTATGTGGTGACTTCAGTTCAAACATAGTATAGGCACGGATGACAAAAAATGTGCTATAAAATTGGAATCAAGAGTAAAGAATGATAAAGCCCAAAGACATGGTTACAATCTAGAATCTCCATCCTATATAATATAGCATTCATTAAATGCCTACCCCTTGGTCATCTGGCAAGCACTTATTAAGTTCTTACTGTATACTATAGACACTGTGCTAAGTTCTGGAAATACAAGCAAAAAGGAAGGCAATTCTGGGTCTTGTGGAACTCAGTTTTGAATGAGGAACCCAACACATGTTGGAGAGAAGTAGAGAGGGAGAAGGGGATGAGGGCAAAGTTCAGAGGATTTTGCTCTCTAGGGAAATGAAGAGTCGGCTGGCCTGAGTACCTTCCTTAAATGGAGGCTCCTGAAGGAGAGAGGCTCAGAGGCAGAGGGTACTTCCAAGGTGGGAGTTCCAGGATAAAGGGCTGACTGGGAGATAATGGGGGAGTCCTAAGGAGTATAGTCTTGTCATAAGTGAAGCATGCTGGGAATGCAGACAAAAATAAAGTGGGGCCCTGCCCTTCCAAGCCTCAGACACTTACTATGTGACTTAATCCTGTATCTTCATCTTTAAAATAAGCTAGAAAAGGAAATGTAAAATCACTCTAGTATCTTTTCAGAGAAAAACCCAAATGAGGTCATGAAGCGGCAGACATGATTGAAAAATAACTAAACAGATAAAAAAAAATATGGAGGACAGCCAGAAAGTTAGTTTATTTGTAATGGATGCTTGCAGGAGAGTAATAAGTTTGAAAAGATCAACTGGAGAAAAATTGTGAAAGGCCTAGAGCTCATCTGTGTCTGTCTCCATGGGAAGTACCCCCCACTGACTAAAGGATGCCCTGAAATTTACCAAATAGATTTGATGAGTCATCTAATTGACTCATCACATTAAGTAACTCACTAGACAACCAGCGTTTCACTTACTTGATATTCTTTTTAAAATATGATTTGCCACTGATGACCCAATCCAAATCTGAATTTCAATGATGGTGTGATCTATATGTTGATTTCCATGTCTATGACCATGTGAATTCATCCTGGTTTGTGTCAGGAATTAGAACAAAATCCTTTATCAGTGGTAAATCCTTTAAGATCAATGATATAGTTATCCTTTCTCTCTCTCTCTCTCTCTCTCTCTCTCTCTCTCTCTCTCTCTCTCTCTCTGTCTCTCTCTGTCTCTCCTCAATCCCACAATAATGTGTTATAATATAGTATCTTTTCTTTCCCTAAAAATGTATTAATCATGATGCTTACCATATTTTTAGTCCAGAGCCAAGATAAGGTTTTTCAGTGAGAGAATGGTGGGAAAAGAGAATTGAAAGGCAGGGTCATGAAAATCACTGGATCTCAGTCATAACAAAGCTTAGATTTCATCCACTCTAACTCCTCCCTGGAGCATATATACTTTCAACATCCCCCATGACTGATTATCCAGCCTGTACAACATCACATCCCATTATAAAATAGCGAAAAAATAATAGCCAATGCAGTGCTTTAAGGTTGGCAAAACATTTTGTATATGTTTTCCCGATTGATCTACAGCATTCCACTGTTGAACTATTGTAGGAGACAGGAAAGTTTACCTCAATTTTGAGTTAATATCTTTCTCTTTCTAACTTCTGCCCATTGATCTTGTTAGACAGTCTAGGTTTATTCTCACTTGAGTGCCAGGTACTGTGCTAAGCCCTGTGGATACAAAGAAAGGCAAAAACACAGCCTGAGAGCACAAGGAGCTCATATTCTAATGGAAGGAACTACATTTGGAGAAATACATGTAAGTCATGTAAATGGAAGGCGGTCTTAGGGGGAAGCCCTAGGACTTAGGAGGGTGAGAAGAGATCTCTCATAGCATGTAGGGTTTGAAGCAAGTCCTGGTGGAAGACAAGAGACAGATGGAAGGGGAGAAAGTGGGCCAGGCATGGGAGACAACCAATGAAAATATACTTAGTCAAAAGATTGAGTTTTGTATGTGAAGAACAACAAATAGACAAGTGTAATTGGACCATAGAGTATAGAGAAGGGAGGAAAGGATACAGAAACTGGAAAGGTAAGGAAGGGCCAGATTGTGAAGAGCTTTAAATGTCCCAAAGAAGAGTTTATATTTGCTTTTAGAGGAAATAGAGAGTCCTTAATAATTGAGATTATTGAGTGTGTGGGGGGAGGTGACGTTGTCAAATCTACACTTTGGGATCTTACAGATATTTTCAGATGAAAGCCATGCATATCTTAGGTCTTTGTTTTTTAAGGGTAAAAATCTCAATTTAAGACAACTAGGCAGTGCAGTGGACAGAGTGCCTGGCCTGGGCTCAAGAAGAATCCTCTTCTTGAGTTCAAATATGGCTTCAGACACTTACTAGCTGTGTGATGCTGGGCAAGTCACTTCATCCTGTTGGCTTCAGTTTCTTCATCTATAAAATGAGCAAGGAATAAGTAGGAAACTGAATAAGAAATGACAAATCACTCCATTATCTTTGCCAAGAAAACCCTAAAAGGGGTCAAGAAGAGTCAGCAATGACTGATACACAAACATTTCCAGTAACTTGATTCAATCCTCATATTACTTGATTTCAATGTCAATTTCTACCTATCAATGTACTTTCTAAAATGTGACCTTTGGATCTGAATACATTGGTTTAAACATGGTCCATCCCAGATGATGATAATATTTTGTTCATTCTGGATGCCATGCTTTAGTTAATACCTCCCTTCTCCCCCAAGAAATGACTAACATTTTCCTACCAGAAGAAGTTGAACACATTATATAAATAAACTAATACACATATGTAATGGTAGTAATAATTAGTCCTTTCCTCTTTCATCTCGTTCTTTCTTCCCACACACATTTCCTATTTCAAGCATTTGTGTAACAAATGCATCTTTCATACTGGAAACCCACGCCTTGTTTTCCCCCAAACAGGTCTCTTTATCTCCACGTGTTGTCTCTCCAGCTATGCAAGCTGCACAATGAGCCATTTTCTTCTCTCCCTCACCCCAGAGTTCTGACAGAATTCATTTAATTTCCCTGTAAAATGTAATCTGCTGATAATAATAGGTCAGTCACAGCAATATCATCCTGCCTGCTTTGATCCCCCACAGTTACATTAATTTCACAATAATATAATACACAACTGAGACAAATGGTTGTTATGAGTCCATGCATTTCCTTTTCGGT
This sequence comes from Gymnobelideus leadbeateri, assembly GCA_011680675.1. Classification (NCBI taxonomy): domain Eukaryota; kingdom Metazoa; phylum Chordata; class Mammalia; order Diprotodontia; family Petauridae; genus Gymnobelideus; species Gymnobelideus leadbeateri. The sequence goes on along the minus strand of WOXC01011621.1, from coordinate 201,701 downwards.
GATGCTTGGTGCTCAGGTGACCGATAATTATAACCCTTTAGAGTTAATCAGTGTTATACATTTTCTAATGTGCTTCCACATCCATTGTCCAATCCTTAAAGTAACTTCACAAGGCTAGTGGTAGAAGTGTTATGCCTATTTTATAGGTAAGGAAACCGAGACTTAGAAAAAAGTACTAAAAATCACAAAATATTAGAGCTGAAAAGGGATTCAGATGTCCTTTAATTCCATCTACTCCTTATGCAGATGGAGAAATGAGGGGGAAGATCACAAAGCTTGACCTAGAAGTCAGGTGTCCCCAGTCTTGATGACATATTCTTTTCACACATCACAGCAAAATATGTGGTTAGAATATTGGACTGGATCAAATATCAAGGACACAGCTGGGTTTCTAACATCCCATAACAAATATGTAGATTTTTCAATAATAACATAACCATGAGGATTATTTCAGAATACTAGAGAAGGGACTGTTCATTTTCTGTATCCCCAATACCTAGCACAGTCTTGTGATGTAAGTATAGGCATAGACTGGGTAGTATTTGGTATGAAAAATCTTGTAATGGAGAGAAGATGGTGGCAGGAGACAATTGGTAGGAGTCAGTGGATGTCATGATCAAAGTTAGAGGATTTTGGTAGAGAGAGACATCAATGGAAATTGGCAACAACACTCACAATGTATGGTTTGAGAAGTACATGAATCTCTCTTAACTTTCTCTGACACATATTAGGCACTTAAATGCTGATTGACTGACTTAGACTATTGCAATAGCCTCTTCTAATCTTCCTGCCTTTAACACTCCCTACCCTAAAGCCATTGTCCACATAGCCACCAAAGCAACTCACTCTAATGCATAATTATAACCATATCACATTCATTTCTTTGACCACCACTGTACAATAAGCTTCTGTCACACCCTATTACCATTCAATTTAAATAGAAACTTTCTTGCATTTATAACACTTCACAATTTGGACCCTTCCTACCTCCTGTCTCCTTATATATTACTTCCCTCCACTCACGGTACAGTTTGGCCACACTGGATATCCTGTTATTCTTGACATTTGTCAATTCTATCAACTATTTCTTTGTACTGGCTGTATATTATAGGTGTAACACACTCCCTTCTCACTGGTTTTTTCAAAGTCCTGATTTCAAAACTGAGTTGCAAATGTTTTCCCATCCAACCTTACCTTATATACTTTGATGAGGCCCTATATTCATACACATACATACCACTTTAGAACAGAAACATTTTGAGGGCAGGACAATGTTGCCTTTGTATTCCTGAAACTTAGCAGAAAATTTAGCACGTAGTAAATGTTTAATAAATATTTGTTGATTGATTAATTGATAGATGCTAAGTGCTGATAATGAACTTCCCTCATGTTGCTGGTTTTAGCATACATGTAGATGAAGCTGTAATATCCAATTCAGTCTAGTACTGCCTGCCTGAATTAAATCAGCTGTTTGCTTCCAGTTCCCATCTCTTGAGAAGCATGTTGCCCGGGGCCATGGAGATAGCCATAAATTACTTAGGCAGAGTAACAGATGTGAGGCATGCCTGCCCACTAGAGACCTTTTGCTTGAACTGCTAAGCACTGACTCTTCACTGGGTACCTGAAAGGTGACAATAAGCACTCAAAGCACTACGTGAAGGCGATGGGACCATGGCCTCCAAATATGAACTTCTCAGATTGACTCTGGAGAAAAATTTCTGGATTAAAAAAAAAAAAAAGCAGCCTGAATGCCTTTTGCCCAAGGCACTGATTCCAAGGCAGAAGAGGATTAGTGACAAAAGACTGAGTTCTCTTCTTTCCCTGGGCAAAGATCTTGCACTGCCTGGGAAGCCAGATTGCAGGAAACAAAGGTATGTGGATAGAATTTTGTCAGATAACTTCACTTTCCCCAAGAGCCTCATCTGAATTTCTTCATCCTGCTTTGGGTTCACACCCAATCAATTAGTCTAAAACATAAGATAATAGGCAGGGGGCGGCTCAGGTTGATAATTATCATATTTCACAAATGGAACTTCATCCTGTCCTTGGTAAATGTACAGAGCCATCCTTGGCTCACAATTTTCATTCTCTGTCTATAATGCTTTGTCTCAGCTGCCATATCTGCTTACTGGTACTCTACCTTCATACTAAGTCCCAGCTTCTATGCCATGTCTTGTAATAAAACTTTCCCTACTCCCTCTCACCTGGAAATAACCTCTTCCTCAAATTTGATGATGCTATGCAGTAGGAAAATCAATGGACTTGGAGAAGGACCTCTTAGAGGAGGACAAGGGGGACCTGGACTTGAGTCTTATTAATGTATGAATTTATGCACTGTACCTGGAATCAGAAAGACTCGAGTTCACATTCAGACCCTGGCCAAGTCACTTTTCCTCAGTTTCCTCAACTATAAAATGAGGATAATAACCACACCAGATTTGTAGGGTTGCTGTGAGGGTCAAATGAGAAATACCTGGCACCTAGTAGCCATTATATAAATGCTGATTCCTTTTCCTCTCAAGGTCTCAGTTCAGAATATTGAGATATACTCAGTAAATATCTGTGACATGGATGATAAATTAGCAAGGGAGACTGAGGCAGAATAGTTGGGCAGGCAAGAGGAGACTTCAGGGAGAGCAGTGTCATGAAAAAGCAGAGAGGAGAGCATATCCAGGAAGAGAGGCTGGTCAAGAATATCAAAGACCTCAGAGAGGCCAAGGAGCATCAGGATGGAGGAGAGACCATTAGATTTGGTGATTAAGAGATCATCGATAACTCTGGAGAGCGGTTTCTGCTGAACTATGAGGTTAAGAGACGTTGCAGAGGGTTAAGAACAGACTGAGAGGAAAAAAATGGAAGCAGATTGCCCATGGTTGTTTCAAGGAAAGCAGCTGAGGAAGAAGGAGGGAGATATTAGGCTGATGCTGGAAAGGTAGGATTGAGTTTCTGTTTTAAGAATCTCAGCTGAGACTTGAAACATTTATAGGAAACAAGGAAAGAATGAGTGGAGAGGGAGAGACTAGAAATTGGAAAGATAAAGAAGAAATTATAGTGGAGGCAATATGCTAGAGAAAACAGGAGGCTTTCCGATTAAGAGAACGTTTGGAAGGGCCAGTATTGGTGAGAAGGGTCACTCTTCTTTAGAGACTAAAGTAAAGGAGAATATTGTTAGGAATGGTGTCAAGGCACTGTGAGATCAAAGAAGAAGGGAAAAGGAGATGGGGATAGTCAGTACTAGTGTTCTTAGTAGAAGTACATATGAACAAGGGTCTCAGGAGTATTAAGCTTGGCAAAAATAAGCAAATTGTTGGTTTAAGTGATCATCCTTTCTCTATGACAAGAGAGCCCCCTAATCAGGCAGTTTTCAGGCTGAAGTACTATGAATTCACTAGATAATTGTCAGGAACTAGAGGAAAGACAGTGGGCAGAATCTAGGTAAAGCAATAGGAATCAAAAGTTCAGAGCTACTTGAGGTTAGAAAGGGTTAGTAGAAACAAAATCCAAATAAATTGTCAGAAAACATTTGGGATAAAAGCAGTAGGGTGGCTCCTTGCCTATCTATTGGGTTTTGGTAAAAGTCAATTCTAAATGAATTGGTCATGAAGGACCCCCTAGTGACAATTGGAAACAGTTGGCTAAGGGACAGGCCTAATTCCCCAATAGAGGGAGAACCATAATTCCAGATCCTTGTATGGATGTTATAAAAGACTTTGGGATATCAAATGTTAGAATGCCTGACCTTTCTATAACACTTTAAGAATTAAAAAACAATTTTTACAATAACCTTGTGATGTAAATATTACAAGCATTATCACAGACATAGACACTGAGTGAATTACTTAAAAATTACCCAGAAAGGGTAGGGAGTTAACCCTAACCATGTCAATTTGATGGGCTCAGCCTGTGGTATGTCTTCTGAAGTTTCACAATCATTTCCCTATGGAGGATATAGACATGCAGAGGGGAAAAAGACTATCTGAAATGAGAAGATATGATCAGACTCAAGCTAAATGAGAGGGCTGAACTCTAAAATGACTCCCAGTGCTATAGCTATGGTTCTATTCCTATCATGGTGAGAGGACTGAAATCGTTAACTCTCAGGGACTGAAATGGCCCCTAAAGTGAACTAACTGGTAGATTTGGAGCTGTTTGTTGGTCACTCTTACAAGAAAAGCTTCCTTGATAAGGGCTACCCCAACAGGGCTTGGATATCTCCCACTCTTGGGCTGATGAACTCATGTGGGAAGAACAACCAGAATCACACAACTAGGGAGATGCAAGGGACATAAGAAGCCATCTAGTCCAATCCAGACACAAAGGACTCCTCATCTAGGGGTTACCTATCCTCTACTTGAAAATGACCAGAGAGAAGGAATTTGCCACCTCTCCAGGAAGCCCATTCTACTTTGGGCCTGTTTTAATTGTTAAGAAGCTTTTGGTTTGTTGGCTTGTTTTTACTAACATCAAACCTTTTTGCAACTTTCACAAAGGCTTCTGGTTCTGCCCTATGAAGACAAAGAAAAACAGGAATAATTTTTATTCTCTCTGAGGGTTTTTCAAGTTCTTGATAACAGCTAGAATGTCCCACCAGAGTCTTATCTTCTCTAGCATAAACATCTGCAGTTCCATTACCCTATTTGTCCTACCCCATGATAAACATGCTTTGAATTTTTCCTTTTTACCTTCCTTCTGGAGAAATCCTAAGAAAGATGCTATCCTGAGAGGAAGGGTGGAAGAGAGAGCATTTCTCCTTCAGGAGTCATTAATGGTTTCTCTGAAGAGGTCAGGATATTGTGACAACACTGGCCTTAAAGCCTTAAAGCCAAGAAGAACTCAGCTCAGGTACCAACTCTGACATACAGTGTGTCCTTGGAGAGAAAAAAAATAAAAACAACATTCTAGGCAATTTTTAAAAGCTAGAAGGAATCAGCCCCATGATTGAAGAGTGACTCAGCAGTATGTCCCCCTCCCTTGCCTATCCAATGGAGAGGTAGATAGCAAAATTAAACCTGTGTTTGCATAAGTGGCTTGATGATATGAATTTCCAAACCTTAACATTTTGGGAATGTTTCTGAAGGTTACCTCTCTGGAATGGCAAAGCCCAAGAATTTTGGAATCTATATTTCTATTCAAAGAATAAGGAGTTTCCTAGTGTTGGGAGGACTTGCTACCTGGGAATAAAGCCAGTCACAACGTGGAGGAGCAAGGGTTCTGGATTCCATATTTCCCAATTCTGGAGATTTAGCTAGATGTAGAACAAAGGGGGATTTCCTTTATAGTAGCCTCAAGTGCCTTTCTCTCTCGGTAGAACTCAAATCCCTAGAGTAATTATAACTGGTTATATGTCTATATTGTACTCTGGAATAAAATGGGGTCTCTCAGGAATGAAAAGATGCATGGTTGTTCATAGCACATCATGAGGAGAAGGAGAAGATCAAGGATCAATGGAAATGTCCCTTTGGGGTGTCCAATACACTCAAACCCATCTAGTAATTGCCAAGCTGATTCCCCTAGTAAGGGAAGACTAGGTCAAGAAGCTACACTTAGGATGACAAACTTTTAGGACCCTTTGGAAAAGCAGAAATCACCAGAGAGGGAGGAGGAGAACTATATTGATTGTTTACAGAGTATTGAATCCTTTATGAGTTTCCTGCTTTGCTAATGGGTGCCTCTAAGTGTTTCTTTTACATTTTTATGCGGGTGAAATAAGGGCTGTCCTCTACCCTCTAAATGCATCATTAATTTGAGTGGCTATGTGGAACATAGGGGTAGGAAAGTGTTCCCCACTTAAGTAGAGGCCTAAAGAAGTCTGAGATGTTCCCGAATAAATTCTGTTTTGGGAGGGAAGGGGTTGGGGGGAAGAGGAAGGGACAGTATTTGAAGGAATAATTTTGGAAAGAGGGTACACCCCCAAAGTGAACAAAATCCACATGAACTCAGAGCCTGAAGGCACCATCCCTTGGGTCTAATGCAGTCAGTTATTTGGAGAATAAAGATTGGAACCCAGCTCTCCTGTCTCCAAATATAGAACAATTCTTATCATGGGTAAAATCTTACTCATTCCTTTCTAAAATAAAACCTGGGAAATTTTGCTTTGCTTTGCCTTTGTAAATGGGAGAATAATCCCATTGCCATGCACACACACTACACCTAATGAAAGTGGCAGGTTCAGGAGAGACTGGGAATTTATGCTCCAACAACATTTCTGACATTCCTGGCAGGAAAGTTTCCAACAGTCTAGCAATCTTAGGATTCTATAATTACAACAGGATGCATTTCCACTTTCCCTCCCCTGGTTCTTTCCTTTCATTCCCCAGGTGCTGCTTCCTGCCCTTGATGACTGGTCTTGTGAGACACTGTCACAGTGTCCTGACCCCTCCTCCTTAAACCTTGACAATTCTACTTTCCACTTGCTTCCCAAATCTACAAATGCTTCTTGGGTAGGGGTGTGTGTGTGTGTGTGTGTGTGTGTATTTAGAAGGCGACAGGGAGGAGTTAGGGAAAAAATGAAAAAAACATTTATCCCCACAGAAAGAATGCTCTATTGTTCCCCATTTTACATAGGCTTGTGTAAGCCTCAAAGAAAATCCTGAAAATGCCTTCTAAAATGCAAGGCTACCTTTGGGACGTTGGCCATTCTGGGGCAGCAGATTCTCAATTGTGAATCTCTGGGTGCTGGCTCTCAACCAGTCCTTTGTTCCTCCCCCCTCCTCCTCCCTGCTGCCCTCAGGCTTGCCCAAGGCAGGCAGGGTGTCTTGGGTTAGGCTGAGAAATTCAGTGTGTTCTTAATAAGGCACATGTCAGTTGAGGGAGAAAAGATCATTCCCTATTGTTTCTGAAGGAGTAAATGGTAGGAAATATTAGGTAGTGTGCTGCTGCAGAATATCTTCCATAAGGATTTGATCAGAGGACAAAACACTAATCATTTTTTTTTCTCCCAGATTTCCCCAGGAGAAATTCTCCAGAGAGAGAGAATGAGGATAGGAGGGACGAAAAAGTATTTGTTTCCTTTGTGTGGGCTCTAGAAGCCATTTCAAGCTGCCTACTTATGTCCTGTATCCATTTGGACTTGCTCAGTTGTGTCTGCCTTTTTATGCCCCCATTGGGAGTTTTCTTGGTCAAGATCCTGGAGTGGTTTGCTATTACCTTCTTCTTTTACAAATGAAGAAACTGTTGCAAACTTGGTTAAGTGACTTTTCCAGAGTCACCTAGCTAGAAAGTATCTGAGGCTGTATTGAATTGAACTCAAGCTTTGCTGACTCCAAACCCAATACTCTATCCACTGTATCATCTAACTATTTGCACTGCTACAATTGGACGATGAATCTAAATCGATTTTTCTCTTCAGAGAAACTTCTTAATATATTTGCATATTACTCTGAATATTAGGGCATGGAACTACATAATAGTATATTTAGATAGGAATAAGCCTTGAGGTTAGCAGCTCGAAATCACTAGGTTTGAGATTCTTGATCTCAAAAAAAAAAATCTCCAAAAACTACTAGAGGTAGTTCCATGGATAGAGCATTGGGCCTGCATTTAGGAAGACCTGAGTTCAATTTTGAATGCTGACATTTAGTAGCTAAACTGCTGACTGCCTCAACTTCCCAATCTTTAAAATTGGCATAATTATTACACCTATTTCCCAGGATTATTGAGGATCAAATGAAGTGATATGTATAAAGTGTTTTATAAATCTTAAAGCTCAACATAACTAGTATTAGATTTGATCTATCAGACATAGAAATAGAAACATTTAATCAAAACAGTTCCCATGTTCACAAATGAAACCATATTCTGCTTCATCGTTATCATCATCATAGAGATTAGTCCAATGCATTTTTGCCTCCAGGAAATCAAAGAGAGGCAAGATGGTGGCTAGAGTTTTGGCTGTGGGGTTGAGAAGAGTGAGTTCAACATCTCTCTCAAACACATAATATCTGGATGACCCTAAAAGATTTATGAAGCCCCCCTGTGCTTCAATTAACTCATCTGTAACATAAGGTTTTTGGATTCAATGGGCTCTGAGTCTCCTTCTAGCTCGACAGAGATATACTAGAAACCAGGGCCCTAACTGCCAGCCCACTGATTTTTTGGCCACATATTGCTGAAATGTCTGCAAAGTATCTGTTATTATTGTAGTTCAATTGTGTTTGTCTCTTTTGACCCTTTTTGGGGTTTTCTTGGCAAAGATACTAAAGTTGTTTACCATTTCCTTCCAGGTCATTTTACAGATGAAGAAATTGAGACATGAGGCAGCTAGGTGGCACAGTGAGTAGAGTGCCAGCCCTGGAGTCAGGAGGACCTGAGTTTGGATCCAGCCTCAGACACTTAACACACACACACACACACACACACACACACACACACACACACACACACACAATACTAGCCCTGTGACCTTGGACAAGTTACTTAACCCCATTTGCCCTCCAAAAGGCAAAACAACAACAACAACAACAACAACAATCTGAGCCAAATAGAATCAAGTGACTTGCCCAGGGTCACACAGCTAGTGTCCAACTTCAGATTTAAATTCACTACAATGAGTCTTCCTGACTCCAGGACCTGTACTCATCCATCATGACACCTAGCTTGCCCTCTGTAAAGCATTTGTCATCCATTAATTCCTCTTAATCTCACTAAAATCCAGAAGGTAAGCTCTGTAAGGATTATTATCATTCCCATCTTATAAATGTAAAAGCTGAAAGTCAGAGCAATTAAATGACCTGCCTGGATCCCCAAAGCTTGTAAAGTGCTTACCTGAGGTGGAATTTTATTCCAGGTCTTCCTGACTAAGTCTAGGACCCTGTAAACCATATGATACTTCCTTTCTAATCATCTCTTAGAAGGAAACCTTAAATATTTGACTCGATCTATGATCATGTAAAAAAGAATGTGCTGGACTTGGAGTAAGAAGTCCTTGGTTCAAATGTTGACTCATTTATTTATTGTCTGTATTAGACTAGTCACTTGACATTGCCTGGGTCTACTTTTTCCTTTGATTTAAGATGAGAAGTTTGGACTGCATGATCTTGAATGTTCTTTCCATTTCACATTGCTACAACTAAGTGATCAGAGACCATGTGAGTGAAGCCCCAGATCTCTCAGGCCTATTTTTGTCATTTGGTTTCTGTAATATAGTCAAATCTGATATTAACCTCCCTCCCTCCCTCCCATACCCATTGAGTCCTCACTTATAACAAATAAAGACAATTTAAACTAAACTAACCAACAAAATATCTATGTTATATTGCAGATGCATTATTCTGCCCACTACCCCTCAAGAAGGGAATCTGCTTCATTCTCTGTGTTCTAGGGTTAAGATTATTTTATTGCAATTTATGCATTTTCAAATGACTTTCTATGTTATTTTTGTCTTAAGGGATAGTAATTTTCCGTATTCTTCGGATTCTCTTTTCCTTATTGTATCAGTTTGTACAGGTCTTCCTGTGTTTCTCTGAACTCATCATATCTGTATCATGGAAATTGGTTGCATGTGCAGATCTCATGTGTTTACTGAAATGGTGTCATCTAAATGAAGGATGTTAGAGAGCTGTTTCCAGAAAAATTGTGGGAACTGTATGGGCTCATAGACATCTTACAATTGTTTCTGGGTATACTACCAAGTGGGAGGGAGAAGCATTTTTCCACTAGATGTGTACTAGAACTATGGCTTCCTCAAAGGGGTCTGAGTCTGCACCCACTGGGGTTTTTGCTTCATTCAACTTTGAAGGTGGGAGGTGACTCCTTCACATTCCTTCCAGTGAGAGAATCATATGAAATCGGAAGGGATATGGAACCTTTCCCTCTTTCCACCAAGACCATATGACTCATGTAAGCAGTAAACTAAGTCTTTGGATTTTTTTTTCCCATTCTGAGTATAGGAGGTCTAAGATTTAGGTCTGGATCATGAACTATGGGGATACAAGAAGCTAGGCTAAGGGCTACAGCCATTCTAGCAGCTTTGAGCCTTGAATAGAAATCCAGGGCTCCTGTCCTGCAAAAAATAGCAGCAATATCATCTTTGGATGTGAACTCGATGGGATCAATATGAAGAAATAAACTCAAATGAGAAGCTAATCTTCACGTTCACCCCAATCCCACTGAAGACATAGGTGACATGAGGAAGGTTTTGTCTCTGAGATATTGGAAGAAATGTTTGTATATTTGTTCTGGCTATATCTTCAAATATTCTTTTGTAAAAGCTATATGATGTTAAATGGAACTGAGGTGCTAAACTGAACTCCTAAAATGGGGAGAAGCAAAGGGATCTAGTTGTTGGCAGAAAAAAAGAGATGCCCACAATTCCCTTTCAGAATTTCTGAGAATGTGCCTCTGAAAGGGTGGGGCCTGAGTCAATGATGTTACATTTGTCATTCCCAACGGTGCACTAATATTCTAACAGGTAAGTGTGGAGAGGGTCATTATCAGATGTTTGAGCAGCAGGGGAAGAACATTTTGGCCACAACTCATCAAGATTGTCTCCTAAGGCATGGATGTGTTTGGAGATGTATTAGTAAAGGAACACCAGCAAGGGGCAAAGTCACAAATCTTTTGAAATGTATTATGAAACTATTCACTTTACCATAGTTCATTAGGAAATTACTCTTTTGCTTTCTGGAAAAGTCAGCTTTTCAGTGAAAGCAGTTTTGAGTTTTACAAACCTTCAAGATTAGAGAAGGTCTCTGAGGGAGAACTTAAACACAAACGTCCAATAAAGATCACTTTCAGAAATCTGCTCACTTCTATGCCTTGTCTTCCTAGAGTCTACTCCAGATAAAAGATTCAAGGGGAAGGTGGATTTTCCTTAATGATAGGATGGGACCTTGGAGAACACCAGAAGCTCTAACTCTTATGCATTCCAGAGAAGCCCTCAGCAGTTTTCATATTAATGCAAGAAAGCTATATGCCTGCTTGAGATGAAGAAAAGCTAGTTCTCTGTTGGCCCTACAAATCATATTATCTGAGGCTTAGAAGTTGAAGGGACTTCAGAGGTTATTGAGACTAGCCTTCTCATTTTAGAGAAAAGGATATGGAGGTATGTAGAGAGCTCCAGAACTTATCCAGGGTCACAAAGCAAGGAAGAGACTGAGGAGGTATTTGAACTCAAGTCTTTCAAAATCTAAATCTCTGTAATCTTTCTAGTATTTGTTTTAAGGAAATTGGTCTATAACTTTCTTTCTCTGATTTTAATCTCCTAGCTTAGATATTAAAAACATATTTACGTCACAAAAGGAATTTGACAAGATTCTTTCTTTACCTGTTTTTTCCCCAAATAGTTTACATAATATTGGAATTAATTATTACTTAAATGTTCAGTAGAATTTACTAGTAAATCCATCTGGTCCTGAAGAATTTTTCTTAGGCAGCTCATTAATTGCTTGTTCAATTTCTTTTTCTAAGATAGGATTATTTAAGTATGCTATTTTCTCTTGTATTTATCTAGGCAGTTTGTATTTTTTTTTTTTTGTAAATACCTCTTTTATTTAAATTGTCAGTTTTACTGCCATATAATTGGGCAAAATAACTGCTAACAATTGGTTTCATCTCATCTTCATCAGTGGTGAATTCACCCTTCTCATTTTGTATTCTGGTAATTTGGTGTGCTCCTCCTCCTCCTCTTCCTCCTCCTCCTCTTATTCCTCCTCTTCTAATTCTATCAAATTTTTTCATAAAACCAACTGCTAGTTTTATTTATCATTTTCATTTCGATGATATTTTTATTTTAAGTTTTATGAATTTTCCTTTGATTTTCAGGTTTTCCATTTTGGTTCTTAATTGGGAATTTTTATTCTTTTCTTGTTTTTTTTTTTTTTTTTAGTTATATGTCCAATTCATTGACTTTTTTTCTGTCATTGTTGACATAAGAATTTGAATGTATACATTTTCCCCTAAGTGTTGCTTTGCCAATATCCCATAAAATTTGGAATATTGTCTCATTCTTGCCATTTTCTTGAATGAAATTATTGTTTTTATGATTTATTCTTTGACACACTCATTCTTTAGCATTAGATTACTTAGTTTTCAAGTAGCTTTTAAAATATGATTCCAAAGTACTTTATTAAAGGCAATTTTCTTTAATTATGTTCTAAATAGTGAGCATTCAATATTTTTGCTTTTCTGCATTTGGTTGTGAGGTTTCTATACTCTAATACATAGCCAACTTTGTGAAGCCATTCAGTTTTCTCCAGAGGGCTATTGTATTTAACTTTTCTAAGATTCTATTCACCTTTTTGCTTCTTTTTTCATTTGTTTTATGATTAGATGTATCTAGCTGTGATAAGAAAGTTTGAGGTTCCCCTGCTAGTATAATTATACTATCTTCACCTGTAACTCCATGAACTTTTCCTTTAAAAATCTGGATACCTTGCCATTTGGTGCACATAAGTTTAGTAATGATATTACTTCACTGTCCATGGTTCCTTTTAGCCAGGCTTAGTTTTTCCTGCTTATCCATTTTTTTTAATTAGACCCAATTTTGTTTTTATTTTGTCTAAGAAAATGCTTGATACTCCTTGCCTTTTTTTTTAACTTAGGCTGAAGCATTAATGAATTATATTCCAGCCCCTTATTTGAACTCTTTGTGTTTCTGTTTCAAGTGTGCGGTTTTTTGTTTTTGGTTTTTTTTTTTTTTTTGTAAATGATACATTGTTAAATTCTGATTTTTAATCTATTTTATTTTTCACTTCCATTTTATGAATGAGTTCATCCCATTCACAGTTACTTGTTTGATTACTAACCTTGCATTTCCCTCTATCCTGTTTTCTTCTATTTATCCTTCTTTCTCTCATTTTGTCCTTCACTTTCTCTAAAGTCTGTTTCACTTCTGACCATTGTTGTTTATCTGCCCTCCCTTGTATAATCTCCCCTTTCTTTGCCTACTACCCTGTTTGGTAAGATAAATTCCTATAACCAACTGATTATATTTAAATACAGACATACATATGTATATGTTTGCATACATACATATGTATGTATATTTCCCCCCTTTGAAATAATTTAGATGTGAGTAAAGTTCAATCATTGTCTGCCCCTCTCCAACCATTTTCTCTATTCTGTGTAAAGAATCTTCCTTATACACTTCTTTTATGTAAGATAATTTCCCCAATTCTTCCTCTCCTTGTCTCCTTCTAGGGAATCCCTCTTTGTCACCTATCTTTTTTTTTATATCACCCCAACAAAAATAATTCACTTCCACACCAGTTTTCTATGTATAATCACTCTAAGTGTTCTTGTGCTGATAAAATTCTTAGAAATTATAAGAACCATCTTCCCATACAGAAAAGTAAAGTTTAACCTTGTTGAGTCCCTTATGGTTTCTCTTTCATGTTTACCTTTTGTGATTGTATTGTGTCTTATATTTGAAAGTCAAATTTCCTATTCAGCTCTGGTCTTTTCATTAGGAATAATTGAAAGTCCTCTATTTCATTAAATATACACTTCCTTTGAAGGATTATGCTAATTTTTCCTAGGTAGGTTATTCTTTGTTTTAATCTCAGCTCTTGATTTCTGCAACATCATATTCCAAACCCCCCATTCTTTTAATATGGTTACTGACAAATCTTGTGGGATCCTGACTTTGAATGCTTTGTTTCTCATTGCTTAAATAATTTTTTTTTTCTTTGAACTGAGAGCTCTGGAATTTGGCTATAATATTCCAGAAAGTTTTCATTTTGGGATCTCTTCAGGTGGTGATCAATAGAGTCTTTCAATTTCTATTTTCACCTCTGATTCTTGGATATCTTAAATTCCTTTCCTTGACAATTTCTTGGAAAATGATATCTAGCCTTTTTATTTTATCATGGCTTTCAAGCAATCCAATAATTCTTAAATTATCTTTCCTGGATCTATTTTCCAGGTCAGTGGTTTTTTGATGAGATATTTCATATTTTCTTCTATAATTTTTCTTTTCTTTATTTTTATATTTCTTTATTGTATCATCATTCTTCCTGGATTCATTAGCTTCCACCTGCCCTATTCAAATTTTTAAGGAATTATTTTCTTAAGTAAGCTTTTGTACCTCTTTTTCCATTTGACCAATTCTGGTTTATAAGGTGTAATTTTCTTGAATTTTTTTTGTTTCTCCTTTACCAAGGTGTCATTAGTCTTTTCATAAGATGTGTCTTTTCATTGTCTTTTGTCTTCATTTTTTACATAATTTTTCCTCTACTACTCATTTCATTTTTGATAATTGTTTTTTAGATCTTGTAGGATTTATTTTTTGTCTTGTGTCCAATTCACATTTTTTCTTTGAGGTTGTGCTTGTTTCTTTTTTAACTTCACTATCTTCTTAGGAATTTGTGCCTTGATCTTCCCTTTCACTGTAGTAACTTTTTTTATGATCAGATTCTTTTTGTTCCTGTTGTTTGCTCATTTTCCTTCTTGATTTGGAACATTATGTATTGTTGGACTCTGTGTCTGGCTTGGGGATAAAGGGTCACTGTCACAAATTTTAGGCTTTTCTCACTTGTTATTTTGGAACTAGTTCATGGGCTTTGGAAGTTTTTGGTGCTTCCAAGGTGGTTTAATTTAGGGTGAGGTGTGTTCATTGCTTTTCTGGTTGGTACTCTGGTCCTTATTCAGGAAGCAACCCAATGCCTTGGAATTGAAATCAATAGTGCTCCTCAGGGAACTTGATGCTTGGGACCAGAAGTGATACTGCCCCTCAGGATTCCTACTCCCTTTTGATTGACACCCTTGAACTTTGACCCATAAGTAGGTATAGGTGATGGAATTGCCAAACAGTAGCCCCCTAGGTCTCCCACTCTCTCTCTCTCTCTCTCTCTCTCTCTCTCTCTCTTAGCATATATTTTTAATTTCATTTATTCATTTGTTTATTTATTTTTGCTTTTTGGAGGGAAATTGGGGTTAGGTAACTTGCCCAAGGTCACACGGCTAGGTGTTTTTGGTTTTCTGTGTGTGTTAAGTGTCTGAGGCTAGATCCAAACTTAGGCCCTTCTGACTCCAGAGCCGCCCCTCCCACTCTCTCTACTGAAAATGTTCTTTTTTGTCCTTGAACTTTGACTCAGAAGTGGGAATTAGCAATAAAGTTGCTAAACAGTACCTGGTCCTGCAATCAGAGGTCCCCTGTAATCTTTCTGACCAGTTGCCAAGTCCCCTTGCCATCTCTGGTTTGAGAACTCTCAAAGCTATTACTGCTTCTATCAACATCACTTAATTCCACCACTGGTGAATGATTCATATGGGCTCTGGGCCAACCTCCTCACCTATGTCACAGATCTGTCTTTTCAAACTTGTATGTGATTTTTGGGTCAGATGAATATCTTACTCTAAACTTCTGATGGCTTTATTATTCCAGAATTCAATTTAAGGCACTTAAAATTTATTTTTGAAAGACAATGTTGGGAGAACTCAGCTTTTTATACTTTGCCATCTTGGCTATACCAAGAAGTCTTCTGGATTTGAATCTTATCCCTGTTCCCTGATAACTGGATAAAGACGAGTAAGCCATGTTATCCTTCTGTGGTGACATATCTCCCTTATCAATTACTTAATCTGTAATTAGAGATAGTTGGGCTTGATGGTCTTTAAGACTTCTTCCTTCTCTAAATCTTATCATTTTTTAAAAACTCATCAACCTATCAGCTATGTACAATCTCTCTGAGACTCAATTTCTTCATTTGTAAAAAGGAACTAATAATGTTTATACGTCATATCAAATAAAATAAAATATGTCAAATTCTTTATATCCTTTAACTTTCTTATTGATATGTTATATTAGGGATTCCTTTTGGGTACATATAGGCTATATAGCCACTGAGGTCCCTCCCAACTCTAAAATTCTATGACTGTCTACATAAATATAATCTATGATTGTTATTGAGATCCTTAACCATTTAGCCAAAAGAACAGTCAATGTCCCCACTAAACAAATGTCAATTCTTTGAGATTTCTTACCTGGTCCATGTGGTGAAATGTAATGTTAATGGGATTTAATATTTTCTCTGCCCATTAATAATCCCATGGACCTATCTGGTATATGTTGTGGGATGTCAGGTTAATGGGATTTAAGATCTTCCCTGACCATTAAAAGGCCTCACGTGGAGCCCATTAAGGGAAGCTTGCTTAGGGGAGGCTTGCTTGTAGGAAGGCTTTCATACCTTTTACTAATTTCTAATTGGGCACTGATGCATGAGGGTTGTGATGTCTTCTGGCACTGAGAAGTGTATCTATATTCTGAGTTGGTATTTTGCTTTGGGTGCTTGCTTATGAGAAGGACCTTGTCATTCCCTGGTCAAGATTCCAAGTGGTCAGATGTTCAGAGCTTCCCAACTGCTCAGATGTAAAGGCTCTCTCAAACCAGGGACATATGTAAAGTGTATAACAATGTTGCTTTGATTCAGTCCATCAGTCATGTCTGTAAGTCTTTATTTCTCTGCTTGTATTTTTTCTGTTTGAATTTTCTCTGAAGTTCAGGGTGCTGACTTTTTCCCTGAACTAGAGAATGCAATTAAAAAAAAAAAAAGATGGGGGGGAGGAGCCAAGATGGCGGAGTAGAAATAGCGCGTCCAAGTCACTGTCCCCCCAGATTACCTCCAAACTATGTAAAAGGGGACTCTGAACAACTTCTGGAGCCCCAGCTCCCACAGAATGACACAGAGAAGCTAACCTCCCACTGAAGACAGCCCAGCAGCCCTGCAGGAAGGACCAGAGCAGCACTGTGGGAGCCTAGCACAGGTCCGCCTGAGTCTTGGTTTTAGCCCCAGGGTGCCCAGGCCAGCAGCCAGGTGGAGGGACCCCAGAACAACAGCAGCTGTGGCGATTCCAGAATTATAAACTCAGATATGCCTAGGACAAAGTGAGAGGTTAGTGCCCTATGGACTTTGGGACCAGTATTTGGGGAATGCATTGGGTTCCTCCCCTGGGGGCTAGAAGCCACTGAGGAGACATGCCATTCTGTAGTTTTCAGAGGCAGCTCCAGCTCCTGGCCTGCGAACTGTAGGGAGATCCAGCGATCAGTCTTGGGTGGTAATTGCTCTTGCTTTAAACTCCCTGGAACTGGATTGTGATCTGGGGTGGAGGTCGTGGGTGGGTTTCCAGCTTGCCAGAAACAGAAGTTGTACCCCCACAGGTTCGGGACGAAAGTTCACCTGTCTGGTATCCCAGCCATAGTGTGGCAACAAGCCCAAAAGTCAAGTGATTAAGTGGCAACATGCCAAGGCAAAGGAAACAAATTAAACAGAAAAAGGCAACCTTAGACTCCTATTTTGGGGGCAAAGAGGATCGAAGCATAGAACAGGGGGAGGACTGTGAGGTCAGAAATCCTGCTCCAAAAGCCCCAAAGGAAAATATAAGCAGGTTACAGGCCATAGAGGACCTTAAGAAGGACTTTAAAAATCAAATAAGAGAAGTGGAGGAAAAATTGGGAAGAGAAATGAGAAGGATGCAGGAAAAGTATGAAATGAGGGTCAACAGCCTGACTGAGGAAAACAACACCTAAAAAATAGACTAACTCAAATGGCAAAGGAGGCCCAAAAGGGCAATGAGGAGAAGAATGCCTTAAAAAGTCGAATTTGCCAGATGGAAAAAGAATCTCAAAAGTTCACTGAGGAGATTCATTCCTTCAGAGTTAGACTGGAGCAAATGGAAGCTAATGACTTTATGAGAAATCAAGATGCTGTTAAGCAGATCCAAACAAATGAAAGATTAGAAGGCAATGTGGAATATCTCATGGGAAAAACCACTGACCTGGAAAATAGATCCAGGAGAGACAATTTAAAAATTATTGGACTACCTGAATGCCATGATCAAAGAAAGAACCTAGAAATCACCCTTCAAGAAATTCTCAAGGAAAACTGCCCTGATGTTTTAGATCCAGAGGGCAAAATAGTGGTTGAAAGAATCCACAGATCACCTCCTGAAAAAGATCCCAAAAAGAAAACTCCCAGGAATATTATAGCCAGGTTCCAGAATCCCCAGATCAAGGAGAAAATACTACAAGCAGCCAGGAAGAAACAATTTCAATATTGTGGAAACACAATCAGAATAGCCCAGGACCTGGCAGCTTATACACTGAGGGATCAAAGGGCATGGAATACGATATTCCACAGCCAAAAGATCTTGGAATGAACCCAAGGGTCACCTACCCAGCAAAACTGAGTATCTTGTTTCAGGGGAAAATATGGTCATTCAGTGGAATAGAGGACTTTCAAGCATTCTTGAGGAAAAAAACCAGAACTGAATAGAAAATTTGACATCCATACACAAGAAGCAAGAGATGCCTGAGAAGGTAATCAGGGAAAAGAAATCAAAAGGAACTTATCAAAGTTGAACTATTTACATTCCTATATGGAAAAACAATAACTATAACTGATGAAACCTTTCTCAGTATGAAAATAATGGAAAAAGGGTGCATGGCCATATGAATACATATTTGAATGTGTGTATGTATGTTTACAGTTATATATGGATAGAGGGCATAGGTTGAATTTGTTGGGAAGGGAGGTTATTCAAGGGGTGAAATTATGAGATGAGAGAGGAAAGTGGCAAGAGGAGATGGGGAGAGACAGTGTAGGGTAAACTATCTCATGTAGAAGAAGCAAGGGGAAGTGGTTGCATGGGAGGGGAAGAATAGGAAGACAAAAAGGCAAAACCACATTCTCATTGAATTTGGTTCAGGGAGAGAATGACATACATACTAAATGGGATCTCTCAACCTGCAGCAGAACAGGGGGAAGGACGACGAGAGGGGGGATGTTGGATGGGAGGGCATTCTTGGGGGGAGGGGAGGTTGGAAGTACCCACTATAGCAGAGGGACAGGATCAAGTAGGGAATGGACCAGGTGGGGGGTGGGATGGGTGGGAGGGATTATAAGCACCCTTGTACAATATATCTACTATGGTAAAGTTTTGCATAGCTAGACGTGTACAACATATGCTGAATTACTTATCTTCCCAGAGGGAATGGGTGAAGAGGGAGGAAGGGAATGGATCTGAAATTCGAGGTCTTAAAATTAAGTGTTTCAAATATATATAAATACTATTATTAACACTCCTTTGCTTGTAATGGGGAGATAAGATGTGCAGGCATTGGGGCACAGAGACTCACCTTCCTCTAATGGAAAAGTCAAATGGGGTATGGGAGAAGATATGGGAGAGAGCAGATTGGAGGAAGCCATATCTTGTGTTACTGCTATTCTGGGAGGGCCGGTAGGGGAAAAACTGGGGAAAAAAAATTGTAACTCAAAATCTGGCAGAAATGAATGATGTAAAATAGAAGTTAATAAAGCATTTGTTTAAAAAAAAAAAGATTAGTGACCCCTTGAACTGCTATCTTTCCTAGTAAAGCAGATCTAAGAACCTGTGCTAGCAGTCATCCTAGTTATGCCAGTGTGGTTGCTGCTACATGAGAACAGAGATGAACTAGGTATTTAGCAACTCTTTCAAGAGTTTAATCTGGGCTGCCTTTGATTATGGATCTTCTTAGTGCTCTGCCCTTTCCAACTGAATATTTTTAAAATAATAATAATAATAATAATTAGTATTTATATAGCATTTTATGGTTTTGGAAGTGCTTTACAAATGTTAGAAATTACTTTTTTATTATCATTTTACAGATGAGAAAAGTGAGAAAGATAGATTTTAAATGACTTTCCCAGAGTCCAACAGTTAGTGTCGGAGACCAAATTTGAACTCAGATTAAATACTATTGTTGGAAATGGAAATTTAGGGCTGTAAAGGGATCAGTGTTAGGCATGAGCAAACTGTACCACATTATCAACAAGGAATTTGCAATATAAAGAATATTATCAAAGAATATATGATCAATAATTCCTATCTATTGTATCAAGAAACCTTTAGGGGTTTACAGTAGTGATTAAAAGATTTTGTGCTTTTAAAAAGTCATTAATTGGGGGACAGCTAGGTGGCGCAGTGAGTAGAGAGTTGGCCCTGGAGTCAGAAGGACCTGAGTTCGGTTCTAGCCTCAGACTCTTAATGCACACACAAACAAAAACCTAGCCGTGTGACCTTGGGCAAGTTACTTAACCCCAATTGCCCCCCAAAAAGCAAAAAAAAAAAAAAATTAAAAAAAATAAAAAGTCATTAATTGGTGCCCTAAACAGTAAATAATTTCCCAAATACATTAGGATATATGTGTATGTGTGTGTGTGTGTGAGTATGTATATGTATACATACACACACATATATTACTTTTTTGTTATTGTTGTTGAAAGGACTAAAAGGATTTTTTTTTAAATTAGGAATCACTTTTTTTATCAAAGAAAAAGATTAACTAGTCACATTAGGGGATCCAGGGATACCTGTTGAACTGCCCATGTACTTAATTAGACTCTTTTATACTTATAAAGTAATTAGAATTAGTGATATGAAGAGATCAGGGAGGAGAAGCTCAGATCTTTGAATGGATCCCTTGTGATGATCTTATGGGAGTGCATGGATGAGTCACACAGATAAACAGCTATTTATAGACTAAGACTTAAATTATTGGAAGGAACGCCCACATTGACAAGATTGTAACATATCAGCATATTAGAAAATAACTGGAATGGCAAGAGCTAATGTTAGTATGTCTCTTTTTACAAAAATATATTCAATAAGTGTAATGGGAATGCAAATTTAAAGATCTTCCCTGCCCCTAGGCCCTTTGATAGGCTTAAGAGACTCTGAGAACCTTTCTTAATTTGAAAATATACTCTGCCCCCTAATAGGTTGAATGTGGTCATGGAGCCTGTGGCAGGAAGCTTGGTTTTGAGGAATGCCTACACTTTGATGCTATGTGATTGGGCAGTGGGTCAAGAGGATTGTGACATTCTCTGAGCCAGGAGAAGGCTATATAATCCCTGATATGAGGCTTTGCTTTGGGGCTCATTTTGAGAAATGTTGTGTGATTTGACCAGATGAGACTCCGGGCAGCCTTTGAGAGCCCCGCAGCTTTGAAAACCTAAATGTTGATGCTTCCCTCTCTGGTAACTGTGATTTGGTATTGATGTAATGGTTGGACAGTTTGGAAGCCTGTCTCCTTGATCTATTTGTTTCTCTGTCTTGTAAGTTCTGTCTGTATACTTTGAAGTTCAGGGTGCTGACCTTTTTCCCCTGAACTAGGTAAACGATATATGTTTCATTGATTAAAGAGTGTTAACCCATTTTGAGCTGCTTTCCTTTAGAAAAGCAGATCTAAGAACCTGTGTTGGCAGCCACCCTTGGGATGTGTGGGTGCTTGCTGCTACAATAAGTTATCTCATATAAAGCTTATAACTTCCCATGTGAGGTAGTCAGGTAATATATCAAGCATCACTAACCCTGATAAGGATACCTAAGACTGGAAGAAAATAAGTTATTTACCCTATATTACAGAGCTGGCAAGTGTCAGGGCCAAGACTTAAATCCAGAACCTCTGACCTCCAAACCTACTCATCTTACCTCTATATCACAGCCCTTTCTCAATGTAGAGATAGCTTTATTACACCACCATTACCATCATCACAGCCATGACCAAGAGAAAGTCTGATGGAGATGCTGAGGAACATAAGATCAATATGAAGGATATATCACAAGGCAGATTCATACACATGTGTTAAACCTTCCCCTCTAAATCCAATACCTAGATCCTATAAAAGATACCAACAAGGAAGGGAGGGAGGGAAAAAAAGAAAGAAAGAAAGAAAGAAAGAAAGAAAGAAAGAAAGAAAGAAAGAAAGAAAGAAGGAAGGAAGGAAGGAAGGAAGGAAGGAAGGAAGGAAGGAAGGAAGGAAGGAAGGAAGGAAGGAAGGAAAGAAGGAAGAAGGAAGGAAGGAAGGAAGGAAGGAAGGAAGGAAGGAAGGAAGGAAGGAAGGAAGGAAGGAGAGAGAAAGGCTGATGCTGATAAGAATGGAAAATCTCTGGAGAAAATGGATACACCAACACTGACCAGGTATGGAAAGCTGTGTAGGAGATGCCAAGAGAATTATTTGATTTTTTTATTACTGTGTAATTCTGATGACTGTGAAATTTAAAATACTATTTTATCAAGTTTATTAAAATACAGAATTTTATTTTACTGCTGTCTAGGAGAAATAAAACTTTTCCCTTATGAAATTAAAAAATATGCACAAAAATGTGTCACAGAGTTTGGGTTTCATTCTTTTGCACCTCACTAGGGAATCTTTTGCTCATGGAATTCTCTTTATAAACACCTGGGGATCTTTGACAGAAACCTGCCTGTGCACCAATGGGTGAGAATTTCTTTCCCAAACTATAAAGATTAAAAAGTCACCACTACTTTCTACTGCAGGCATAGCAACTACTTAATGGGAGTTTATGAAGATTTATTCTGAGTCTTGTCAGCCTTATGGTAATGTTTTCTCAACTTATTTGATAATTATAAAATAATTATAAATCAGTGACACAGATACTCCATCCCTTTTATCTGAGTAGATGGTGTTGGGAAGGCAGACTTCAATTTTATACAGATGTTGGCAGCCTTTGAAATGTAGCTGGTATTGAGAGAGCTTGCTTCCCCTAACTAGTAGACCCCTCACTGCCATGGACATGCTATAAACTGTCCCACTTCTGTGCCTCGATCTATATCATTCCCCTTGCTCAGAATCTATTTCCTCACTTAGCCTTTTCTCCATGTCTACTGTAATGCTTATCCATCACTAGAGGCTTATCTTATCAACCACTTGCTCCATGGAGACCTCCCTAATTCTCTGCATTGGAAAGATCATTTATTTGCTTGCCATAGGATCATATAAACATATTGTTCATATTTTCCTCACGTATTTACCACAATCCTTTGATCTCTTTTATATTAATTATTGTTGTTCCTTTTGTTATTATTATCATTAATATCATTTGTGACCTGGTCTTATCTCTCCTATTAGACTATAAGCTCCATGAAGGCAATGATCTCATCTTATTGCGATTCTGATCTTCTCCAGCCCCTATCACAAGGATGTGCACACTGTGGATCCTTAATAGATGTTTATTGAATCATATAGAATTAAAACATAAACACTGTTGAGGCATAGAAGTAATGACTAGCTTTACGATCTACTTTAGTAGATTTAATAATCATCATAAAACATTAGCACTAAAAATGAAGCATGTGTCAGAGCTTAATAAATGGTTGTTGGGTTGTGTTTAAAGTTCCTTCTGGCTCTGTGACTTACCAACCAAATATACTAAAAAAGCACATGGAAGGTTTTGCAGGCTGGTTTAGTGAATTGGGTTGATTTATTATATATCTCTCTCCAAGTTATTGTGTTGTTTTGTTTTCTTTTAAGATTTAAGGGAAGAAAAACTGAACTAAACTCCAACAGACATAACATGGCTCTTAAAGAGCTATTATAATTACTGCCAAACAAAAATGGACCAAAAAATGTACAGATGAGAGTAACATTTTTCTTAATTCATGAAAACCACTTTTCTTAAAATGAGCATGTATTATTGTTTTTTTTTCTTCCTTCTCAAAGAGGACCACTGACAACCAGAAGGTGATGTCTTGACTTGCAAGTGAATTGGATTTAAGTGAGGCAGGGCTGTGCAAAATCACCAGCCTCACTCTCTCTTCTGGAGCCATCTGGGTCCAGTGGCAAGATGTAGATCAGGATGGATAGAGATTTCCCCAGATAGAGTGGGAAAACTTGACTTTTTAAGCTAAGATTTTCCAAAGGTCTCAGTTTGTCTGAGGCAACAGCCATCCAGTGATTAAGGCTAGCTATGAAATGAGTCATAATTTTTAAGGGAAGTCCTCCCCCCTCCACTACGATTATAGTTAAATGATGAGTAGATAAATGTCAATACATTTTTGTGGAGAAGAGAATCAGGATCATAGAACCATAGAACATTCTAGCTTGAATATATGTTAGAACACTGAATATTAGAGCATAGAACATAAACGTTAGAACTGGAAAGGAATATTAATACAAGGACTATCAGAGCTAGAAGAGGCCTTAGGACAGAGAATTTTTGAGCTAAAATAGTCTACAAAGAATATTTATTCCGAGCCTTTCAGTAACAGAGGAGAAAACCCTGATAGTTTATGTGACTAAATCATGATAACATGCATAGTTAATGAAAATAGATAATGGGGAAAGGAATAAGCATTTATATAGCACCTACTATGTACTAGGCTGGAGGCAGCTAGATGGCTCAGTGGAAAGAGTGCTGGGACTGGAGCCAGGAAAACCTGAGTTCAAATCTGGCTTTAGACACTGTTACCTGTATGATAATGGGTAAACCACTTAACCTGTTTGCCCTAACCCATTGGAGAAGAAAATTGCAAACCACTCCAGTATCTTGGCCAAGAAAAATTCATGGATAGCATTGATGTACTGTTATCCAGAGATCACAAAGAGTAAGACATGACTGAATGACTGAATAACAACAATGTACTATGCACCATACTAATAACAGAGACAGGATTGAATCTGCATCTCCTGTCAATCGCCAATCATTTGTTAAGCACTTACTATGTGTCAGGCACTATACTAAGAGCTAGGAAAATAAATACAATTAAAAACCATGATGAGAAATTAAAGATATCTGTAATCATATGAAAAAATGCTCTAAGTCACCATTGATTAGAGAAATGCAAATTAAGTGCCTACTGTGTGCCAGGCACTGTGAAATTTTATAAATATTATCTCATTTGATTGACACAATAATACTGGGAGATAGGTTCTATTATTATCTCCATTTTTGTTGTTGTTCAAAGGTTTCTATCACGTCTGACTCTTTGTAACCCTGTTTGGCATTTTCTTGGCAAAGATACTGGAGTGATTTGCCATTTCCTTCTCCAGATCATTTTACAGTTGAGTAAACTGAGGCAAATAGGTTTAAGTGACTTGCCAAGGGTCTAGTCTGAGGCCAGATATGAACTCGAGTCTTCTTGACTCCAGGACTGGTTCTCTATACACTGTACCATCTAACTGACTCATAAAATAACTGCTCATGCCTGCAGAAAACTAGCACAAAATGCCCCTGGGAGTGGTGCCATAAAATGCACCCTCAAAATTTTCTAGAAAGTCTTCATTTTAGGAGCAAGAGAAGGAGAGGGAGTAGAAGAATAGTAGAGGGAGAACTCACGTGGGGTGAAGCTCTTATTCTGATTTTAACTATTATTGCTACTAGCAACTAATTTTAATTTCTGCAAGTGATGTAATACCTCCTAAATTTAAGTGCCCAGGGGCAAAGTACTGATCACCCTGTCCTAATTTTACTTCTTAGCTAGCTAGGCATATTTTTTATTCTTGATTCTCTGGTCCAATATATTAGGCTTTCCCTTCAAGACTCACATTTTCCACAGATTTCAATAGCAAACCACATAAGCCTTGACTGAAATCTCATCTGTGAGGCAATAGCAAACCCCAAAACAAAGTACACATAATTCATCAACCAAACAAGGGAACTGTCATCAGCAGTAACTGTGATTACAATAGTCACAAGGTACAGAACAGACATCAGGCAACCTACCTCCTGATTCTATCACTTTATTTAAATTTTACAAGGATTCTAAAATACCGGTGCACTCCTGGGTGCATGCCTTTATCACAACACTACCTCTAATCAATGTTTTCCAGTCACTACTGTTTCTAAGACACCTGCCTTTCCTCCCCTAATTTCACAGTGGAAAGGAAACTCAAGAGTCACAAACCTGTGACTTTGGAACAATCCTCAAATGGTCGTCCAGGTGAAGGGGAACCCACTAACTCCAGAAGCAGGCCATTCATTATACTTTGGGATCACACTAATTTTTAGAAAACATGTCTTCCTATCTAGACTAAAGGTGCTTCTTTGAAATTTCTAACCCCTGTATCTAGTTCTACCCCCTTGGATCAAAGGAGTATAAACTTTGTTCCACATGAAAGCTCTTCAAATACTAACACAAAGGTGTCATGCCCCACCCTCCCCCATCCCCACCCCCAACCTTTTGGGAGCTAGGCTGAATAATTTTAGGTAGAGCAATGGATGCTCTTATGGACTGATATGGAGTTCCTTAACTCACCAAAAAGCCATCTTGAGTTGTTCTTAGTATGTGGTAACCTGAAGCAAACAAACAAATAAACAAACAAACGAATGAATGAATGAATAAATAAATAAATAAATAAATAAATAAATGAAATACATAAATAAGAGAACCTTTCTAGTCTTGGACACTGTCCTGAATGCAGTCCAATTTGCATTAGCATTCTTGGTTTCAATATCAATTTTTAGTCCACTAAACCAGGAGTTACTGATAAATGTTTAACAATCACCTCTCTGAAAATACATAGCACACTATTAAGTTTAATTTACATTATTTATATTTTTCCATTATGTTCTTTAGCTAAGAAATCAACAAAATAATGAATTAAGCCCAAAATTGTAGCATTTTAAAAAATATTCTGAGGTGTAAATGCTCACCCTGAAATTTTTAACGATCAGCTCTTAGGTGGGTATAAATTGGTTCAAGCATAACCCTGACTAAAATCCTCAATTCCTTTTTTTCCCTCAAACTAAGGCCTACTTCAACCTACCACATCTTTTTCTCATGAAATTGATTTTCTGAACTCAAGTGGAAAACATAACATTTATACGTTTTTCAAATGATTTGGCCCAAGGTTTTAGTCAACTATAAGTCTATCTATCTATCTATCTATCTATCTATCTATCTATCTATCATCTATCTATCTATCTATCTCTATTTTCTGTTTTCTATCATCTCTGTATTTATCAATCTCTGTTTCTACATGCCAATTTACCTATTGTTAGTTTGTGTATACATTTTCTTTGGACAAACCCAGACAAAACCCAAACAAAACTGTTGGAAATACAATCCTGTCCTATCTCATCTCCAGGGCTTTAAATGTTGGCCTCATCTTAGAATTGAGAGCCTTCACCAACTAACTCCCTACTATTTCATTCCCTACATAATCTGTCTTTTAACTGCCATTATCCACTTGTTTTGCAAAAGAACAATGGACTTCAGAGATATCCTCCAAAGAGATGGTTGATTTATCAATACAAATGTTGACCTGTACTGAATATTCCTTTGATGACTAATGTTCATAGGCAAGGTTTATTGAAGATATTTATAGAATCCTGCTCCCTGTAGATCTGAAAACAAGGTGCTTGTTCATTTGTGGTACTTTAAGAGAAACAACAGTTGACTTCTCTGAGTTTCTTCTGCTCCATGGACTGTGATTATTTATCACTGATCACCAACAATTTCATCAAGAATATTAGAATGTTACAGCTGTAATGACAAACTCCTTCATTTTTTTTAAAGCAATTGGGGTAAAGTAACTTGCTCAAGGTTACATGGCCAGTCATTATTTATGTGTGGGTGCTCATTTTCTGAGGCCAGATCCGATCTCGGGTCATCCCAACTCCGAGGCCGGTGCTCTTACTCACTGTGCCACCTAGCCACCCCTTAAACTCCTTCATTTTTACAGAATAGGAAACTGAGACCTACAAAAAGGAAGAACCATGTAGCAGATGATCTATTTATATGCAAGATCTCACTTGCTAAATCTCATCTGAGCTGACAGTTATTAATATAAACACAAAATGAACATCAATAATTTTAATTTGGACAACTGTCAGGGAAACATTTATTTCTAGAAGACACATATTAAAAGACACTCGAATACAATCTTTCCTTTTTTCCTCTTTCTGTCTCTATCTCTCTATCTCTGCTTCTTTGTTTCTGTCTCTCTGTCATCACTATGCTTCCTCCTTTCCTGCTCAACCCCTTTTCTTCCCTCCCACCTCTGTCCTGAGAATATGTCATAGTGAGACCTTAAGAAATTCATTTCCCAATGTCTTGGCATTGGAGATTCCCCATGTATACAATTATAGAATTGAACAAGATGATCTGTCAAGGTTTCCCACTGTTAATCATTTATGACTGTAGTCTAAACTCTCATATTCTATAAAAATATTTCAGTGCACAGACCTCTGCATCAGGTGTCAGAAAACCTGAATTTTGTTATCCTGTGAACTTAAACCACTTATCTAATTATACAGAAGAGATCATTTACTTCTAGACTGTGAGCTCGTTGAGGTCAGGTGTTATTTATGTTATTTATCTTTCTGCCCAATCTCCTTCACTCTGTACTAAACATAGGGCCAGTATGTATGGAAGAGATGCCCAAAGGTCTTTGTTAAATTGAATTCTCTAGCCCAGCTTAGGTGCTTATGATTAGTCTGCTTCCAATGAATATTTAAAAGGTCTCATTAAGGGAGGTTTTTAGACCAATTATTTACCCCATTAACCTCTAGTAATTTATAACAAACTGTCACATCATTAAGAGCAGAATAAGTCAATAACTGCTACCATTAGTTTCTCACCATACATATGTAGATACCTAAAGCAGGCATATGTGTGTACATGCAAAAATTTTATAGACACATGAAACGATTGACATGCAAATCAATCATGCATGTACTTTCACAGGTATAATACAACTGAATGCATGTATTTTCTTATGTTCATGTGGATATATTTATGCATAAGTGTACTCATACACGTGCAGATGTGCATTCATGTACAAAACATCCACTTTTGCAAATATGCAAATGCAAGCATTTGTGTATATTGCAGAAGAATGCATGCAGATAGACACATGAGCATGCAAATATACACACATGAGCAGATACTCATGCCTAAAAGACACATGTGGGCACATGCATGCCAATGTGAATATGCTGCACAGTCACAAACATAATTGTGACCAAGACCCCATATACATACAAATGTGTACACTTTGTAAACATTTGTCCTCACATATAAACATATGTATCACATGCACATGCAAACATGTGATTGAATTGCTTAATTCTTTTATTTTTTTGCTTGGAGGGCAATTGGGGTTAAGTGACTTGCTCAAGGTCACACAGCTAGTTTTTGTGTTAAGTGCCTGAGGCTGGATTTGAACTCAGGTCCTCCTGACTCCGGTGCTCTATTCATTGGGCCACCTAGCTGCCCCTCTTTTTTTTTTTTTGAATTGCTTAATTCTTAACATTCACTTTTTTTAAGGTGAGTATTAACTGGCATAGAAGAATCAGATATCCTAGGCATTAAGAACTTTAATTTCCATTCTTGAAACCAAAAATGGTGCTTTCCTGTTCCTGTGGAAGTGAGGCCAGAAAGGAAGGTGGGAAAGTTATTCTTTACCATGACTTAACTACACTCACCTCCCACTCATTTCCACTTCACTTTTCTCCAATGAAGCGGACAAGATTGTTCTTCTATCCTCTTGCCCCTGTCCCCTCCCTTTCCTTTTTTTCCCCTTTTCTTTTTCTCAGTCCACTTTTCTGGTTCTTGCAGGATGTCTCCTTTAAGCAGCCAAGTTGGTGAGGTCAGCTCACAGTGTGGGCATTGAGGTATATGTGGGATCCCTATATTTGAAAATTGCACCCCCTGTGTATGACTAGCCACCTGAAGCCATGAGTCTTCACAGTAACACCTGCAATAACATTACAAAATAAACCTGTCTGCCAAGGAAAGCAGACTTTTCTAGACTTGAAGAAGTGTATTTATAACATGTAATGTTCAATAGCTTCTCCTAATTATATCCACCTATACATGGGGCCTAAGGCAGGTGCCTTCCTTGCCCATCCCTACTCTGGTATTATTCTGTGCTCCAGAGCTCATTTAAGAAGGACTTCATCAGGTCTTGTTGAGGAAGGCATAAAGCCACCCACTACCCCTGAAGTAACCCCACCTCTCCCATCTTTAAACCAGTAAGAAAAAGATGTATCACAGTCATCCATGGGACTTGTTCTGGCATGATATCTTACCTTCTCCTTATTTTCATTGAATCACAAAATTAAATTGACTCAAATTCATGAGATATTTGTCCATGGCTTTTTGTGGCACTGTGCAATGTTCAGGGTACATAAAGAAAATAGTTAAATACCCTCTTGTCCTTTTGTGGATATCTCTTTTTTGAGGGAGATGTTTCAACATTTTGACATTTAAATATATTGATGTTGGAGAGGCTAGGTGGCACAGTGAATAGAGCACCAGCCTTGGAGTCAGGAGGACTTGTATTCAAATCCTGACTTAGACATTTAACATTTACTAGCCTTGGGCAAGTCACTTAACTCCAATTGCCATACCTTACCCCTCCAAAAATAAAAAAAATTTGATGTGGGTGCACTCATTCCAATAGTATAGATCACAGTCCTTCTCTAGAGTCTCATCCTGTGTGACTCTTGACATCCTAGATGACTCCCATGCCACACTGTGAGCTCTTCTCAGGGCTTTGCCCAACATGACAGCGGCATTATCTAGGCAACACTAGAATATATTAAAACAATGTGAATTTTGCTCCAGGGAACCAACATAAGTCATGGGAGAAAACAGAGTGGGGTGAACTTCCTACAAGAATTCTTTGATCACCTCCAACCCCTGTTTCTATTCCATATAACCTTTTCCTCCCAATCAGACGTTCAGCCCTGGGGCTGATGTCTCCAGAAGATTCAATACTACGATGCTTTTCTATGGGACTAACTTCCCCAATGATACAATAATAACCCCATACATACCCTCTCTTACCTGTGTTTCAACGTTGGAATTCAGGAAGCAGTTTTCAGCAGCACTATAGGGGCAAAGAATAGACTCTGAGAAAAAGACTGCTCCCCTCTCTTAGTTTAAGTGTTGCCAACCAGGAAAGACTATCTCGGGAATATATCTTTCACTGGAGGGCACTCCAGGCCATTTCTCCTGCTCACAATGAAGTCTTCCGGGGAAGGTCTCTGCCTCCTTCAACATGGTGCTCTGTTTTGAGATTTTTTTCCCATACTGGCCCTGTCAAGTCAACTAAATTTGTTCCAGTTACCAAAATTGCTAGGTATGGTTTGGCCTTTGGGGATCTTAACACTAAGTAAATACTACTGGAGAATATGTGCTGCCCAGATCTTCTCTTTCCTTCTCATTGAATAAACACCTCACCTTCTTTTCCAGTTTGTTGTTCGGTTGGTTCTGTTGTGTCTGACTCTGTGATCCCACTTGGAGTTTTCTTGGCAAAGATATTGGAGTGGTTTTCCATTTCATTCTTGAGCTCATTTTACAGATGAGGAAACTGAGGCAAGCAAAGTTAAGTGACTTGCCCAAGGTTACACAGTTTAGTAAGGCACAATTTGAACTTAAGTTTTCCTGACTCCAAGATTGGCAATCTACCCACTGTGACACTTAATACCCTCTTTTTCTGGTTACACATCTCTTAAGCTGCTCCTCATGTGCAATTCTTTGTTGGAAATATATTGCATCCAATTTACACCAACCATAGATCTCTCTATGGTCCCTTGGGTGATGCACAATTTTGATAATCTGAGACTCTAGGATTCCATGTTTCTCAGCTATCTATGGCATCCTTGTGGGGGTGGAGTGGTGAGGGGATGTTTTAAAAATAGCAACACAGAATTTCACAGTCTGTTTTCTTGTTTTTATTCAGATATAACCCTAGTTCATTATCAACCTGTAGTCTCTGACCAAAGCATATAATGGTTAAAGATAGTCAACATTCTTTTAATAATGCCTTAAGGTTCGAAAATGGGCATGACTTGTACATCCAAGTTACTATTGTGGTTTAGACTATAGGTGCTTTTCATCCACTTGATTTGTTCTATGTGAATAGCTTAGCATGATTGATTTGAGTGATTATGGATCTCATTTAGGAGACTCTGAAGCATTCAAGAACTTGATGAAACTGGCACAATGACATCCAAAAAGAGGAACTGCAGCACACATAGGCAATCTGTAGGGTTGTACATATGTGGTCAATCATAAAAGAGTGAGAGTTTGAGCCTGTGATTTACTTAGTATAGAGTTGAGAGGATGAAACTCCCTCCAATACAATTTGGCACCTTTTATGCCATGAATAGTCTTAAAGAGTTGCCTAAAGAATGGTGAAATTAAATGACTTGACCAGGGTCATACAACAAGCATATGTCAAAGGTATAACATAAATACAGGTGTTCCTGATTTCAAGGCTGGATCTCTATCCGCTATCTCATATTTTCTTACCTCTACCCTGATCCTGGCTTCCATCAGCTCTAGAATATCATTTGCAAAAGTTTGCCTATTGCTTTATTACAAATTCATTAGGGAAGTCCTGAATATGCATGTAGCTAATTCTCATAAACATTTTGTAGCGTTTGGAAAGTAGGCATAGATACTAATATTTTCTTGCTCTTTTTCGTTATGATAATGACCGTAATTTTTCTCCCCAAACAGTTGGCATTCTATCCTTTTATTTATTTATCCTTCCTTTTAGATATCATGAGAACTCATTTCTAATCGCCCTCCACATTTTGTTCTATCTTCTGTCCTTGATTCTATGGCCTGGCTGCTTTTTGTTCCCTTTTCATCCTTTTCTATATCACCATTAGGCATATCAAAGACAATGATGTTAAGATTTTAAAAGTGACAGATCTATCATCATAGACAGAAAGCATGATTATAGAAATGCTGACCACAGAGTTTTTAAATATTTCTTCTGGTTATTATGTTCCTTCCAGTTTCACCTTAAAATACTCTTGAGATTATAGGGATTAATTAGATCTCTCACCAAGCTTTCTGCCAATTCCTTTTTTTCCCTTTTTACTGTTATTTGCTGTAATATGAGGATAACCTTCCTCTCCATCTTCACATGTTAAGATAGTATTATAGATTTAAAAATACAAAGGACTTTGGTGTCTGTCAAGTCCAACTGCTTCAATTTTCAGATGAGAAAACTGAGGCCCAGAGAAGTCAAGGGACAGGGTCAAAGGATTGTGTCAGAATTTGAATTCAAATCTTTCTGACTACAAGTTTAATATTCCGTCCACTGAGCAAACTAATTTTACAAATCAGTTTATATTCTAAACTGGTGTTGCTTTTATTTTTTTAATCTTCTCATTATGACAGTTAACTTCATCCTAGTTACATTTCCATAAGAAATAGTGGTAATAAGTTTTGATGTCTGTTCTTTGATCCTTTTCCCATTACCCATTTTCCATTTTTTTTGCAATAATAACTTCTTTAATTGGTCATTTTGGAGCTGCTTAAATGTACTCACAACATTTTCTCATTGTAATTCTTTCTCCTAATTTTCTACTTAAAAAAAATACTTTAACAAGTCAAGGGTAGGAATATATCTACATATATGTATGTATTGTGTTTGTGTGTATATAATGTGTGTGTATATTCACACACAAACACACATGGTTAATTCAGAAATAACTTCGTGTTGATAATTAGGCATTCACACTTTATTAAGATTTAGGCAAATTGTTTTATTTATCATATGAAATAGTATTTGACCATATTAAACACCCACTGACTATCATTTTGAAAAATAGTATCCATGATATATGTGCTCACATCATCCATTTCTTTTTCTTTTATTCATACAGTGCTGAATGTACCCGAGGGAAATATTAAAACTCTGCTGACTGAATCCACTACAAATTGATATTATCTAATCTTAACAAGGCCCTCACTGCAGTAAGGTGACCATTTGATTCTCCTTTAATTGATTAGCTATCTCGCTCTCCACAGCAGCTATTTCAAACCTTGTCCTCTCTCCTCAACTTTTCCACGTAACTCCTCCCTCCACTATTTCAAGCAAAATTCTTGCCCCTTATTTCACTAAAAAAAAAAAAAATGAGGCTATTTTTCTCAGAGCACTTCCCCTTCTCCTTGTCCCACATCACTCAGATGTTTTCCCCAATATCTCCTCCTCCACTCCAGTTTTGAATAAAAAAATAAATAAATAAAAGTGGTCTTTATCCAAAGACCAGGCCCTCCACATTTACCCTGGATCTGTATTTCATCTTATCCCATTTTTTCCCTCCAAAAGATTGTCTCTTCTGTCAACCCCTCTCTCTTCTCTCCAATATTTCCCTATTGACTTGTTCTTTCTCTGCTGCCTTCGAATACAGCCATGCCTCCCCCACCTTCATTGATACTACCATCATTACTATTATGCTATATTTTCCCCATTTTCTTTGCCAAACTCTTTAAAATATCTATAATTCAGCCTTGCACATTCTCTCCCCACATACATTTTTTTTAAATGCTTGGTAATATGGCTTTCAATTTTATCATTCAACTGAAACTGCTCTCTCTAAATTACCAATGACTTAATTACTAAAGATAATCAACTTTTCTCAATATTCAGCCTTTTCCATCTCTGCTTATCACAATCTCCTCCAACACAGTCTATTCTCTCTGTTTCTCTAATGTTAATCTCTAGTAGTTCTCCTATCTGACCCCTCCTTCTTTATCAAAAATAAATCTCTGTCGCTTTTGATGGTTCTACATCCTTATCACATAGAACAACTATGCCTGTCCCCAAAGTTCTGTCCTGAACCCTCTTCTCTTTTCATTCTATAGTATCTCACTTGTTGATCTCAGTAGCTTTCATGGGTCCAATAGTCGTGCAAATGGTTCACTAACACCTAATACTTCTCTCAAGGTTTTTTTCATGCATCACCAACTGAATTTAAATATTTTGAACTACTTATCCTAGAGACATCTCAAACTCAACACATCCAAAATAGAACTCATTATCTTTCCTTTAAAGCACCCCCTCTTCTAAGATTCCCTATTACACCAATAGCACCACTTCATCACCAGTCACACCACCCCCAAAACTTAGCATCATCCTTGAGAATTCCCTCTTACCTCATAGCTCCAACCTATTGACAATCTTTGTCATTACTACCTTTATGACATATATTCATATATAGTATGTATAAATTATATGTACTTATATGTATAAGTGTATGTATTATATTTGTATATGTAAATATGTGTGTACACACATATATTTATATATAATATATGTAGTATGTTATAATAATATAATGTATATGTGTATACATATATATATATAAAACCTTCTATTTGCACAGCCATCACCCCAGCTCAGGTTGGAAATGCTACATATGCTCCCTGACCTCACCTTTTACTTCCATTGACTCTGAATACTCTTTTCAATTCTCACCTTCTAGAAGTCTTTTGAGCTTCTTAATAACCTAAGAACTTTGGTTCCATTTAGGTTCCTAAGCTTAATTCATATTGTTCAGAATTTTTTGGTCATGTTCTCTTGCCACTAATTAAAGAAGCCAGAAACACAATATACTGGAGCAAAAGATCTTAGAAGTGGGAGGGACTTTTTGACAGAGAACAGTTAGGCCCTAGAATGGCAAAAGTAAAAATAATATTAGGACATAGAATAATAAAACTTTAAGGAAACTTACTAAAACAAGGTTAAAATATTTTTGAATAATTTTAGAGCTACCCGTGACCTCAGAGATCATTTTTTAACCTTTCTCAATTTAAAGAAAGGAAAATTGAAGTGAGAGAATCAGAATTCCTTTCCTCAGCCCCATTCTAGAACTCTGATCCCGTGTGCTTTATTTCTTCTTCCTAGAGTAAGTGGTATCAACATTCTGAATAACAAGAAATGCCTCCAGAGGAAAGCTCTAGAGAAACATTTTTGTATTTCGAGAAGCCCATTCAGCCAGCATCAATTCAGCTGTCATAGACATGCTGGGTATTGATAGTCAAGAGTCATTATCCATCTATGTTATGAGATTATTGTCAGGTTTTAGCAGATGAGGTGAATACAAATGTGATTTATATGCTTGCAGGATAGAAAAAGATTTTGTGTCTGTGGCTAAAAAGATTAATGGAGGACCAGTGCATGACCACAAGAGTCCTGATTGCACTTGGCTAGGTTAAAAGCCTGGATGCTCACTCTTCAGAGCAGTAGAATGACAGAGCTTCAGCCTCAGAGTCAGGAGGAACCTCAAAGATCACCTAGTCCAGCCTGTAAATGAATAAGCCGCATACATTTCAGCTGGTCATCCAGATCTCTTCAACACTTCCAGGGAGAGAACGTCTTGTGCCTGTCCATTCAGTAACCTAATTTCTGAGGAAGTTTTTTCGTTACATCAAGCCCACAACTGCCTCTTGGCAACATTCATTCATTGCTCCCAGTTCAGCCTTCTCAGTCAAGCAGAACAGGTTGAATCATGCCTCCATATGATTGCTGGTCAAATATGTGAAGATGGCTCTTATCCAACCCTTTTCCCTTCAACTTCTATGTATCTTCTTCTCCAGGAAATAACCCCAGTTTCTCAAGGCACTTAGATCAAATTGAATACACTCACAGCCCTCTGCCATAGTATCTTGGGCTAATAGATTGAGCTGCAGCACCATGTTCAATGCCCTAATTGAAAGTAGCTAAATAAATAAATAAACTAAGGTCAAAATATGTTAAGTGACTTTCCAAGAATTATGCACAAGGACTGTCAACCTAGCATCCACAGTAATTTAAAATGGGTATTTTGATAACGATATTATTGGTGCCCTTTAAAATTCATTTTGTTTTATGCATTTCAAAACATTCTGAGATTCATTTTATGTATTTGAAAACATCACTGAAAGAATAGGTCCACAGGTTTCACCAGATGGGGTCTAGGACACACAAAAGGGGTCCATGACAAAAGATGAAGAATCCTTGGTCACACCTATACTAAGTGACAGAGAAAGGATTCACACCCAGGTTCTTTAACTATAAATCCAATGATGCCTCCCAAAGAGATTACCTTCTGTTGGATGATCTCCAGCTTGGGAAACATATTCCTCCAATCTTATCTTGTGAAGACAATTCAAAAAATTGTCAAAAAATACCAAGTATAAGATTCTACATTCATCCCTATTAATTTCCATCATATCTTGAGCTCAAGTTTTAACTTGTCAAGATCATTTTTAATCTTGTCATCCACTGGGTTAGCCATCACTTCCACCTTTGTATAATCTACAGAGGTGTTAAGCATAATCATCTATGTGACCCACCTGTTCATAAGTGATTGTCTCTGTGTCTGTCACTTATACATACACATTTATATGGATGTATATGCATATAAATACGTCCATATATGTGTGTATGCATGTATATCTTTGTGTGGATATATATACATATATATACATATATATGTATACACACATACAAGAGACTATACATCTATTTGTATATAATGCACATTTATATATATTTGAATATATTTATATTTATTTGAAAGTTGAGAACCTTTTAACTCATATGTGTGTGTAATTGCATTCAAATGAGTTTAAGACTACAATATTGCCCTGCAGCCTTGTTCATTTCTCTACCATAAGTCATCTCTCTTGGCCCACTCATATGAAAGGCAGTTCTCTCCCCAGTCTTCCTAAGAGTTCATATCTCAGTCCCCTATTTTTGTCTGAAAACTATTTCTTCATCTGTAGATTTTGTCATTTTCATACACAAAAATAATTATTCTACCATTTTTAGCACAAAACTATTTGCATAAGCAAGGGGTGTTAACTTATAAATGCTTTAATACAAATCATAGATTAAAAAAATTAAAACAGTGGCAAAAATGGATTACTGAATCATTCCACTAGAAAACTCTATCTAAGGTACTTTGTCGACACAGTGAATAGACCACTGGGCCTAGAGTCAAGAAGATCTGACCTGAAATCATGCCTCAGTTACTTATTACCTGTGTGACCTTGGACAATATTGTTTAACCCCTTCCTGCCTCAGTTTCCTCACCTGTAAAATGGGGATAATAATAGCATCTGCTTTCCAAAATTGTTGTAAGACATGGTA
Source organism: Gymnobelideus leadbeateri (assembly GCA_011680675.1). Classification (NCBI taxonomy): domain Eukaryota; kingdom Metazoa; phylum Chordata; class Mammalia; order Diprotodontia; family Petauridae; genus Gymnobelideus; species Gymnobelideus leadbeateri. The sequence goes on along the minus strand of WOXC01011621.1, from coordinate 164,097 downwards.
TAATATTTATAATGCACTTAGCACAGTGTCTGATACATAATAGACATTTAGTTAATGTTTGTTTCCTTCTTTCTAAGTTGACTAAATAATTAATGCCTATTCTTTAGCTCAAGTCAAACAGTTAAAAAATGACACTATATATTGATAACATTTCTCTATCTCACCCACAAGAATAGAGTAAGGGAATTTAACAAATGATTTACTGAAATCTAGGTGAACTATTATCTATACCTACACCCCTTGAAGTGTGGTCTGGGGATCCCGGAGAGTCGCTAAGATCCTTTCAGGGAATCTGCAAGATCAAAACTATTTATAATTTCATTTAATTTATAAATTCATATAATTCAACTGCCACTCATATGAACTCATATGAAAGGCAGTTCTCTCCCAGTCTTCCTGAGAGTTCATCTTTCAGTCTCCTATTTTTATCTGAAAACTGTTTCTTCATCTGTGGATTTTGTCATTTTCATACACAAAAATAATTATTCTATCATCTTTCAGCACAAATATAATTACATTTGTATATAATTTACATACAAATTTATATTATGTACATTATACATAATATCTATAATAATATAAACATATAATTTCAATTTATAATACTGTAAATATTGATAGATTTAATCCACATGAATAAAATCTCTTGGCATATAAAGGGGTTTTAAGACCAAAAAGTTTGAGAACCACCAATGCATGCTACTCTTATAATCTAACAATTCAGTAACATTATCAAAAATAACGCTAATGTAAGACTAGTGTAATGGTGGGAGTCTACCACTATCACAATTAATGCAATCACAGAAAGTTCAAACACCTTCACTGAAACAGTCAATCAGAAGTGCCTGCTAAAGGTAAAGAAGTCCTTAATTTGGGGAATTTTAAGATTTTAGCCAATGACCAAAAGACGAATGATGGTACATTGCCAACCTGTTATAAATAGCTGAAAGGGTCAGACCAACCTCTGGTTCTCCATTACAAAAGCAAAGCAAACAAAAGACAACAGTAAGCCAGGTAGAACTTGGGCAATCAAGTAATGAACCCGGCTAGTAGTGGAAGAGTTCCAATTCAGAAGGTTCTAGTTTGAGAGTTGGAGCCAGTACCAAGAAAGAGGCTTGCTCTGGAGATGGAGTTCTGAGCCTTTACAAACATTATGTCACGTGGTTCTTGCAACAACCGAGAAAGTTATTATTATCTTTATTTGACAATTAAGAAAACAAAGGTAAATAAGGAATAAGGCACTTGCCCAATGTCACACAGGTAATAATTGTCTTAGGACAGCTTTGAACCCAGGTTTTCCTGACTTCATACACAGTATTCTATCCACTGAACCACCTAGGTGCCTCATGGAGGTTATAAGATCTTGGGCAAGTCACTTAACCTCCATCTGCCTCAGTTTCTACCACTAGAAAGTGGGGATAATAATAATAGAACCTATCTCCCAGGATTCCCAGGATTGTTGTGAGGATCAAATGAGATAATATTTGTTTAAAACACTTTGCAAACCTTGATGTATCATCATCATCATCATCATCATCATCACCACCACCACCACCACCACCATCATCACCACCACCCCCATCATCATCATCATCACCACCACCACCATCACCACCACCATCACCACCACCCCCATCATCATCATCACCACCACCACCATCACCACCACCATCGCCACCATCACCATCATCATCTTATTAGTAGTAGTATTACTATTATTTTCCTTAATAGTGTTGACCAAGATGTTCTCTAGGGTCCTTTTCAGTTTTATTTCCCAAGAATGGGTAAAGAGGAAGCAGAAGCCCTAGGGCACAAAGATTGGGTTCTCTGATGTCCCTTTCAACAAAGAGATTCTATGATTTTTATCATTAAATTAGTTTTCTCTAATAATAGCTAAGACAGTCACTCTCTTGTGAATTTTTATAGTTAGTCAAGATAATTATCTCTGTTTATAACTTATTATATATAAGATCAAAGGACCTTGAGAAAGTTCTCCTGGGTTTGGGGTGGGTCTTTTTTCTATGTTGTTTTTATTGGAGAAAAAAGGTATGAATGAGTTGTAATTTACACTATTGAAGAGAATACCTACCTCCATAACATCAAAGAATTAGCAAAATAAGTATATACAAATAATTTTCTATTTTACAAAATATTTTCTCATTAGACACACACATACACACACAACACACACAACACACACACATTGTGACATTTTATAAAGTTCAAGGGATAATTTCTGGGTAATTAGTCACTTTATTAATAATGCTGGCATTTTAATAAAAGAGGTCAGTGGCACTTTCAAATGCCAAAGACCCTTATGATGACAGGCTCAAGGCTAATATGGACTTGGAAAAGTGGATATTTCAAAGGGTGGCAATGAACTCTGATTGGTTAATGAGTAATGAGAAAGAATGAATATTAACAACGAAAAGCTAGATCTATATTCTAATGAACTTTGATTATGTCATTTACTTTTAAATTACCTCCAGCCTTGAGCAATCTAATGAAAGAATTTGTACCCATCCAAACTTGAGTAAAACACAAGGGGATTAAATTCTTTGTAAGGTTCAGGGGGCTCTGACCAAGACTAAAGAGAGTAAATTCAATGCCCTTCAAGAGAATACATTTTTAAATGAGGACTATAGAAAAAGGGGAAACTCTGGATCTCCCCAAAGCATTGGTTATTGATATTTTTCTTACACACATATTATGCACATGTATATATATATAAATATAAATACATATGTATACATATACATACATAATTACATATATATATATACTGCATAGAATAAAATGTAATTTTTGGAGCTATTACCTAGAATATCATTTCATCTAACATTCAATGAACATAAAATTGCATCAAAACACTTGTCAGGATCCAGGACCACCTCTTTCTCTTTTTAGATACTTTGTTTTCCAGAGCTAAGACCCAACAAGCAAACTTTGTAATGAGCTTGGTGTAACAGCAATCCTTTGCACTCTGAATGAACTTTGCAGCAACTAAATCACGGAATTGATCAACAGGACCAGGCATGAAGCCCTGCTGTGAATATATATCTATATCTATTTATATCAATATATACACACATCTATCTATCTATCTGTCTGACTGTCTATCTTTAGAGATACAGATAGAAATATAGATGGAGATGCAGATGTGGATATGGATATGGATGTAGATATAGAGATAGAAATACAGATATTGATATAGATATCAATGTAGATGATGATGTCTATGTCTATGTCAATATAGATATAGATAGATATAGATAGATATAGAGATAGAGATAGAGATAGATATCTCAAGGTTTAGTCCCACTGCCTCAGGTCTCCTACTAGAAGTTCCCACACGTGTGTCTAATTTTCTCCCCCAGTCAAATAAAGGAAACATTTTTTTTGCTTTTAACCTGTGTGAACTCTTTGGTATTTTTGGAGTTAACAGTGGCTGGGAAACCTTTGTGACTCTTTGGTCATTTGTTCCAGGGATGATAGCCCTCACTTCACAAATGGAGAAACTGAAGTTCAGAAGTGTCAGGAAGTGACTTATCCAAGGTCACTCACTCAACCAATTGGTAGCAGAGCTAGATAAAGAAGTAGATGTTCCCAACTACTCATAGTCTGGGCCTCTTTTCTCTCCATCATTGTTCAAGGACAATATTTTCTTTTAGCAAAGACACCATTAAGTAAAAGATACAATGCCAGTTGTTTAATGGCTTTGGGTAAATATCCCTTTATCATCTCCTTCAAATTCAAATAAACTATGTGTTCAGTGTGAATAGAAATTCTCTGGCAAGGGAGGGGTCCCAGGGCTGAAGGAGCTCACTTTTGTTGTTGTTCCGTCATCTTTCAGTCACGTCTGACTCTTGGTGACCCCCTTTGGGGTTGTCTTAGCAAAGATGCTGGAATGGTTTGACATTTCCTTCTCCACTTCATTTTATAATTGAAGAAATTGAGGCAAACAAGGTGAAGTGATTTGCCCAGGCTTACACAGCTAACAAGGGTCTAAGGCCAGATTTGAACTCTGGAAGATGAGTCTTCTTGACTGTAGACCCAGCACTCTATGCACCATGGTGCCACCTAGCTGCCAAACTGAGAAGCAATATGGTGTCATGGAAATTATGTTGGGTTAGAAATAAGGAAGGCCTAGGTTCAAATTTTGCTGCTTGTACTTACCAGCCAAAAAATCATGGGAAAGTTATTTTACCCCATAAGCCTCAGACTTTTCATCTATAAAATGGGGTTCAAGGACAACATGTGAGATAATGAAGTAAAATTCTTTGAAAACCTTAAAGGGTCATATAAAATGTCCCAAAATTTTTAGTGCAGTTTTAAGGTTTAATAGGAGTTGGATGAGAAGACTTTAGAGGTAGCTCCTAGCAATGACATAATAGTTGGCCTTTATACCAGGTGTCTCAAAAGTCTCAGTGTCATTTTAAGCTATGATTTAGCACTGAGAATTTTAGGACACATGGTATAAAGGTATTGAGCACAGAGCTATTGAGCACAGAGAATAAAATAAAATAATATTTGCATAGCATTGTAAGGTAAAAACAAAACAAAACAAAAACAAAAGCAAAATAAAAAAACCTAGAGCAAGAAAGGACCTCAGAGAGCCCCCCCCACCCCTTATCTAAGTAGGAATCCCCTTTTAAACCATTCCACACAAGTAGTCCTTAACAGAGAAAGACTTCCCATATTGAGGAACTCATTGACTCCCAAAGACCCTGGGAGGAATTCTCATTTTACAGGTGAAAGAATTTTAAGGCGTCTCCTGAGTGCTGGAGCTAGGATTCCATCCAAGCTTCACCAACAAGGCCCAGAGATCTGTACACTCTGCTACATGGTGCTCCTAGGGGGGAAAAAAAGGTGCCTTATGATCTCAAAGCACTTTATATTCAATAGCTCTCATTTGTTCCTCATAACGGCCCTCTAAGGGAGACAGTGTGGGCACTTTTATTGCCATTTTCGAAATGAGGGAACAGACTCAGAGATGATAAGGGCTCCTTTTTTTAATGTCATATAGCTAATAAATGGTAAAGCCAGTCCTCAAACCCGGGGGATGGGGGTGGGAGGAATCCATAGCCCAGTGACCTTTCCATGGCACCATGCTAACTTCACCCCTACCTTCCTGCTATGTGATCTATACTGGGTAGGAAAATTCCTCTCATTCCACTATATTGTCCTTGGTTTGACGGCCCTGCTGCTGGGCTTTTTATATTTGGCTTTCAATCAAAGTTGTTATAACGTTGCACTTATACCGTAATCCTCTCCGACAGGGAAAAAAAATGGTAACAACTCGTTCTCCCTGGCGTTGACTTCTGTAAGATCTCAAAATTATTGTTTTCCGAATATCTGCCTTAGAGCTTAGAGTGCATAAAACAAATCATCATATATATAGAGATGAAAAGCAATGGGTCCCAGGGCAAAAAAGTCTTCTTCCCTTGCCCCATATCTGGTTGCATCCTGTCTTTGCTACTTATGATTTATTTGGGATTTGGAAATGTTCCTTGCCTCTCTAAGACTCAGTTTCCTTTTCTGTAGAATAAAAGAGTTAGATTTGGAAGAACTCCAAGATCTCTCCCACCAACAACATTGTATTTTAGAGTCAACACTTAGGTCTTGAAGATCCATATAGGTGGGTAAAGGTGTGGATACATATGGGGGGAGGGGACAGAAGGCAGCTTCCTGTGTGGTAGTTATATCTCTATGCACATTCCTTCTGCCAAAGTTTCCTTGTAGGTGCATTCCTTGGAGACAACAGCTGCTAATCAATACAGGTGTAACAGTAACAACAGTAATAGTAACAGCCTTTATGTAGTGCCCTGAGGTTTAAAGAGTGATGTAGACACATTAACTTATTTGATCATCTCAACCATCCTTTAAGGAACGTGCTATCATCCCCATTTTACAGATTAAGAAACAGAGGTAAAGAAGGTTAACGTACTCTGAGCAGATCTACACAGGTTAAGTGTCAAAGGCTGGATCTGAAGCCACTACTTTCTGACTCCCAAGTATAACACTCGATTCAGTGTCACTACTTGCCTCAGATAGCCAACACATAGCGGAGCCTAAGGGTATTTAGGCCATCACTAGCCAATGCCTCAGAGTGACTGTAACACTCAATGAATGTCCACTACTCTGCCTTGGAGCCCTCCACTTGGCTCAGTCTGGAAGCTTTGGCAGGGTAGGGACAGCAGTTAGGACCTGAAGAAGGGAAGGGATCCAGGAGTAAGAAGAAAAGGGAACTGGATGAAGAGAAGAAGATATTTGTCATAAGTAGAAAGGTTGTAACAAGTAAGGACTTTGGGTAGTAAAAGTTTTGCAGATCAATAAAAATCCACTGCGAACTGTCAGGTGGGAAACACCTCTTGAAATACCTCTCTAGAGAATTCTCACAACTCCAAGGCATAGACATCACTGTTCCCTTTTAGAGGACAGTTTAAACTCAGTATCCAATAAAACTCTGCTGAGGGCCATTATGTGTTTTTGTCTGTTTTATGAATTCCTGTGGCCAAAATCAAATCTCCTGTTGACCATTCTTCCAGAAGTGACCTTTCCCTCCTCCTAGGTGGGTCCATCCTTGAATGAGAGTAATACAATCAAGCCTCCAGAACTTTACTTGAATCTTCTGGGTTTAGGACATGTTCCAGGTTGTGTTGTCTGGTATAGCTACTAAGAAATCCAGGGCCAGGACTGCCACTTTCAGGAGATAATGATTGACAAAACAAATAATGTTTCCCCACAACATGGATTTGTCCACCCAATGCTATACTGATAAATATTTTACAATTGGCTCTTCAAAATACTAGATACATTTTAAAGCTTACTATACAATTATAAACTGTTTTTTTTCCTATCACTTTCTTCATTCTAGAGAATCAACAAAATAATAAATCAGCCCTTCCTTTGTAACATTAATCCATTTCACAGGTGTAAATACTCACATTGAAAATTTAAGTCAGTTTTCACAAATCAGTAAAAGATAATTCTAGCATATGAGTAAGCCTCCTGGATCCTCCTTCCTTCTTTTGACACTGATTTGCTTTGTCTAAATGGAGACAAATCAGTCCCAGGACCTGACTGAACCTTGTTTCCCTAACACAGTTTCTTCCCCACTCCCCACACAAAACATGGGGTAGGCACAGGCCTCTACTCTTGAAATATGGATTTACTTTCCTTAAAAGGAGATTTGATTGGCCTGGCTTTCATGACACTGCTTCTTAGTCACCTAGAGGTATAAAAACTTCAGTAATGGTGAGTTAGAACCCTTCCTAGTAGGTGGATTTCTGAAGGCCAGGAGGCACCTTGTTTTTCACATCCTGCCTCGTAGACCAGATGTGTTTCCATATAGAAACAAGAAGGAGCTCTGTCCAGTATCCTTGTTGTATACCATCAGGTGTTGGAGCAAACTTTTGGTAACTGAGAGTCTTACTAACCTATGCTTTTCTCATTTTTGTCCCAACATCAAATCCAAACTTTAAAAGTGTTTGACTTAGAGTCTACTCCAACAATGAGGCATCAGAAAAGGATGGGAAATCTTGAAAAGAACTTCCCATCTGCATCATTGTCAGCAAACCCCTCACTTTGGAAGTAAGCCAAAAAAATCCTTATGGACAAGTAAAGAAAATCTCAGTATGAGAAAATGGAGAGAATGTCAAGTGAGGGAATGTAACCATTTAATCAACAAACATGCATTAAGTGTGTTGCCTACAGTTCATGAAACAATGCATTTTTTGCTGAGAGAAATAAAAAGTATAAAAGATACAGGTCATTACCCTCCATGAGACTGAGAGTCTAATAGGGGAATAGGAAGCAAAGACAGATGATGACAAACACAAACAAATACACAATATAGACATTAGAGATGTACAAAGTGTTACCTGTGGTCCAAGGGGAAAAGCCATTATAAATGGGGGTGGGGAATCATGAAAGACCACAAATTAAAAGTGAGGGTAGGTGAGGGTTGGGAGGAGTGAATCATCTTGAGGCTAATTGGGACAGTTCCTTCCTCCATTCTTGAACAAACATCTGTGGCAGTGCTGGGACATGGGCCCCACAGATGAGATTTCCCAAGTCCAGATGTTTAGATTACCAAACCCTGATTTATACCTCAGAGGCCAAAGGGGATTCTTCCATCCAGTGGGGGGGCTTGGAGGATAGAAAGGAGGGAATGATGGTGACTCACTAAGCTATGGGAAGACCATTAACATTCCCAGGAAGAGGGAATTGTTAACTCTGATAAGATGGGGGTTATAGCTCAGGGGTTATAAGTGGCCTTAGAGGTCATTTCCTATGGACATTCTGAAACTGGGTCCCATGAACTTTTTTAAAAATACATTTTGATAACTGATTTTCATAACCTAAATAATTAGTTGGGGTGGCTAGGTGGCTCAGTGAGTAGAGCACTGGCCCTGGAGTCAGAAGGACCTGAGTTTGGATCCCGCCTCAGACACTTAACACACACACACACACACACACACACACACACACACACACACACAAAAAGAAAAAAAAAACCTAGCTGTGTGACCTTGGGCAAATTACTTAACCCCAATTGCCCTCCAAAAAAGCAAAAAAAAAAAAATAATAATTAGTTTCCTTTATAATCCTATCTGTGCATACACATACATGTATACATACACACAAACATACATACAAATACATGAATATCTATATCTATAAATAATTTTAAAATATTATTCTGATAAAAGATCCATAGGCTTTACCAGATTTCCAAGGCGTCCAAGACAGGCACACAAAAGGTTAAGGACACCTGATCTACTACAACTGCCTGACACTACCAAGCCTTTGCAGGTAAAGAAGGTCTGACTCAGGGTAACTTGCCTTCAAACCACACATCCATGTAGTGGCAGAATGAGGCTTAGAAAATGGGTATCTTAGATCCCCACCCAGGACTTTTTCCACTGCAGCTTTCTGTCTCAAGGGAGTAGGGGAAAGGTGTAGAGGCATTAGTCAACAGGAGCTTTCCAACTTTCACTAGATATCTTTTCACCACTATTAGAAAAAAAGCCCTAGGCTGAGACCTGGGATACTTTAGTTCTAGTTCCAAGTCTGCAGATGTGTCATTGAGACAAGTCATTTGAGTCTGAATTTCCTCACCTGTGAGGTAAGAATGATGGTCAGGCTCTCATACAAAATGATCATGGAGATTCTTTGTATCTCTAATGATATAAGCCCTCCCCCTACCCTTGTCAGAGATGCCAATCCCACTCTAGAAAAATATGGCAGCCTCTCCCCACAGCTTGTGAAAATCAGTATTCAGTCCTCAACATTCCTCTCACCCCCACTCCTTCACAGCTGGATGGAAGAACAGGGGCAGGGACCTTGGCAAGCCACTTTGGAAAGGTTGCCAGCCACTGGATTAAAGGCTACAGGGGCCCAGAGGTGGGGGCAGCATTTTTCCAGCCTGCCTTAAATGGAATCAAGAGCCAACTATGAACTTAAATTAAATGTTCACTGAAATCCCTTGTGGGCTTCTCTCTCTTTCTCTCCATATATTTGGAACAATATTAATTAGGTGTAGGATCCCTCCTTGCCAAGGCCCCCAGTAATCATTTCAATTCCTCACCACAGCCCATAAGCTCAGAAGGAAAGGTGCATTTATAAATACCTTGCTGAGTAAGGGTAACTACTTGTTCCACATATTGATTAGCTAAATTGCATTTGCCCCACTAATAAAAAAAAATAAAAATAATGGTGGGATCCCGCAGACAGGACTGCATTTCTAAAAGGGGGAAAGCTTGTTTTCATTAGCTGGGCCTGCTCACTATGAATGACACCTTTGTTTTAATTTCAAATATTTTGGCAGGGCTTCTAAAACCAACCTTGAAGACAAAACCACATGGTTCTAATTGTTTTGTCTGGGATAAGCCTGGTTTCTTCAGGGCATCTACCCTTCACATGTAGAGCTCTCAGAATCAACTTTCTCTCAGGAGTTAGATTATCCAGACAATCTCACAAAACCAGGAAAAACAAAATGGAAAAAAAAAGCTTTCTTGCAACATGAGTCGGTTCCCTAGTGTAAAAACTCAAGGCTAGTATTTCTTTTCCAATTAAAAGGTACCTTGTACCAGGCTCAGCTGCCTGTTTTGTGGAGTTACACTCCAAGGGTCAAGAAAGCAAGAGAATTTCTGAGCTCTTCAAATGATAATGCCAATTCTATCTTTGAAACTGAAGATAAGCTAAATATATTTAATATATAATAATAGTAATGATAATAAATTAAAAACTACTTAGTATATCTCCGGAGGTTTCAACTTGGAGTCAAGAAGACCCAAATTTAAATCCCACCAGCTGTCATTTACTAGCAGTGAGGGATTGGGGTACAGGGTGGAGATGGAAGAGGATGCCAAAGTCATTTACAGTCTCAGCCTCATTCTCCCTATCTGTAAAATAGCACCTACCTCCCAGGGTTGTCGGGAGGATCAAATGAGATAAAATACTTAAAGGTCGATATAAATACTAGCTATTATTATAATTTCAGTTCTGTTTTCTAGTTTGCAAAGAACATTAAACGCACAATCTCATTCGAGATGCACAAACTGCCCAATAGATGTTGTAGATTTTATCTTTATTTTTCAGATGGGGAAAGTGAACATCAGAGAAATCAAGTCATTTGCCTACACTCACATGCCAGAGGGGGTCCTTAGAAACTGGCTCTTCCTAATGTCAAATGCTGCGACTCTGTTCCCAGGGATAGGGATAGACTGGCTGAAGAGATTGGGTGAAAGTAGAAAATTCCCTCCATCTGAGTAAAATATCAGCCCTATTATAGTTGTTGCAAAACATATGTACCAACAATAACTCATAAAGAAATTAGGTGGGGGCAGCTAGGTGGCACAGTGGATGGAGCCCTGGAGTCAAGGGGATGTTAGTTCAAATCAGTAAACATGAGATCCTGGACAAGTCACTTAACCTGGCTTGCATCCAAAGAAAAAGAAGAAGGAGAAGAGGAAGAAGAAGAGGAAGAGGAAGAGGAAGAAGAGGAAGAAGAAGAAGAAGAAGAAGAAGAAGAAGAAGAAGAAGAAGAAGGAGAAGGAGAAGGAGAAGAAGAAGAAGAAGAAGAAGAAGAAGAAGAAGAAGAAGAAGAAGAAGAAGGAGAAGAAGGAGAAGAAGAAGAAGAAGAAGAAGAAGAAGAAGAAGGAGAAGAAGAAGAAGAAGAAGAAGAAGAAGAAGAAGAAGAAGAAGAAGAAGAAGAAGAAGAAGAAGAAGAAATTCATCTCCCACCTCTGAAATATCCATGTGCCTTTGGACAGTACCACATAGTGGATAGAGTAAGAAGACCTGAGTTTAAGTGTTACCTTCAACTATTATCACCATTTGTGACCTTCAGGAAGTAATTTAACCTCTATGGGCCTTAATTTCCTCACATATAAAATTAGTCCATTGTACTTTCTGGCTTCTGAGAAACTGTTTAGCTCTCGATCGATAACTCTATGATTTATCCACCCTATGCCTCAGTTTTCTCACCTGTAACATGAGGACATTGAACTTGTTGGCCTTTGCCATTCCTTTTTAACTCTAACTCTCAGATTCTATGATTTAACCTTCCTGAGATTCAGTTTCCTGCTTTATAAAACGGGGACATTGAATTTTATGGCCTCTGGGATCCCTGACTCTAAGATTGTTAAATTCAGAAAACTTGAGTTCCAGTCTTGTACCTCCTGTCATTTAATGTCTGTGTAACCCAGGAAGAAACATGATGTTTCCTCTTCTGTATCTGTTTCCTCATAACATGGTAAAATTGTTATATGCTGTACATCAGAAGACCTGAGATGAAGTCCTGCTTTTAATGTATATTAACTGTTCAATCTTAGACACATTATGACACACCTCTGAACCTTAATTTCTTCATCTGTAAAATGGGTATATTAGTACTTTACAAAATTTAAGGTTCCATAGAATCATTTTGTTGTTGTTGTTGTTGCTATAGACATCACATACTCCTTCCTTCTATTATGTATCATTCCATAACCATTGGGGTTATTTGTAATTTCACTTCTGTGTTCAACGGTATTCTAAATTATTTGTGACAATGTAGAATTCTTGGGGGAATACTGGTTTGAAAAGGGTGAACTTTTATAGGATCTATAGAAGGGTGAACTGCTGTTAATATTTTGCATTGTGCTTATTCCTGACAAAATTTCCTGCAAAGGAGACTTCTTTATTTTATGGGAGAATGACAAGAGATGACCAAGAAACTTTGTTCACTGCCTGTGATCACTCCGTAAGCAGCACATCCCCTCACTGGAACACACAGGAGGAAAACTAGGTTCCCACACAAACAGAACTACAGACATATTTTAACAAGCATTTCCAAGGGACCTTTGACCAACTAAGGTCAAAAGTCAAATTCCTGGCCCATGCTGGTATAGTGCTAAATGGAACGATATAGTCTTCGCCATTTTCACAAATTGAAGGAATCCTGCTGAGCTGGCTGATACCTTCCATCTCGGGTTACAGTGCACATGGTGGATGTCCAACTCTCATTATGGCTGATTGATGCCCTTAATTCTTAAAGATAGTTTAGTTGGGGCTTAGGCTACTCCTTCAAGTCCCCTGCCAGAAGTAGGAACAAGGACTAAAAGATATAGGGAGGCAGATTTCTACTTGCTACACAACACTCTTAACAAATAAATCTGTCTAATGTCAGAACAGGGAACTTTGGGAAGAATTTAGAGTCTCATCATTCAGAGTATTTAAGAAAAGGCTATATTCCTCCACTGGTGGGGAGGGGGGAGTAGAGGAGAGGGTAGGGTCATCCTCAGATTTGAAAAGGACCTTATAGGGTTTTATGAAAGGTTTTTAAGGTCCCTTCCAAATCTTGGATTCTAAGACCAAAAATTTCCTAAGAATTTCAGAGAAGGTAAATACACATCCCACCCCACTGGTTTAGACAACAACCCCTACATACCTTCTCATATACATTGAATCCTTTATATATTTTCACATGTATCCTCCATATAGGGGTATGCTGGTAAATGTTTAAGAAAAGAAGAAGGAGAAGGAGAAAAAGAAGAAGAAGGAAGGACAAGAAGATGAACAAGAAGATGAACAAGAACAACAAGAAAGGGGAGAGGGAGAAGAAGATGGAGAAAGAAAGAACAAAAGAAAGGAAGGAAGAAAAAGAAGGAAAGAAAGGAAGAGAAAGAAAGAAAGAGGGAGGAAGGAAGGAAGAAAGAAAGAAAGAAAGAAAGGAAGGAAGGAAGGAAGGAAGGAAGGAAGGAAGGAAGGAAGGAAGGAAGGAAGGAAGGAAGGAAGAAAGGAAGAAAGAAAGAAAGAGAAAGAAACAAACAATACATGTTTAAGTTTGGTCTGTATTATTTACATTTTCTCTATCAGGTTCTTAAGTCTGCACAATCAACAAAACAATAAATTAAGCCAGTTTTGCCAGTTTTAGAGCTGTGAATGTTCACACTGAAAATTTCATTATCACAGCATTTCCCCCGACTTTATAGATCAACCCAATATAGGAAGACTTTTTTCTTGTGCTCTGTAGTGCCAAAGTGATATTCATGGCACCTAAGGTAGCTATGAATAAGCCAGCATAATTCTGAATTGCAAAATATAACATTCTCCCAATGGAAGACAGAACCAAAACATTTATTGAAACACCAGAAACACTAGAAAGTCAAATCCATCATAGTGACAAAGAAATCTATATAATGACAATGCAGGGGGAACCATCATCCCCAAGCCCTTCCCCTGTTAGTATCTTCCCACAAATGAACACTCACAGCTCATTGCTTGCTTCCTCTCTCTCCCTCAGCTCTAACTGCTCTCATGCCCAGCTCTGACCAACTTCCTCTTAGCTCTGCTTCTCCCTTCCTGCTCTATCCTCTTGACAAGCTCCTTCCACCACAGTCTCATGTGACTCAGGCTTCCATGGGACTCAAGCAGGTTATATGGGCCTATTAATGAATGGGAAAGATCTTCCCATTAAGCAAAAATACATTAACAATACCTGCTCCTAGCATCACAAGGCCACCATTATATTCCTCAAGATGACCATCTGTTATCTCCTTTCTTCACTGGATGACCAAGTCAACACTTTTTTCTGGAATCCATTTCTTCACAAAGTAACTTTTATGCCAATTCACTTGTGAGTCATTTTTCTTACTTTAGACACCATAGCTTCCTTCTATTCACCATGTATCATTTCATGGCCTTTTGGATTATATTGTAATTTCACTTTTAAGTTCAAAGGTGTTCTAAAGATTTGTGACAATATAGCATTCTTGGGGGAATACTGGTTTGAAAAGAGTGAACTTTTACAGAATCTGGTGGCTTGGAATCATGAAAATAATTTCCTCATTATTATACAGTAAATAGCCCATATAATTTTGAACATAGCTTATTATTCATCTACAGTGGCCTCATATAACTATGCTTTAAATTGCATATTAAAAACCTACTATCTTGTGAATACATAAACTTTAAAGTCTCTTCAGCCAGCCGTACCAGGGAAAGAATTGGCAGTTATTAAAGAAAGAACCCGACTTTCTTTGATTTCTTTGTTTAGGTACTCTATTTTAAATATTAGATAGGGATTGTCTTTATTAAAATACCACATAAATGACTTCAAGAATTGCTAAAACATAGGAATATGGAACTTAGAACTGGAAGGAACCCAAGTGATTATCTCATTTGGAGGGGGAGTTTCCTTGAAATTTTTTGTTTCATGGACCCCTTTGGAAATCTATAGACCCATGTTCAAGACTGTGTCTTTAAATGCATAAGGTAAAATTCATAGAATTCCATAAATGGAACCAAAAATAATGAAACTTTGTTATCAGGTCACTAGAAATGAAGTTCGTGGATGACAGATTAAGAACTCCAGCTCTGATTAAATCTTTTCATTTTACAGATATGGAAATTGAGGCCCATGAAAGCTCAATGATTTCCTTAAGGTCATTTACCTAACTGGAACTCAGACCCTAATCTTTAATTCCAAATCCTATGCTCTTTCCCCTGTACCAGATGATCATAGATTGAAAATTAGAAGAGATAGTGGGAGGCTAGGTGGCATAGTAAATAGAGAGTCGACCCTGAAGTCAGAAGGACCTGAGTTCGGATCCGGCCTCAGACACTTAACCCACACACAAACAAAAACCTAGCCGTGTGACCTTGGGCAAGTTACTTAACCCCAATTGCCCTCCAAAAACCAAAAAAAAAAAGAAAGAAAGAAAGAAAGAAAGAAAGAAAGAAAGAAAGAAAGAAAGAAAGAAAGAAAGAAAGAAAGAAAGAAAAAAAGAAAATTAGAAGGGTTCTCAGAGTCATCTAATCCAATCCCCCCTCTCCTATATTACATTGGGTAACTAAAATGAGTACAGGAGGTAGAGTACTAAGAGTCAGGAAGATGAGTTCAAATCCAGCTTCAAATACTTATTAGTTGTGTGAACCTGAGCCAGTCACTTAACACTGTTTGACTCAGTTTTCTCAACTATAAAATGAGCCGGAGAAAGAAATGATAACCATTTAGGTATCTTTGCCAAGAAAACTCCAAGTGGGGTCATGTAGAATCAGACACAACTGAGAAACAACTGGACAGCAAAATTTCCATACTCATATGCTGTACATCTTTAAATGGATTTCTTCCATATTACGTTCCATATTAATAGGAACAGATGCAAAGGCCATAGCCTTTTACCCCTGAGACTGTAAGTGGATGTCAAATACGAAGCTCTCTCTGTGTGAGAAGTGAAGTAGAGATTGGCTAAATAAAACTAAAAACTTGTGTGTTTTAATATATATATATACATATATATATATATATATATACATATATATATACATATATATATATATATGTAATTTGAAAATACACATTACAATAACTCCAGCTATATGAAAAGAATTTTCTAAAATGTTTCTTCCTAGAGGGAGTGTCAAGGTCTGTTCAAGGTCAGGCTGCAGTTTTAAACCTCATGGATCTGAGCCCATGTTAGTAAGAGACTCAGCTGAATGAGAGGGTGTGCCATGTGAATCATTGAAATGGTGATAGTTAAACTGGAGAATCTCTCATTTAAAAAAAAAAACGTTTCTTTGATTGATGTATTTTGCCTTTCTTGAAATTTTCCCGGCAACCACACTGAGTACTGCCTTATCAGAGAAATAATGAAGAAAAACTAAAAGTCATACTGCCTACAATGTAGGCAACTTTCTGTTTCCATAATCCTCACCTCTCTCCTGAAAGAAGATAAGGTGGTTCTTCCTTCTTTTTTTTTTTTCATTCCAAATAAATAGAAGGCTTTCTGCAAGGGAAAAAAAAAAGTAAGCATTAATCTGTGTTCCTGTTCTTTTAGTCGGCCTCAGAGCACTCTTACTGGTCTCCATGGCCCATATTCTCTGAATTTGTTTGCCTTGATGAAATCCTTAGCTTCACAACAACATGGTATCGGATTGTAACTTGATTCATTCCCTACCCAAGGAATTCTCTTCCCTAATCATCAACTTTGGACATGGCTGATGATTTGATATGGACTTAAAAAGTGTCATGTGTTCATCAGCAGCTGAATCCTTTCCATGGATGTCTGCAAGAGGTAGATAGGTAATGATGGCAGAAAGGAAGTCCAAGAACTATATAATTAAGGAATACAAAACACTGACAAAATTATAGAGGGATAAACCTCATAATGAAGGATGCATTGTAAGAAATAGAGATATCTAGCCTGGGGAAGGAATTACTTAGGGAGGGAAGAGATCATTGGCTGGCTGTTATGTGGAAGAGAAGCTAGCTTTTCTGTTCTGTTTAACATTACAGGGCAGGATAGAAAAGCAATGTATAGAACTTTCAGAGAGGAAGATAAGAGATCAAGAAAATGAAAACTATCCTAATAATTAGAATTAAACAAAACCCAAATAGTATGATTTGAAATGTTCCTTAAGTGCCCTAGGTTTTCTGGGGAAATTCAATGAATAGATGTTTTCAATACAATTCAAGATTTGGGTAGATGTTTAAACCCTTTGACATTTAGAGTCTTTCCAAACATCATCTTGTGTTTAGGTTTGCACCTGGAAAGATACAGATCTAAATGGAGTTTAGAGTGGTTATGATAAAGTATCCTTCACTCTGCTTCCAACCTATTAATATCTCTCTTTCAGTATGTATACATCTGGTTTTCTTACAGATCCCTTCACCATAGAACCTAGTGGTTTTCCATAAGTGAGAAGACTGGATAAATCATAGATTGATTTATCAGTGTTGACAGACGCCTAAGGGGGCACATGCCCCCTGACCATTTGATGGATATGGAAACTGAGATCCAGAGATGATATTTATAACTCACCCAATTCAAGTGAATACTAAGTACAGAGAAACATCAAGATTGGAACCCAGATCCTCCCTTTGATTCCACATTCATTATTCTTTTCACTGCAGTAATCCCTGCTTGTGGAGGTATGTATGGATCTTAAAAGTTAGGTTCTGTAAATCAAGCATGCAAAGTATGCTGCACAGGACACAGGTGCATTCTTGTAGACATTATGCCAAACAATGTATTTGAAATACAAACACCTCCCAGCCACTTGTTTGTTTTCAAATCACTAGACAAGACTTCCTTAAACTTCAGGCCACAAAAGGCCCAGGACTGGAAACTCTGAATATTGAATAGGAAAGAGACTCCCAAACACAAATTTAGGAGGGAGAGAGCTAACACAGCAGATGATGGAGCCAGAATCTGCAAAGATCTTCATGGTCCAGAATATGAGGGGGTCAAATAAGACCTAATTCAATAGAAAAATAATTTTATATTCTGTCCGCTGGGTACAAAACTAAACTTCACAAATATAAGCTGGGGCGGGGGGGAGAATATGATTAGAGAGCGATTTTTTTCTCTGAAAAATATTCAGTTTTAGTGGATTGTAAGGTTCTCATGAGTCAGCAGTGTGTGATGTGTCAACTCAAAATAAAACAAAAAATAACATAAAATGAAACAACAAACAAACAAGACCTTGAACTTCCTTAAGAAGCAAAGTTTCCAGGGGCGGCTAGGTGAATCAGAAGGACCTGAGTTCGGATCTGAACTCAGATGCTTAACACACACACAAACAAAAACCTAGCCTTGTGACCTTGGGCAAGTTACTTAACCCCAATTTGCCCTCCATAAAGCAAAGAAAAAAAAGAAGCAAAGCTTCCAGGAATAATATCACAGTGGCAACTGGACTTATCAGACCTCATTAGGAGTACTGATGTAGTGGATGCTTTAGAAGGACATTGACTGGGGAGGCTAGGTGGTGCAGTGAATAGAGCACTGGCCCTGGAGTCAGGAGGAACTGAGTTCAAATCCAGCCTCAAACACTTGACATAATTACTAGCCATGTAACTTTGGGCAAAGTCACTTAACCGCAATTGCCCTCCAAAAAGAAAAAAAAAAAGGACATTGATCATTTTTTTTTACTGTTCTATCTATGTTATGGAAAAGCCTATTTTATTCCATAAATTAAAAATCAAATTATATTTTTAAAAATGAAAATAATTAAATATTAACAATAACAACACCAACAAAAGGGCATTAATAGAATGGATGGGCCAGAAGAGGTCAGCCAGGAGGGTAAAGAGTCCTGAGTCCATGGTTCATGAGGATTGGTTGAAGGAAGTCAGGATGTTTATTCTCCTGGAACAAAAAGAAACTAATGAGAGAACATGGCAGCCATCTTCTTGGATTTGAAGGACCATACTATGGAGGAGATTTTAGTCTTGTTCCATTTGGCCCCAGAGGGCAAAATCAAGAACAAAGCTAATTTAGGCTTGCTGTCAAGTGGGAGGGGAATGCAAACTAAGTTTCCTAACAGTTAGGGGATTCTGGAAGTGGAATGGGTTGAAGTGAGAGGTAGTGGTTTTCCCCTCCTTGGAGATCTTTAAGCAAAGATTGGACAATCACTTGGTATTGTGTAAATTGGGATTCTTTTCAAGCATCAGCTATACTACATAACTGCAGAAAACCCTTCCAAATCTCAGATTCGGTGATTGTATGAACAGATTACATTTGTATGGTACTTTACAGTTAGCAAAAGCCATTTCTAATTAACTGGTCAGAAAACTGAGATTCAGAGAGATGTAAAGTTTCACCCCAGTGCTGAGTGTGTCTTTAGTAAAACTTGCAGAAATGTTGCATAAGAATCGTTACCACCACATTACAGATAATCTAAGGCTCAGAAGTAAAGGGATGGCCCCATCCATGATCACACAACAAGGTAATAAAGAAATCTGGTAACCAAACCCAGGTCATCCTGTTGGACCCAGATCCACTCTACCCTTCCCTCTTTGATTTGTCACTTTGCCCTTCCTGAATGTCAGACACAAATCCACTCACCCTTTCCTTGATTTGTAAAACAGGCAGCCCAACCTTCCCTTAATTGATTTGTAAAACAGAGAACTCCACCTTGCTTAATCTGTAAACAGGCAGAACCCCCACCCCTTGCTTATCTTTGATTGATCTGTGGGTGGGAGTCCCAGCCTAGGGCTTTGAGCCAGCAGGAAATTCAAATGTATACTGACCAATCACTAATTGTAGTTTCAAGTATACACTGACCAATCATCGGAGTTTCAGCTTACATCACTGTAATTTCAGTTTATGTAACCTGGCTATGGAACTTCTATAAAACCTGTACACTGTCTGTGCCAAAGTGCTGTCTGATTTGGGTGACCATGTACCCCGACAGTCCCACGGTGTTCCACAGTAATAAAATCCACCTTTTAAATTTAATCTTGGAGATCTTCTGTCTCACTTTTATTAAGGTACAACAATCAGACTCCAAGTCAAGTGTTTTTTCTGCTGTTCCATATTCTAGAAATAAATTGACTTAGAGATCTCAGTAAGTAAACATTTATTAAGTGCTAACTGTATACCAGGTACTGTACTAAAATCTTGGGGTAAATTAATTTATATTAAGCAGTCCCTACCATCAGGGTGCTTACAATCTATCTAGGAATTAATATGTTTACAGATAAATAAATGCAAACTATATACAAAGAAGTGGGAGAGGAGGGACATGAGACAGGGCATTAAAAATTGGAGGAAATGTGAAAATCTTGTTCTGCTCCAGAAGATGATTTATTTTATTGGACTTTGGCAAAAGTGAAGAAGAAGCACATTCTAGAAGCACATGACATATAGTCTGTGAAAAGGACAGTTTAATAAGAGAGATAACACATAGACCAGTGTGACTATAGAGGTGAATTCATGAAGGGGACAAAACTGTAATAAGTCTGAAAAGAGGAGGCCAGAGTCTAATTAGGAAGGTCTTGAAAGGCCAAGGAAAGAATTCATACTGATTCCTGGCATCAAGACTTAGCCACATAAAGTCTTATGCACTAGAATGACATGGTGAGTTGTGTGATTTCCCTCTGGTAGGGTTGTGTAGTAACCAAGAGAGGGCTGGGAGACTTGGTGATTGATTAGGGGAGTCAGAAGATAGGGAACAAACCAGAGCAGTGCAAGCTAAAATATGCGAGAGTCCATTCATGAAAGCAATTGAATTATCACACATGAGCAGTACAAGAAAGGGAAGTGGGGGAATGGTGTATATGTTCTACAAAATATCATTATTTTTTCTGATGAAGCTGCAGAACAGTGAGGAGTGCTTTCTGGTTTCCAGATTGCAACAGGGCATACTTTGTCCTGATGTATGGAAATTGTGTTCATTCTTTCTCCCCCTCATCCTCCCTCCCTCCTTCTCCCTCTTCTTCTCCCTCTCCCTCTCCCCTCCCTCTTCCCCTTCTCCCCTCTCTCAACTTGTGGGGTCTCTCTTTGTCTAAATGTTTGCCTCTCTTTTTCTTTTTCTCTCTTCCTTCCTTCCTTCCTTCCTTCCTTCCTTCCTTCCTTCCTTCCTTCCTTCCTTCCTTCCTTCCTTCTTTCCTCCATTCCTTCTTTCCTTCCTTCCTTCCTTCCTTCCTTCCTTCCTTCCTTCCTTCCTTCCTTCCTCTCTCCTTCCTTTCTTTCCCCTTCTCCCTTAGCTCACCTTTGTTCTCTCTGTCCCTGTCTTTGGTTTTTTTTTTTCTGTTTTTTCCTCTCTGTCTGTCTCTTCTGTTTCTTTCTGTATCGCTGTCTCTCTTTTTTACCCATATACTAAGAGTTGTGGGGCCCAGAATTCAAGGAATTCTCAACCTCTTACATTTAGTGAGATTGATTTGTTTGTTCCTCCCTCTTCACCAACCCAGAGCTCACTTTTCTCAGAAGCAGACCAGAATGCACCCATAAAAATATTATTACATAGCTGAGGTTCCTGGACGCAAATGGATATAACCTGATGTGGGACATTCTGATTCTAAATACCTACTACTGTTTTTATTCTGTAAAGCCACTAAACTTGTCCTGCATCATTTTATTACATACATCACAACTTTTACAGCTTCTGTGGCATCATAAAAACCCCTGCATTCCTGCATTACATACTTTTTTTTTCCAAATGCAGTAATAATAGTCAAGGATTGCTATAAGGAAACAAGGGATTCCTAGCTAGTCCATCCACCTCCAGGATTTGCTCTCCCTCATAATCCATCCTCCACAACCTACCACCTTAATGGTCTTTCAACACTGAAATTCATTTTGCAACATCGCACTTTGTCCAAAAGTCTTTAGAGATTTTTAAAAAAAGACTTTATTTGTTATTCCAGGCCTTTCACAACAGGATCCCAATCTGTCTCACCTATGTCAGTGCTCACTCTTCCCTTTCATATGTCTTCCCTTGGGGCCAGATTGGACGGCTCACTATTTCTTTAGATCACCATGCTTATCCTGTGTCCTCTGGTACATCCTACCCTCCTACCCCCAGATTCCTCACACCTTTCCACCTATCCAAGGTAGCCATTTTTCAATTCCCAGCTCAATGTCCACTTCTTCCATGCAGTCTTTCCTGATTACCTGCACCACAACAATTTTCCCTGCCTCTGAACTGCCCTAACCTTTGCTACCTTGATGCTGATGTTGTGGCTGCTGTTGAGTCATTTCCGTCATACCTGACTCTCTGTGACCACATTTGGGATTTTCTTACAAAGATGTGAGAATGGTTTGCCTTTTCCATTTCCACCTCTTTTACAAAAAAAGAAACTGAGGCAAACAGGGTTAAGTGATTTTCCCAGGGCCACACAGCTAGTAAATGTCTGAGACTGGATTTGAACTCAGATTTTCCTGAATCCAGGCCCAGCATTCTATCCACTGTTATCACCTAGCTGCCCCTGCCACTGATATAGCACATAATCACTTACATGCTGCCTGATGGCAACTCTTGTAATTGTAAGGACTTCAAGATGCCACTGTTTACAAGCAATTTGATACTGGTGTTATAAAGTCCCAAAACACTCCAAGGCCTCCTGGGCTAGATACAAGGCCTCTCAAAAGAGATATCAACCTAGCTAGTAACAATGGGAAAAGCAGCTAGACACTGAACATGCATGTTTGTGCACATGGCTACAAAACACACACTCATACATATACACATTGGAGATCTGCATTTATAATGTATGTATGTAAACGCATATATATCCACTTATACTATGCATGTATTTAGATAATAGAGATACAGCTTGTAGGAAATGGGAATGAACAATTCTACTTCTTCATTACTCTCTTGGTTCTGTTCCTGAGTCTCTGGCCTTCTCTCTCCATCATTCCCCAGAAAACTTCTCTCCCTGAAAGATGCTACCATACCTCTACCAGACTTAATCTGATTACTCAATTCCACCTGGGACCTCCGTTTTCATGAAGTTTTGAGGTTAAGCTCATTCACGCCTTCCTTCTTCCCCCTTCCTTGAAGCTGGATTTTCTTTAATATGTTATCTCCCCACCACCCCATGCTTGGTATTTGAATGCTCAGTAAAGCTATTAACACATAGTAAACATTTAATAAAGATCCTGCTCCTCCTAATCTTTCTTCATTTCTTCCTTTCTTTGTTCCTTTTTCCTCTTTTATTTCTTTCTTTCTCTCTTTCTTTCTTTCTTTCTTCCTTTCTTTCTTTCTTCCTTTCTTTCTTCCTCCCTCCCCTTTCTTTCCTCCCTCCCCCTATTTTCCTTCTTTCCTTCTTTTTGCCTCAGTTTTCTCATCTATAAAATAAACTAAAGAAAGAAATAGCAAACTATTTCAGCATCTTTGCCAAGAAAACATCAAATGAGGTCTCAAAGAGTTGGACACAACTGAACAGCAACAAAAATATATTTAGTTCGCCAACTAAACTGGGAATTCCCTGCAGGCAGGATCTCGTTTAACAACTTTCTGCATCTCTCATGGTGCCCAGCATAGTTCAATAGGTACCATCAGGAGTGAACATACAATTTTAAAAAATGATAGACATGTCTAGGATCATAAATCTTAATGAATTACAGATGAAAGAGAAACCTGAATCCCTCTAGTCTAGGGCTTCCTTATCTGATGTCCAGGAGTCTTTTTGTTCTTATTGTTAAAATGGTGATATCTGTATTTCTACATAATTATGTTCTTTTTAATCTTATGTATTTTATTGTATGTATTTAAAACCTTTCTAAGAAGGGATCCACAGGCTATATTTTCCAGACAGATGGAGGCATCCATAGAACACATTAACCCACATGAAAGATAATGAATTAAGGAATATTATTGACCTAGGCAAACAATTCCTCTTATAGATAAGGTAAGTGATACCCAGAGAGAATATGAGACAGGTCCAAAGTAATAGGGATAGTAAAAGGCTAAGCCAGTTCTATCACTCTGACCCTCATTAAGTCCAAACTGGAGCCCTTTCCACCATATGAATTTTCTGTGTTGAATTGGACAATGATGTCGATAAGAAGGATGAACGTTTATTTGTTTAGTTTTTCTAAGTGGATTTTTAATGTCAGACTTTCTGTCTACCATCTCTCTATCTCTGAAACTCTTCTTGCTGATCCACCATAGAATTAATCCTCCAGAAAAGCAAATAGATAGATAGATAGACAGACAGAAAGATAAATAGATGAATGAATGAATGAATGAATGAATACAATTTTTAAAAGGACAGATCCAGGGTAATTTGTTAGGTGATTAACCAGTAGAAGCTAGCTTTGGGCTTATTAATAGGTTTTAATGAATAGCTTTTCTAAGAGGTGAGGTATTTTTGCATTAAATTTTATGTCTCCTTCCTGGTGATGCTCTGCCTTGCTCTTCACCCATATAAAGTCTAAACCAGGGTTAGGGAACCTGTGACCTCAAGGCTACATGTAGCTCTCTAGGTCCTCAAAGGGTTGTACTTGAGGACCTAAAGGGCTATGTGTGACCTCAAGGCTGCAGGTTCCACATCCCTGAACTCTACACCATTCCTCCAGTTCCAGCTCAAAGGATGCCTCTTTGGGAGCCTTTTCTGATTCCTTCAGTCCCTAGAAATCAAGCTCTCTCCTAAGCTCTGCTAGCATTAGTTGCCTACAGAGTTCATTTTTGTTGCCCAGTCATTTTTCAGTCATGTTCGACTCTTTGTGACCCCATTTGTTTTTTTGTTTGTTTTTTTGTTTTGTTTTGTTTTGTTTTGTTTTGTTTTTTTTGGCAAAGATGCCAGAATAGTTTGCCATTTCTTTTTCCAGTTCATTTCACAGAGGAGAAAAGTAAGACAAACAGGGTTAAGTGGCTTGACCAGTGTCTGTATCCATGTCATATAATGTATTCTATAGTTATTTGTCTTTTCATTTGTAGATGTTTCTCCAACAAAGACTTAACCTTGTGTTTCTAAAAGTTCAAAGACTGTAACAAAATGGCTGGAAGGGAGGGGTGAATGCATCATGAAAATATAAATAACAAGGAAAAACAAAAACACTCCAAGTCTCATTGCAAACCTTTTTTTTTTTTTTTTTTTTTTTTTTTACTGCAAGTACATTCCTTTAATAAAATAGGCGGATGGTATCCAATCTATCCAGTCAATACAGAGACATTAAACCTCAAACGAATGGTAATTGTGCTGAAGACAGAACTAGGGACAAAGAACAAATGTTAGGTGGATTACATTAGCTGGCTAAGTTAATTAAAAATGAGTCCAATAATTGGGTTTGTTTGTTCTTTTTCATTGGCATTAGGTCAGAATCTTTCCATGGAAAGAACAAAGACTCCCTAAAGAAACCACTTGCCATCTCTTTGTCTTGGTGATTTTAGAAAACTGTATTCTGGGGATCTAGATTTCTAATCAACCACTCCACCAAGCATTTATTAAGAGCTACCTGTGTGCCAGGCACTGTGTTATGTGTTAGGACAAAGAAAAAAATTAAATGGTCCTTGGCCTCAAGGAGCTTATATTCTATCAGAAAAGCTAAATATATGTAAAATACATGCAAAATAAATACAAGATAATTTTGAAACACTTATTTTTGGCAAGGAGAGGACATTTGTCTTAAGTAATAATTTTACTCAACCAATTAATCAATCAATTATCAAACATTCATAATGTAGCTATAATGTAGAGAATTCTTCGTTAAATGGGGGGGACACAGGAAGAACAATATGAAGTTTAGGTTGATTCAATTATCATTTAATAAGTACCTTTGTTGTTGTTCAGTCATTTTCAGTTTTGTATGACTTTTCATGACCCCATTTGGAGTTTTCTTGGCAAGACACTAGAGCAGTTTGTCATTTCCTTCTTCAGGTCATTTGACAGATGAGGAAACTAAGGCAAACAAGTTAAGTGACTTGGCTAGGATCACGTAGCTAGTAAGTGACTGAGACCATATTTGAACTCATGAAGATGAGTTTACCTGAATCCATGCCCAGCATTCTAGCTACTGCACCACTTAGCTACCCTTAATAAGTGCCTATTATGTACAAATATTGTGTTAGGTGTTTAGGTTTAAAAAGTCAAATGAAACACCATTTTTTCCTCTGTGTCCTCTGACAGCTTCTCTGGTAATGATGTGGTTATAGTTGTGAGAAGAGTGGATGGGTGAGAGGGGAGGAGACTGAATGAGACATAAATACAGATAGCTATAACACCTATCATTTAAGTTCATTATTGAGTTGTAGCATAAAGTGCTAAGTGAGGTCTAGGGAGAAGTTCCTCACTACCTGGAGGGATCAGGAAAGAGTTCACAGAGGAGACAGCATTCTAATGGAAATGAACTTTAAAAGACAGGCAAAATTCAATGGGTAAAAAGTAGGAGGGAGAACATTCTAGGCATGAGGAAAAAACACAGGAATAGGAAAGCATGCTTTAAAATTGACCAATTTACTTGAAGATTGAATTTGGATGGACTGAGAATGGGTCTAAGAAAGGGGTGGAAAGAGAGGACAGATCATAGACTAAGGAGGGCCTGGAATTCTCTGTGAATTTGATGGACAAGACAAGGGAAAGCAGATAATAGCTTGAGGTTTTGTTTTATTGTGGGTTTTTTTGTTACTGTTGTTGTTTGTTTATTTTTATGCCTAATTAGAGTTTCTGGTAGGGCCCTGGATTTTGAGGTAAAGAGACCTCAATTTAGGTCCTGCCCTGTCCCCTGAGAGTTAACTTAGAGCCAGTACCTTTGCACTCTTAATTCCTCCCCTGAAAATGGACATAATAATATCTGTGGCACTTGCCTCAAAGAACTGCCGTGGGCATCAAATAAGATACAACACTGTAGAGAAGGGGCTTGGTAAGCCTTAAAGCTTCATGGCAATGGTCATTATTCTTATTCCCTGTAGGCAGAGCCTGGCAATGCTCCTAGGCTAAAAGTGATTCATAGGCAGAGGGACCTAAAGGAAGAAAGGAGTAAACAATATAATGTAAGAAAACACTTGCAATAAATAAATGATAAGATGATTCAAAATAACAATCAGTGGTAAAAGAAATTTATATGAGTGTGTATTTATTTGTATGTGTGCATGCACACATGTATAGATAATATACCCAACACATATGTAGAGGCATGTGTATCTATACAGATATGCATATATACTGGTAAAATGTTGGACCATAAGGAATATGAATAATTCTGACCCTAACTCTACTACTGTCTAATCATTTCTTTCCCTCTCTGGGTCTCAGTTTACTCATTTGTAAAATGAGGTGAATTGGACAAAATCAAGGAAAAGAAAACTTTTGAATGAAGTTCTTTCATAGTACTCTTCTCATAATATTTTTAAGAAGACATACTTATGAATATGTTCTCCATGAAAATGTTCTGTGATTCTCCCTTATAATATGATAGTTATTGAGTGGTTCATAAAGGCTATGCAGAACAATGCAAGCTTTTGTTGCTCCTACCAAGATGGAATGACCTTGAGGAGGAACTGTGTTTGAATTGAGTGCCTAATCTCTAGGGACCAGTCAAGCTAAATGTGGAGAGGTTCATTTCATTGACTGTATTCAAGGAATGACTCTCCACCCTCCTTTTCTCTCCTCTTACAACAGCTAGGGAACCCAAAGAAGGAAAGGGAGATGACGATTTGAGTAAGTAACTAAATGCTGGCAGCAGTATGACGATTCAAAGATTGGAAATAGAAGTTCCTGCAGCAGAATGAGCAGTAATATGACAAATGAGCAATTTATTTGTACAATGGCTCCTTCTTACCTCCAGAATCAAATACAAAATCCTCTGTTTGGCACTCAAAGCCATTGGTAACCTAGCCCCCTCCTACCTTTCCAGTCTTCTGGAACCTTACTCCCCACCACATCCTCTCCAATCCAGTGACACTGGTCTCCTGGCTCTTCCAAGAACATCTCTCAGCTCCAGGCATTTTCTCTGGCTTTCTCTCATGGCTTCCTTCCTCATCATTTTCCCTGGCTTCCTTCAGTACAACTAAAATCCCTTCAACAGGAAGCTTTCTCAACTCTTCTTATTTCTAGTGCCTTCCCTCTGCTAATTATTTCTTATTTATCCTATATATAGTTTGTAGATAGATAGATAGACATAGATATAGATATAGATACAGATATAGATATAAATAGATATAATATAGATATAGATATGGATATGGATATAGATAAAGATGGATATGGATATAGATAAAGATATGGATATGGATATGGATAGAGATAGAGATAGAGATATGTTACCTCTCCCTTTATACTGTGATCACCTAAAAGATATGGACTTTTTGCTTTCTATTAGTGATTAGTGATTAACACCTAATTTGATACATAATTGGCACTTAATAAATATTTATTGGTTGATTGATCCAGGAGTCATAAGAACATAGACAATATGAGAAGTGTGTGTGGGGGTATCCAAATATAATAGAAAATTAGAGCTGGAAAAGACTTTAGAACATTGAATGTTAGAGTTTAAAATATTACTAATGGCTTTTTTGTCCGACATCTTAGCTCGGAGGCGGTAGCAACAGGAGTACCTGAAGCCTCACCATGCCTCCCAAGGACGATAAGAAGAAGAAAGATGCCGGCAAGTCGGCCAAGAAGGACAAAGATCCCGTGAACAAGTCTGGGGGCAAGGCTAAGAAGAAGAAGTGGTCCAAGGGAAAAGTTCGAGACAAGCTCAACAATCTGGTTCTGTTTGACAAAGCAACTTATGACAAACTCTGCAAGGAGGTCCCCAACTATAAACTTATCACCCCTGCAGTAGTCTCAGAGAGACTGAAGATCCGGGGTTCTCTAGCCCGAGCAGCTCTCCAGGAACTGCTCAGTAAAGGTCTGATTAAGCTAGTTTCCAAACATAGAGCCCAAGTGATATATACCAGGAACACCAAGGGTGGAGATGCTCCAGCTGCTGAAGATGCATGAAATGGTTCAACATTT
This sequence comes from Gymnobelideus leadbeateri, assembly GCA_011680675.1. Taxonomy (NCBI): domain Eukaryota; kingdom Metazoa; phylum Chordata; class Mammalia; order Diprotodontia; family Petauridae; genus Gymnobelideus; species Gymnobelideus leadbeateri. The sequence continues at coordinate 135,416 of WOXC01011621.1, read as the reverse complement.
CTGTGTAGATTTTCAAAAATAAACTTAAAATTGGACTAAGAGAAAAAAAAATATTACTAATGGAAGGAAATTTACATATAAATTTAGTCCAATTAGAAAATGGTACATAGGAAGATTTGGGGTAGAGAAGGCCTAGAAGGGAATAATACAATTATGAAGCTATTGTGATAGTTCAAGTTTGACAGTCTCTCTGATCGATGTTTCTCTCCCTATTTAATGGAGTCAGGATATCATCCATGAAAGAAGCTCCTGGTGGGAAAATTCTTTCTAACAATGGATATCAGCAAGTGTTCTTCAGCTTATTGTACCAAGACTCTACAATACTATAAAGCCTCTAAGACGATTAAGTTCCTGGATGGCTGGCAGGGCCTGTTTAACTCTTGTCTTTGCACTCCCCAGAGCCTAGCAGAGGGCCTGACACATTCCAGGACCTTAAGAAATTCCTGATCACTGATCAACCATAAGACAGACTGGACCACGCTATCTACGGCTAGTCTGGGTCAAAGGCAGGCTTTGAACCCTGGTTGTCTTGCTTCAGAAGCTGCTTTTTCACTGTACCATATTCACTATCCTCTTTTCTGTTCCCATCACCACACATGAAAAGTTGTCAGTTGTGTGTGGATGGGTCATCAGTACTAATATATCATGGTTAGGCTAAGAATTGGTATAAGGCAAGCACAGAAGTAGTTCACACCTTGTTTCAGCTATTGAATTAACACCTTGTTTCAGTTCAAGTTTCTTTTGAGCTTTGTATCCTCTGTTAAGAAACAGGAAATGTGAATCCCACAACTTGTGAACCCTAGAACTCATGAACTCCTACAACAGGAAGGGGAGGAGCTAATGACCATATATAAGGAGAGGTCCAGGCTAGAGACAGCAGAACTGAGAAGAGGACTCTTGTGGTGGCAGAGGCAAAGAGGAGAAAACGTGTGGTATCCCAGCACTCTGTCTGCTCCATCTGTGTCAATGTTTGTTTGTGATAACTTTGTATAAAAGCCCTGGCACCTTACTGGAAGCCCTGAAAGAGGATTTTCCAGTTGTATGTTTACAGAAGTCCTGGAGGAGGGTTTTGGAGGTCCTGTGACTTTACTGATGATATGTGCTGACCTCTTGGACCTTGTTTGTGGGTCTGTGTTGATTTCTATGCTGATGATTTGTGTTGAGTTCTCAGACCTTGTTGGTGGATCTGAGTTGATTTCACAGGCAGATAGTGAATTGATGATGGTGCCAGCAATGTGCATGTATATTATTGTAGCTCTGTCAAGCTTTGTCTTCCCAGAAACAGGAACTGTGAAGGACTCGAAGTGGATTGGACACTGTGAACTTCAATATGGAATGGGAACTGGATGAAGAACTGGACAATGAACTGGTAGCTGCTTGCCTTTGAACCCAGGTGAGAGTTGGAGCTGGAACCATGGAAGAGGAACCATGAAGCTGAGAGCCAGCCTTGAGTCAAGCTAAAAGAAGACTTTACTCAGATACTGTGCACTGACTGAGAAGATTATGATTTACTGTGACCTAGGGGTGGAGAACTTTGACTTTTGTACTTTGTGACTGAATTAAAGATTTTGTGATTGACTAAATGAATGTACTTTGTTGAAAACTATGTGACCACTTTGGTGAAAATTATGTGGCCATTTTAGTGATAAGTTGCTGAGTATATCATTGATTCAAGACATACTCAAACCAAATTTAGAATCCCCAATGCCTAAGTTCTGCAAATAATACTCAGTGAAACATTACTGAATGTTGTACCTTGATTTTCTGTGAATATTTCTCTCTGATTTGTTGCTGAACAAACATAGAGTTCACTATACTGTGTAATCAGAACTTTGAAAGCTGTTCACAACAGCAGTCCTCTGGAAAGCTGCTCATATGTGGCTTTATAATTGGAAACTGAGATAGCCAATCCTGTCCTTGTAATTCTGATGCATAGCACAGCAGAACTGAATACACATCTACATCCTGCTAAAGAACAGCTTGCTAAAATTATATTCAAAGAGCAATTAATGGATTTCATGCACATAAGATAAGAAGACCTTGAAGTTAAAAAGTATTGTAATTTCCTGATAAAGGCTACAACTGTCTATTATGGGGGGGGGGCATTATTTGGGGAAGAATTCTACAGTTATAGAAGAACCCTCAACTCTAGTCAGAATGTATTCTTTCCTTGAAAGAACAGGAATGTTTGAGTACTCCTTGGGAACCCCTGAAATTCCCAACTGCCATTAGCCCTATGCAACAGACTGACATGTTTGTAGATGCACTAGTATGTGAAGACAACGTGTTGTTTCCCTCTATATCTAAGCCAGCTTCTCTCTTCTGGGGATTTCATGTTGTCTTATTTAATGATGCCTAAATTTCAACTTGATCCACCAAATCTCCTGAATCTTCCTGATCCCTATGGCACTAGAATTCAGAGATGTACTGCACTTGAACCCAATTCCTCTGCCCCCAATTCCTCTGCCCTCAATTCCCCAGCTATTACCCCTATCCATATATATGCCATTCCTGAGCACTTACGGCTCTCCTTCCATTAACTCTGTCCCCAGACCACAGAAAAGCATTTTCCAGAGTTCATTTGAAAAGGAAAAGAAAATAATATAGAAAGTCAGAAATAGCAAATATAGAAAGGTTACTAGAAGTATGAATAGAATAAATTCCTCTTCTCATTAAGTGACTCTAAACTTAAGGTCATAGATTTAAAGTTGGGATAATCTTTGAAGTCATTTGGTCAAACTTCTTCATTTGGAGATTGGGAAACTGAGGTCCAAGGTCACACACAGTAGAAACAAGACTTGAATAAACATTTTTTTGGCTTCCAATTCACCACACTTTCCTTTATACCAGGATGCCTTTCATCAGCTAACTTACAGTTCTCTTAGGCCAAGTCTGGCTGACAACCCCAGCCCATTCCCCATTCAATCAGATGCTCATACAGTGATTATCAGAAGAGAGTTATGTCATTCATTCAAGACACACTCAAATGCAATTTAGGATCCCCAACACCCAAGTTCTGCAAATAATACTCACTGACTCATTATTACTGTATAGGCTTCCTATTAACCAATTAGCCTAGTTCCTGATAGCCCTTCAAATTTGTGGCACTCTGTGCTCTCTTTTTCTAAAAAGATATCTAACCCTACATTCTTTCACCAAGAGACAAACAAGAAAATAGAGCAGGAAAAGTAGAGTAGGTCCAGTAATCTCAAAATCAAAATTTTCCTTTGGAAATTATCTGTTCCTAGAACCAGAAGAACATTGTACACAGTAACAGCAACATGTGTGATGATCAGCTTTGATAGGCTTGGATCTTCTCAGCAATGCAATGATCTAAGACCACTCCAAAAGACTCATGATGGAAAATGCTATCCACATCCAGAAGAAAAAATAGAGTCTGAATGCAAATTGAAGCATACTATTTTCACATTTTTTTTCTTTTTTCTTTTTTTTTTGTTTCACTTTTCTTCCCTTTTGTTCTGATCCTTCTTTCACAACATGACTAATGTGGAAATATGTTTAATATAATTTGATGTGTTTAATATAATTTTACATGTATAGTCTATATCAGATTGCTTGCCATCTCAGGGAGGGGAGAGTGGAGGGAAAGAAAAAAAGTTTGGAACTCAAAATTTTATAAAAGTGAATGTTGAAAATGTTCTTTATATATAATTGGGAAAAATTGGTGACTTGGAGACATGTCTCTGGTAGAAGGCCCTCGTAATATGTTCTTGGCTGTCTCTTTTTTTTTTCTTGGTGTTTTTAATCAATGAATTATACGAAGGTAGAAGATTTCAATGAAAGTGATATGCTTGTCAAATTCATAGATGATATGAAACATGAAGGGATAGCTTACACATTGGATAGCAGAATTTGCATTAAAAAGATGTATGTCAATGGGAAAGATAGATGTCCTGAATTTAATTGTAATTTTATAATGACAATTTACTAAGCATTTGATAAGATGAAATGTAATAGGGATAAGTGTAAAAGTTCCTCTCTTGGCTAAATGGGTTGTCCTTGAATAGAATGTATCCTCTTTTGTTGGAGGGTTCAAGCAGACACTGTATGACCATTCACATGAGGGTTGGACTAGCACGCGATCATAGAGTTAGAAACTGAAGGGGCCTCAGAGGACATTGAGTATAGTTCCTTAGTTTTGCAGGTAAGGAAAATGAGTATGAAAGTTAAATGATTTGACCATAGTCACAAAGCAAAGATAGAATTCAGTTCTTCCAGACTCTAGACTTAGGGCTCTGAGATACACTATACCATCCAGCTGTGACTGTATAACCCCTGAGGGCATTTGTGTTCCTGACAGTCTGTGATTCCAGCATTGTTTAGGGTATATGTACCTAACATCATCGGTGGGGTGACAAAGTGAACAGATGTGACTTGAATCTCCTTTTTATTCTGTCCACAGGATAGTATCTATCCACCAATTTCTCTGCCTCATGTCGGCTTTCCAAATTCATTTTCCCACTTCAAATGGTATGGCACCTGTACCCTTAAAGATTACTCCCTCCTAAGAATCCTCATTCAGAGATTTGGTCTGTTAACTGGGGCATGTCTGTGTCTCTATCTTTGAAAAACTTTTAAGTCCCAGGGAGCTGTCCTTCACAAAGATTTTCTCATCCCTGGGCAACTGCTCTCCCTTTGAGACATTTCCTGGTTTTATGTAATCTCCCATTTGAAGATTTCCATACTGATGAGGACACGTTATGAAGTGATTCCCTATTATTCAATTCATCCCTTTGAAAACCATCCACACCTTTTGAGTGTCTGTCAGGATCCCAAGCAACTATTGACTACATCTGACCCCAGATCCCACCCCCACCCCCCACCCCCAGTGCCCCTTCTTTATTACAACAAAGCCCTCTTGGTATCTCTCCCATCAATACACTATTCTCTATAGACACACTAAAAGGATTAGATTAGGGAATACCATTCCAGAGGGGCAGATTTTCCTTGCTTTTATCTACTGTCTGGGGGGCACTTAAGTGGTACCCTTATTTAGGCTACTGAGAAATGATTCTGATTTTGCCACAGGAGTTCAGTTGTCCTGGCTTCCTAATTGTGCTAATAGAATCCCACTTTGCATTAAGAGAGCTCCTTTCTTAGAGATTGCATCAGAGAAAAAGTGGTTTTAAATGACATCAGACTAACCTGTTTCCTAGTTCCAAGGCCTTCCATAGAGGTGTCCTTACACCTATAAGTCAGCACACTAACAATTAGGTGAGGTCCAGACTTTTGTTGGAACCCTCCTGCTATTTCTGTCATTACTCACATTTTTATGTAACCCATAATTATTCTTGAGTTTCCATGAGTACAAAGTTCCTTTGCAGTGACCTTCAAATTGATCAGTTTGACTGGAACACAAGATATGTAGAGGCGAGTAGTGGGAAATATGGGCTGATGGCTTAAGGATGCCAGGCTAAGGAGACAGGATATGATTCTGTAGTCAATGGGAATTTAATAGTGATAATGGTGATGATGATGATGATGGTGGTGGTGGTGGATGAACAGCATTTATTAAGAACATACTACATACCAAGTATTGAGGATAGTAGGCTAAATTAAAAAAAAAAAAATCTTGCTGTAAAGAAGATTGCATTCAACAGAGGAGAGGGCAACATGAGCATAAACAAGTAATTTACAGGTGTGGGGTGGAGTGGGGGGTGGGGTGGTGATAGTATATATATATATATACACACACATGCACATGTATACATATATATACATATATGCTTTAAATACATAGTAATTTACATATTGTAAGGACATTAGCAAGATCAAAGGTTGGGATAGAAATCAAGGTCTTGAGGAGGAGGTCACATGTGAGGTGAACACTGAGAAAGGCTAAGGGTTCTACTAGGGAGAGGTGAGGAGTGAATTCTAGGTATGTGGGATGCCCTGTACAAAGGCACAGGGACCAGAGATGGACTGTCTAGCACCATTTTGCAGAGCATATGTAAAAACTCAGAATGTAGAGAGTAGTAGCCCAGGGATGGTGCTTGGAAAGTGCATGGCAGTAGGACTAGGGGACAAGGAATTTGCACATGAAATACTACCTGTAGTTCAACTGGTTAAATAGAGGGCCAAGAGTGGGAATTGAGAAAAGTGGAGCCAGATCTGTGAGAACTCTAAGGGATTGAGGAGATGAAGGTCACCATGAGGACAAAGAATAAATTTAGGACAGCAGTTCTTAACCTGAAACTTGAGAACTTATGATTTTTTAAAAATATTTTGATAGCTGCATTTTAGTATAACTGGTTTCCTCTGGAATCCTATGCATTTGATTTGATGTATTTAAAAATATTATTCTGAGAAGGCATTCATAGGTTTCATAAACCAGCAAAAAAAAAATTCAGAACCTCTATTTTAGGAGGGGTGAAACACATTAAGATTGGAAAGATTAAGAGACTGTTAACAAGCTGTGATGAGATTTGTTTGGTCTTTTTGTAATTTCAAAACAAAAACTCCAACTTGTAATGTTATCATTTGTCTCTGGATGTCAGGGTGGACTTAAGGTAAATTCTAAAGCAAGTCAAAGGTAGTCTTAACTTAACTTGGATAGTGGTTAGTACAAGCTCCTCTCCATTGACCCTACTTTCCCTCTCATTCTCCCCAAGCAAAATGCTTGTCCTCTAAGGATGCTTTCCTTTTTCCCAGATCCCTACCTGCCTAAAGCCTCATCTGAAATTTAGCTGGCAGAATAGCAGCTTGGCATAGTGGACAGAGTGCCAGTCTCAGGAGTCAAGAAAGCAGATTCAAGACCAGCCTCTGAAAAAAATTCTGCGGTTATGTGATGGTACTTAGCATCTCCATGCTATAAGCAAGTTACTAAGACCAAAAGTTGCAGAAAACAGTGACAAACTGAGTTGGTAGAAGTTTCAGCTAGCTAATCAGATAGACTACCTCCTAGATAACAGATATATTTTAATAGTGATCTTCTGTAGACAGAGCTCTTACTACTCTATATGTCTTTGTTCTCCAACTGGCTCTAATGGCAAAACACTGCAGGCCAGATGAGATCACAGGCTAAGCCAGGTGGTCAGTCTATTGTGTGTCAAGAATGAGGATGTTTTTGGACAGATACGGTCTTCTGGCAGGTAGTCAAGGTAGCCAGGACAGGTGACCCACTTTGATAGGAGAATGACTTTTTCCCACATTCCTTTCCTAAAGAATCTGTAAAGTTCTTTTCAAGATTCTATAAATTAAGTCCTATGGGGCTTTCCAGTCTTCAATGAAATCAACCTCATTGCCTTTTCATGGAATATAATAGTATTCCATTATATATATATCAAACTTCATTAATCCACTGCCCAATTGATGGAACCTTTTCAGCATTCAATTCATTGCACTATTAAGTACTGCTTAAAATAGTTTTTGTACACATATGACACTTTCTGTTCTGTCAGAAAGGGACTGTCTTTTCGATTTCTTTGTGTCCCTAGTGCTTGATACATAGTAGACACAAAATTGATGATAGTTGACTTGACCTTGATCCCTTTGCTTGACTACATATTTATTAAAAGGGTTTTATTTTCCTTAGTAGGGGGAAAAAGTGGGAAGGGGAGGAAATAAATACCTGTTCACTAAAATAAAATGTCAAAGACAAAAAGCAGGGTCTCAATGTGAAAAGTGTTAATCCAGTACATAAGGATACTCCAAAATTTCATGCTTTCCCCTCCCACACAAAAGGGGGGGGAGAACACAGAGCCAATAACTAGGGCATTGTTCATTATTTGTTAGGCTATGCTGGTAATGGATTGAGCCATTATTCACTGTATTTATATAGACTTTATTTGTTGAATTAAATTGAAATATTTGTTAAGAGGTAATGTTTAATATTTAATCAAAATCTTCCTCTTTGTTCATAAATCAAGCAAGCAATAAATATTTATTAAATGACTACTATGAGCCAAATACTATAATAAACTCTGGTGATACAAAAAAATAAAAATAGATAATCCCTAACCTTAGGTAGCTTACAATCTAATGAGGGAGACAACATACAAAGAAATATATACAAAATAAGTTTTATACTTAAATGGATAAAAAGGAAAGAATTCATAGAGGAAAGACACTGGAATTAAAAGGGGGCATGGAAGCTTCCTATAGAAGGTGGGCTTTTATTTGGACCATAAAGGAAGCCAGGGAGGTCAGTAGTTGGAGTGGAAATGGAGAACATTGCAGGCATGGAGGACAGACAGCAAGAAAGAATGCCCAGAGTCAAGAGATTGAGTGTTTTGTAGGGAATCTAGGAGGTGGGGAGGATTTAGGGGAAAAGATAGTGATTTCAGTTTTGGATATATTGTGTTCAAGATGTCTACTGGACATCCAGTTTAAGATGTCTGAAAAACAATTGGAGACGTGAGAGTATAGGTCATCAGAGAGATTGAAGTGAGAAAGGTAGATTTGAGAATCATTAGCATAAGGATAGTAATTAAATCCATGGGAGCTGACGAGGTCACCAAATGAAGAAGTATAGAGGGTGGGGAAAAAAGAGGTTCCAGGACAGAAATCTAAGTGACACCTATGGTTAGTGGGAATGATCTGGAGAAGGATCCAACAATGAAGACAGAAGCATGAGCAGATAGGTTGGAGGAAAACCAGGAGAGTGTGAAGACCCAAAAATCTAAAGAGAAGATAGTGTAGGGAAGGAGAGAGGGCCAACCATGTGAAAGCCTCTTAAGGAGAATAAGGATTGAGAAAACATCTTCAAATGTGGCAACTAAGAAATCATTAGTAACTCAGGAGAGAGCAGTTTGAGTGGTAGAATAAAGCCAGAAGCAAGATTATAAGGGATTAAGAAGAATGTGAGAGAAGAGATATTGGAGGCACCTATCATAAATAGCTTTGTCAAAGAGCTTAGCTACAAATGACAGAAAATGTATAAGACTAAAGTTAGCAGAGATGGAAGTGCCAATTGAGAGGTATTTTAGGATATTTTAGGTATTTTAGGAGAGAGAGAGGATATTTTAGGTATTTTAGGAGAGAGAGAGAGAGAGAGAGAGAGAGAGAGAGAGATTAAAAATAAAGGAAAGGCTGGAGATATCAAAGGGGGCCAATCTATTAGGAGATGGGGTGGGATGAAACCACTTGAACAGGTCAGAGGGGTTAGCCTTGGTAAGGAGTAAGGATACTTCAATGGTGAAGGGTGTATTTTATTCTGTAAAATGGGAGACTGGAAGAGAAAGGGAAAAAGGAGCCATGGGTGGTTTGAGGAGGGATGAAGATGTTTGTAAGAGCTACTGTAGACAATATGGTAGTGAATTGATAAGGGAAGTGTAGTACAACTGCCTAGCAGCCATGAGAGCTGTTGATCATAACATAAATTTGTAGTGAACCCAGTCATAACAGTTATATGATTTTCCATCTTTAGCCAGTAGCATTATGCGTAGGCATGAAGGTGATGAATGCTGGGAGTGATCCAAGGATGAAGTTTGGCTGAGTATAATCAGATTTTATGATAAGGGATCTAAGGACTCAAGAGAATAGAATAGCATAGAATTGAACTGGTTCACCAAAGTGTCCAGGTGGGGAGAAGAGGAGAGAGTGACCAGTGCAGTGAAGAAGGACTGGGAGAGAATTGAGGTTTCAAAGGATTGCAGTTCATGATGTAGATAAAAAGTAGGGTATGTAAGGGAAAGCAGAGAAAGAGGTGAAAAGTCAAGACATTATGCTTGAATAAGGGGATTTCAGAATTCTTGAACATTTGTAGATGATGGCAGGATCAAAAGGGTGGCCATATTTGTATGTGGCAGAAGTTCTGTGGAATTGCAGCTCATGGGAAGTGAGTAGGTTGAGGAGCAGAATCAGTATTTATGCTGAAGTCTCCTAGTATGAGGGCAGGAGTTGGAAAGGAGAGAAAAAATGGAAGCCAGGTATCAAACTCATTGAGGAAGGAAGAATTATGACTTGAGTGTCTGTAAGCAACAGCTGTCAGAATTTCATTGGGTGGTATATATGAATAGGATGACTGTCAAAGGAAGAGAGGTTTACTGAGTAACAGGGGAAAGGAGAGGACCTGAAAGTGATAGCGTGGTGCAAGGAGTATTCCAACTCACCATCCTGACCAATGAGCCGAGGAGAATGAGTGAAGGTCCAGCCAGTACTGGAAAAAGTGACCAGGGAAAGTGTATCATTAGTGGGAAACCAAGTCAGAAGGAGTGGGAGAGGAATGGATTTAAGATGAAGGAAAGTTTGTTGCTTATGAAATGGACATTTCAGAGGACACAGTGAAAGGGCTGAGTGGAGTCAGGAAGAAAGATTGGGATGGGAGTATTGAGGGGGATGGAAATGAGAAATTAGAGGGTAGGGGGTGAAGAATGTGGGATGTGAAAGGTATGACTGAGTATAAGAACATTCATAATTGAGTGAAGAGCACCACTTCTATACCCTCCAAAGGACAAGTACAGTAGGAGATGGGGGGGCCTTTCTGAAATCTAAGGGAAGGCTGTTTTTCTTTGCACTGGACTTTCTCCACTTCCCAGTTGAGAGATTGGGTTGGCAGTAGGAAGTGGGAGATGAATTATGCTGGTATAGATGGAAGTGTTTGCATTGAGGCAGATGGTAGTGGGGTTCCCAGAAGTCTTCCTTCTGGGGACATGCTGCATCAAGCAAAAAAGAAGGCATAGGGTTCCAGTACACCCGTGGTTCAAGGTCTTCTTATCTGAGGAAGCTGTTGGCTATGTGGTCCCTAGAAGCCTTTCCCCAGGGAATACATATACATATATACATATGCATATGCATATGTATATACATATATGTATACACATACACATATGTATATACATATATGTATGCATATGTGTATATACATATGCATATGTGTATACATGTATGTATACATATACATATCTACATATGTATATACATATATGTATACATATACATACACATATGCTACAAATACACATACACACATATATAGAAAGAGAAATATAAATAGAGAAATATACCTATATAGAGAGATAAAGATATGTATAGACATGTAAATGTATACACAGAGAAGTAAATATAGATAGAGAAATATAGATAGAGATATATACTCATATAGAGATAGAGATAAAGATATGTATAGATATATAGATGTACACACAGAGAGGTAGATATAGACTGGATATATATATATATAGAGAGAGAGAGAGAGAGAGAGAGAGAAGATATCAATATCTATACCTAACTATAAGGTGTGTATATATGTATATATGTTTATATATACATGTGTGCATACACAAATGTATGCATCACTATGTACATGTACATATGTATCTGTGTATGTATCTGTGTATATGCATATGTGTATATGGATATGTATATGTGTGTACACTCATATACATGTGTATATGTATACACATATATGTTTTTTCTGTTATTTTATAGTGATTTCATAGATGTAGAGCACTCCTAGATGAGGAAATTTCCTCTACCAATGCAAATTGACACTTTGTCTGGATTTTGTAATTTTAGAGACTTGCCTAGAGCACTGAAATGTGAAGTGACCCTAGGACCATGTAGATAATATGTCAGAGCCAAGACTTCAACCTGGATCTTTCTGACTCCCAAATCAGCTTTCTGTCCTCCATGCCGTGATATAATTTTCTTGATCAGTTAGAGAGAAAATGCCAACCTGAACTGGTAAAGGGATTTTCTTCATACAAGAGGCTTCTCATACCCATGAAATCCCAAGCTGTGATTTATTATGCTGGTACAGATGGAAGTGGTTGCACTGAGGCAACCTCAAAAACCTATTCTATTTTTAAAGTTTTGGTATTGCCTTTATTAAATATTTTATTTATTATTGCCTTATTGAGAACTGTAGTTTTATCCCTTCCCTTTCATGGGGATTAGGGACAAGGTGCCCCTGTGATCTGGAAAATTCCATGTAAAATTTTTTGACCCACCTTTCATATCAGAGAAGAAATCAGACTTACTATGGCATTAAAAGATAAAATATGTTGATATTATATAATCCTCTGCATATATTTTATGTATTTCTGAGTTTCTAAACTTTTTCTATATCATTTGCTGGGCATTAGCATGTTTTCTATGGCTTATACAAAACTCCCCCCAAATTCCCATTTATTATGCCAACCCACAATATATTTAAACTACAAAGGGGAAAGTGATGATGTGGAAGGGATTACTGTACATTTAAGGTCTTAGATTTGCCACTTACTAAATGAGAGACCTTGATTAAGTCACTTCTTTCTAAGACCTGTTTCCTCCTATGCAAAATGGAGCTAGTATTTGCCCTGCCTACCTGTGGGATTACTCTGAAGAAACCACTTTGTAAAGTATAAAGTGGAGTTAAATAAAGGATACTTCAAAAGCTCTTTGATGATCATAACCTCAGTTGTTCTTCACAGCAATCTTATGAGGACTATCCAGCAAAAACTACAAAGTATGTACATTTACAATAAAAAGGAATGCCATCAGGGGAAGACTACATTCAGGTTTTACATGATACAAACACATTTTGGGGGTGGGGTATAGGTGGGGGTTGAGAGGAAATGACCAAAATATAATGTCATAAAGTATCTATCTATATCTAAAGCACCCATAAGGGATCCATTATTTGGAGGACTACAGAATATACTTAAATAACATGCTCACGGCATCTGTAAGATGATGGAGTTGGAAGAAATGATCTCTAAAGCAAGTCTTTTAACTAATAAAAGATTCAGAAGTACCACAATTCTAAAAGCTCCTTTCAATTTTCCCTCCTGGTTTGCATATACTCTCCCCTCTGCTCCCTTCCCTTCCTCTCCCCTCTTCCCTCCCCTTCTTCCTCTTTTCTTCTTTTATTCTATCTTTCATTTTATTTGTAACCAGAGGTAGCAAAACTCTTAACTCTAGACAATACATGAATGCTCCTAGCCATGCCCTCTTTATCCCACCCCAGCCCAAACCAAATTTGCAAGAATTGGCATTCTCATCAGACAACTGTACAAAGAAGAAGGAAGAAAACAAAATGAAACATAAACTCCTTTTCATTCTACAAGATAATTACTCACTGAGATGCCTAATTTGGCAAGGCCAGGGCAGCATAATACAAAAACCTTTGGGTCCCGAGTTTGGAAAGCTGGGTTTGTGTCTTGAACCTATTATTTGGCCAACCCTGTTGTAATAAAAAACGCTTAAGTCCTTGGGGTTGGGGGAGATCTTGAGGAAATGGGCTATATTCAATTTGGAGTACTCAATGATTGATCCTTTTTTCTTGCTATCATTGGTTTTAGAGGCAGCTAGGTGGTGCAATGGATAGAGCGCCAGGCCTAGAATCATTAAGATTCATCTTCTTAAGTGCAAATCTGTCCTCAGACACTTCCCTGCAAATAATGTATGTGCATACATAATATAAACATACAAACATTTATATTTCAGTCATTTTCTATGGTGTCTAACTCTTTATGATCACATTGTGTTGTTGTTGTTTGGTTTTTTTGTTTGTTTTGTAAAGACTGGGGTGGTTTGGCATTTCCTTCTCCAGCTCATTTTATAGGTGAGGAAACTGAGGTAAACAGTGTTAAGTAACTTGTCCAGGGTCACACAGCAAGTAAGTGTCTGAGGTTATATTTGAACTCAGGTCTTCCTGCCCTGCATTTTATCTACTGCACAATCTAACTGATCACATGCATATATATGTATAGATATACATATATATGTATGTGTGCATATATATACCTATATATGTGTGTATAAATATAAATATATATATATATATATTTATATGTGTATTAAGTGCATGGTTGCATACTCATATAGTTATTTATTCACTACATTTCCCTAAATCTTTGGGTTGTTTTTCACTGAAAGGTCAGTAGAATTCATTTGGGTTGAGAAAGTATCCCATACCTTCCGTTTTACACTGTATTAATCCACTTCTCCTAGTGGCATTTACTCAATTCAAGATATGTTCATGCATTGCCTACTCTATACAAAGCTTAATGATAGTAGCTGAGACAAAAATTAAAGGACCTGCCCTCTGTGAGCTTATATCCTTCTGGATGGACTTTATGGGACAGCTAGGGACCAAATCACTTTGGGTGAGACCCATCCTTGCACAGCTGTCACAAACCAGGCCATATCTCATCAATATTTTTGGTTTTGTGGTAAACGATAGACTTGAAGAGCTTGAGTTGATGTTATATGCATCTTATATTTCTCCCATCTTCCTTACTTAAGAAACCAAACTTAAGAAACTTCCTTACTGAAGAAACCAAAGGGCCTGAGAATATAAGTGACACATCTAAGTCAACGGTCATCAAGAGTAGAATGTAAATCGCATGACTCCTAGCCCAGTGCCTTCTTTCATTGACCCCTAATGCCTCCATTCCCTCTTTATTAAACCATCTCATAAGGGATGAAAAGGTTTGGTATGGAAGCAATATTTCATTTTATCACAGTTATAGTCATAGTCTATTATATTTTCTGCATAAGGATGATCAAATGCCATACCCTTTGCAAATCAGGTACATATATGTATATGTAAACAAATATGTGAATATTGTATGTATATACGATTTATGGAGGGTATGGGGCAGGAGATATGTGGGATGAAGAAAGAAAAGGAAGGAAGGAAGGAAGGAAGGAAGGAAGGAAGGAAGGAAGGAAGGGAAGAAGGAAGGAAGGAAGAAAAGAAGAAAGGAAGGAAGGAAGAAGGGCAGGAAGGAAGGAAGGAAGAAAGAAAGGAAGGAAGGAAGGAAGGAAGGAAGGAAGGAAGGAAGGGAGGGAGGAAGGAAGAAAAGAAGGAAGGAAGGAAGGAAGGAGAAAAAAGGAGAAAAAAAGAAAGAAAGAGATATAAGTCCTTCCATTAGGAACTTAAACTATTAGAATACTAGATGTTGGGGGAATAGGATCTTATAATGAGGATTCTTATTCAGATTCTTAATGGATTGGATAACCAGTGGTATGTCATAAAAAGTCCTTTGTAATGAAAAATCCTCCCTGTAAGGTTGTATCACATTGTCATAATGGCTTTGGGCTTTTGAAGACACTGCCAGTATGACCCAAGTTCTTTCAGGTCCTATGAGTTCAGAAAGACTTCAGTTATAGACTCCTCCACAGCATGGGGACCAGTCAACCTAAGTGCATTTTACCAAAAATCTGATACTCAGTTCAAAATAGTCTAGTGCTTTGGGCTTGGGATTAGAACACAATGAAATAATCAGAGATTATTATAAACTCATATAAAACACAATAAAATAATGATTACACAAGATTTTAATAGAGTACAGTCACTAATGTAGATGGGTCCTTCTCCCCTCTGACATATCTGCCACAATGACAGTGATGATTAAGTCTGGGAGACAGATTGACTTACAATGTAGAGGAAATTTCATCCAGTTTAATGAGTGCTGACTCTTCGTGAATTTTGGCTTTTTTTTTTTAACCTCAGGCAACCAGATGACTTGGCAATGGCTGAAACCCTAGTTCCCATACCAGGCAAATCCCAGGAAAAGATGCCCTCTCCCTGTAAAGAAAAGCTGCCTACATGAAGCAAATGTTGCTCCCACCATAGTAGGTACCAAGTGAGGATCTTTTGGTGACAGTAGTATGCCTCATGAGTATGCCACAGTTGAGGTCTGTGTCAGTAGAGAGAGAGAGAGCCCAGACAAATGATAAAGTGAATCTTTTGAAGTATTGAAATTTAACACCATATTGAGTAGAGTTTTGTAAAATAGGTATTTAATCCAATCCATGAAAAGAAAAAAGAGAAAAGACCTAAGGAGAGGATACAAAATGCCAGGTGTGAGAATGTACCTTTAAAAGGACACCCTAAAGAATAACATCCCCGGGGTAACCTTGGCTCGGAAGCATAGTTCTAAGATCTTGGAGTGATAAAATGTGGGAGGCACTTGAATGATTAATAGGTCCTGGAAGTGAATGAAACAAATGTGTGAGTCTTTCAAAGCCTTTCACAAAGAGCCAGAATTGGGCATCAGATCCCAGCACACTACTCAGGTGAGCAAGGTATTTGATTCATATGAAAAGGAAAGAATGTTGTACTGCAGAGTATTCACCTAGAGGGGGAAAATGACTTTTTTTTTGTACCAGGAAGCAAACTGGACCTATTCATACCTTTAAATTGCTGGGTCTTTTGTTATCCACATGGCAGATATGGAAGTACAAGGAAAGAGCCACTGTTAGACTCTTGAATATACATTAGAACATCAGTACATTCCATTTCCTTTGTGCCACCCGAATAGAGCAAAGTCTGGTTGGAGTGGGGGCTTTGGGGAAAGGTAGTGCTTGGGCTGTTGAGGTCAAGTTCAATCTCTCATTCAATTTAATTGGGAATCACATGATTATAGAGTTAGGGCTACATCTAAGAGAAGACATCAAGTCAGCTTCTCGTTTTACAGAAAAGGAAACCAAGGCAGAAAAAGTTGAAGTGACTTATTGAGGCAGGACCAGAATTGCAAATTCATGTATTCCTAGATTTGGGTCCAGCACTCAGTCCACTAAACCATTCTGCCTCATAGAATCATCATATGGGAATGAAACTTAGAGAACATCCAGAAAAGTCAGTCTCTAGTAAATTAACAAAATTGCCTCTATTGAGAAATGGAATTGAATTGAATTTGAAATCATGAAAGAAGTGAATGTTCCCACTCAAAATCATGAAAGAAGTCAATGTTAACTAGTCTACCAAGTGATCCAGTCAGTGGCATATTCTGCTCCAAGGTGCTTGGGATACTTAATTCTAGCTCTCTCAGATGGTCTGATGTCTCAGTCTGGAAACTCAAGCCCCATTTGGGTACTGGCAGTGTAATATAATGATAAAGACACTAGATTTGAAGTCAGACAACATTTCAAATCCTGACCATTGCTTACACCTGTGTGACCTGAGGGAAGGCACATTGACCTCTGGCCTTCAGTCTCCTCTGCCTTTGAAATGGGAGATTTCACAGACATTCTGTTCTTGAAGATGGCTTCTAGCTTCACTTAGATATGAATAACTGAGAACAGCTAACTCTATTTGCAAGCCCCTGCTGAATATTAACCCATAACCATGATCCTCTTGGCTGGGGATTTCTTCACTTTTTCCTCTTCCTTCCAGACTTGAAACTTTGGCTCATACCTTGGACAATGAGTAATGGTAGTCTCACTAATTCTTCATTTTGAACCATTCCCCAAAACCCAGTTCCCTCGATCCATCTTACTAGATTTTAAGTACAAACTTACTAAATTGTAGCATCAGAAATTTAGGTATGGGGGCGGAGCCAAGATGGCGGAGTAGAAACAGCTTGTCCAAGCCACTCTGCCCCCAGATTCCCCCCAAACTATGTAAAAGGGAACTCTGAACAACTTCTGGAGCCCCAGCACCCACAGAACGACACAGAGAAGCTAACCTCCCACTGAGGACAGCCCAGCAGCACGGCAGGAAGGACCAGCACAGCGGTCTGGGAGCCGACAACCTGCAACGCACAGAGCACAGGAAGCGGAGCCCAGCGGAGCCCAGGTCCCCGTGAGCCGAGGTTTTAGCCCCAGGGCGGCAGGGCCAGCAGCCGGCTGGAGGAACCCCAGAACACCAGCAGCTGTGGCGACTCCAGAATTATCAACATAGACATGCCTAGGACAAAGTAAGAGGTTAGTGTCATATAGACTTTGGGACTGGTATTTAGGGAATGCGTCGGCTCCCTCCCCTGGGGGCTAGAAGCAGCTGAGGAGACACGCTGTTTTCAGAGGCAGCTTCAGCTCCCGGCCTCCAAATCATAGGGAGATCCAGCGATCAGTCTTGGGGGGTAATCGCTCTTGCTTTAACCTCCCTGGATCTGGATTGTGATCTAGGGTGGAAGTCGTGGGTGGGTTTACAGCTTGCCAGAAATGGAAGTTGCCCCCGACACGTTCGGGACAAAAATTCCTCTATCTGGCCTTAAAGCCATAGTGTGGCAACAAACCCAAAAGTCAAGTAATTAAGTGGCAACATGCCAAGGCAAAGGAAACAGAAAAATGCAACCCTAGACTCCTATTTTGGGGGCATGTAGCGGGAGGACTGTGAAGTCAGAGGTCCTACTCCAAAGGCCCCAGGGGAAAATGTGAGCGGGCTGCAGGCCATAGAGGACCTTGAGAAGGACTTTAAAAATCAAATAAGAGAAGTGGAGGAAAAATTGGAAAGAGAAATGAGAAGGATGCAGGTAAAGTATGAAATGAGGGTCAACAGCCTGACTGAGGAAAACAACACCTTAAAAAATAGACTAAGTCAAATGGCAAAGGAGGCCCAAAAGGGCAATGAGGAGAAGAATGCCTTAAAAAGTCGAATTTGCCAGATGGAAAAAGAATCTCAAAAGTTCTCTGAGGAGATTCATTCCTTCAGAGTTAGACTGGAGCAAATGGAAGCTAGTGACTTTATGAGAAATCAAGATGCTGTTAAGCAGATCCAAACAAATGAAAGATTAGAAGGCAATGTGAAATATCTCATGGGAAAACCACTGACCTGGAAAATAGATCCAGGAGAGATAATTTAAAAATTATTGGACTACCTGAAAGCCATGATCAAAGAAAGAACCTAGAAATCATCCTTAAAGAAATTCTCAAGGAAAATTGCCCTGATGTTTTAGACCCAGAGGGCAAAATAGAGGTTGAAAGAATCCACAGATGACCTCCTGAAAAAGATCCCCAAAAGAAAACTCCCAGGAATATTATAGCCAGGTTCCAGAATCCCCAGATCAAGGAGAAATACTACAAGCAGCCAGGAAGAAACAATTTCAATATTGTGGAAACACAATCAGAATAGCACAGGACCTGGCAGCTTCTACATTGAGGGATAGAAGGGCATGGGATATGATATTCCAGAGGGCAAAAGAGCTGGGAATGAACCCAAGGGTCACCTACCCAGCAAAACTGAGTATTTTGTTTCAGGGGAAAATATGGTCATTCAGTGGAATAGAGGACTTTCAAGCATTCTTGAGGAAAAAACCAGAATTGAATAGAAAATTTGACATCCAGACACAAGGAAGAGATGCCTGAGAAGGTAATCAGGGAAAAGAAATCAAAAGGAACTTATCAAAGTTGAACTATTTACATTCCTATATGGAAAAGCAATAACTGGGACTGATGATATTTTTCTCACTATGAAAATAATGGAAGAAGGGGGTGTGGTCATATGAATACATATGTGAATGTGTGTGTATATGGTTACAGTTATATATGGATAGAGGGCATAGGTTGAATTTTTTGGGAAGGGAGGATACTCAAGGGATGAAATTATGAGGTGAGAGAGGGAAGTAGCAAGAGGAGATGGGGAGAGATAGGGTAGGGTAAACTATCCCATGTAGATGAAGCAAGGGGAAGTGGTTGCAAAGGAGGGGGAGAATAGGGAAGGCTAAAAAGGCAAAACCACATTCATATTGAATTTGGTTCAGGGAGAAAATGACATACATACTAAATGGGATATCTCAACCTGCAGCAGGATAGGGGGAAGGGGGATGAGAGGAGGGATGATGGATGGGAGGGCATCCTTGGGGTGAGGGGAGGTTGGAAGTACCCACTATAGAAGAGGGACAGGATCATGTAGGGAATGGACCAGGTGGGGGGTGGTATGAGTGGGAGGGAATTATAAGCAGCCTTGTACAATATATCTACTATGATAATGTTTTGCACAGCTAGACATGTACAACATATACTGAATTACTTATCTCCCCAGAGGGAATGGGTGACAAGGGAGGAAGGAAATGGATCTGAAATTCGAGGTCTTAACATTAAATGTTTCAAATATATATAAATACTATTATTAATACTCTTTGCTTGTAATTGGGAGATAAGATGTGCAGGCATTGGGACACAAAGATTCACCTTCCTCTAATGGAAAAGTCGAGGGGGGTATGGGAGAAGGTATGGGAGAGAGCAGATTGGAGGAAGCGATATCTTGTGGGACTACTATTCTGGGAGGTTGGGTAGGGGAATAATGGGGGGGAAATGATTGTAACTCAAAATCTGGCAGAAATGAATGATGTAAAGCAGAAGTTAATAAAGCATTTGTTTAAAAAAAAAGAAATTTAGGTATAATAGGAAATTTAGACATCCTCAAATCCAACCCCCTCATATTTTGAATGTGGAAACTAGGGCCAAGAGAATCAAAATGACTTACCCAGGGCCATACTATTATTTCATGTCTGTGAAAGAATTCAAATTTCAGACTCAATTCCAACTATGACACCATGTTACTACTGACAATCCCAGGGTTCGATCTTATATATAGTCCCAGAATTTTAAAGGTGTTTGGGATCTCAGCAGCTATTTAGTCTAACCCATGCCTGAAAGGTATATGCTACTAACATGCCTGAAAATTGTTCCCCTGGGCTTGCCTTGAAGGCTTCCAATGTAGGAGGGAGCCATCATCTCTGCCAGGCAGACCATTCCACTTTTGGACAGCTTTAATTATCAGGAAACTTCTCCTGACATCAGGCTTAAATAGGCTCCCTTGAGCTTCTGCCTACCTGTTCCTGAGTCTGCCCACTGAGGACAAAGAGAACAAATATAATCCTTCTTCGGCCTGATGCATGAGGTTTAAAAAGGAAACCATTTCTACTCACAATGGTTTTTAGTTGTTATTTTCTATGAATTATTCTATATGGAAGAGTGGTTGGTTTGGCACTAACATTACCTTACATACTTCAGTGCCAGGAAAGAAGGGGCATTTTATTTCTTACCTGAGTAGCTGAAAAATCAGAAAATGAAGAAAGTCTCACAACATTCTGGCCTGAGACTTTAAACCACCAATCTGAAAAGCAGTGCTGCCCTTGGAGGTTGGGGGAATGTAATCATAAATATGTATTTTTATAGACATGGATATTCTAAAACTGCTTTTATAGAATTACTTACAGAAGAATCCTCATGGATTAAGGGTGATGTTAGATTTCAGAGGTCAGGAATCAGAGGGAAGAAGAGGTTTTATGGTGAATTCAGAGACATATAGGTTGTCAAGGATGGAAAAGGAAAGACCATGTGTCTGGATGTTGAAGATTTTGTACTGAGTAGACACTGACTGATGTGCCTAATTACTATTTCTGATAAATATCCAGTGTTCTTGAAATGTTAGAGATTGGGTCCTACACCATGATGAGGGGAATCCATGACTATTGTCTTATAACCCTTCACAAGTTGGCCCTTTCCTATCTTTCTAGCTATCATCTACATGATTACCCTCTACTCACACTAAGATCTAACCACTTTGATCTATTTGCTCTTCCTCATATGACACTGTCTCCTGACTGTTCCTTTGCAATGTCTGTGCCCCTTGCCTAGAGCACTATCCTTCCTCACCTATGCCTATCGGTTTCCTTGACTTCTGTCAAGATTCAGCTCAAATCAGGGGCGGCTAGGTGGCGCAGTGAGTAGAGAGCCAGCCCTGGAGTTAGAAAGACCTGAGTTCGGATCTGAGAGTTTGGATCCGGCCTCAGACACTTAACACACACAAACAAAAAAACCTAGCCGTGTGACCTTGGGCAAGTTACTTAACCCAAAGATTCAGCTCAAATCCAACCTTTTCCCAGAGAGGCCAGAACTTCTGGGAGGGAGCTAATGGAGGCTGGGCTGCTGCTGCTGGAGAGAAAAGAGAACTGAGGACAGAACTTAGGACTTAGAAGAGAAATGAGAACTGAGGACTGAACTGAGAATTGAGTAGACCTGATACATGAAAAGAGAGGAGAACTGGGAGGACACATGGCTGTGGTGCTGGCACTTTGTCTGTCTGCTTTGAACATTGTGAGTGCTGTACTTTGATTTCTGTGAATGTTTTGTCTTAGTTTGTTACTGAACAGAGAGTTCACTATACTGTATAATCAGAACCTTGAAAGCTGTTCATAAGTAGCAATCCTCTGGAAAGCTGCTCGTGCTTGGCTTTACATACATGTGCATATATGTGCATATATGTATGTATCATATATGTGCATGTGTATATGTATCACACATATGCTTGGATGTACATTATGCATGTGCATAAATGTATGTGTGTACGTACATCTTGCATGTTTTTCTTTCACTACAATATGTACCCCTTGATAACAGGAAATATGTGGAGCAATGCATAGAGCATTAGGCCTGGATTTAGGAAGACCCCAGTTCAAATCCATCCTCAGAGACTTATTGGCTGTGTGATCCTGGGAAAGCCACTTAACTACTGTCTACCTCTGTTTCCTCAACTGTAAAATGGGGATAAGAATAATATCTACCTCCCAAAGTTGTTGAGAAGATAAAATGAAATGGTATTTCTAAAGTGCTTAGCGTAGTGCCTGGCATGTGGCATACAAATGCTTCCCTCCATCATATACTTATTATTTAACACAATACTAGGGACAAAGTAAGTGCTTAATAATTGCTTGGTAACTAACTTTCTAGTCTCCAAAACATGCCATGGCAGTGTAGGACAGGGGAAAGAGCATTAACTTTGGAGTTAGAAGTCATGGGGTCAAATTCTATGGAGATTTTGTCCTACTGATGTGACCCTAAGGAAAAAAAAACCAAAACCAAGCTACAAAGGGGACAGCTAGGTGCCACAATGTATAGAGTTCTGACCCAACTCTGGAATCAGGGCCTTAGGTCAAATCTGACCTCAGACATTTACTAGCTGTGTGACTCTGGGCAAGTCACTTAACCCTGATTGCCTAAAAACAAAAAATAAAAAAACCTACTGGTGTCATTTTGGGCAAAGTCATTATAGTCTCTGGGGCTCAGTTTCTTCACAAGAATAAATAAGTTGTTAGAATAGGCTGTCTTTGAGGCCCTTTTCCCTTTAAAATCCAAGATCCTAAGAGCTACAGCCATGTGAAGCTTTTTCTGATTCATTTTATCTCCTAGTGACTCCCTTCTCAAATTATCTGGTATTCAATTTGCAAAGTGTGTATTTCAGGATTTCACTGTCACCTCTCCTGGTAGAATATAAGTGCCTTGAAAACATGAAGTGTTTCAGTTTTGTATGTGTACCTCCATTAACTCACTCTTAATAACTCCTTACTGATTGATAAATTGATTGACACCCTGTAGATAAAGGATTAGGAGAGTCAAGAGGGTGTCTATGACTAGAATAGAACCATTCATGGGCTACTGATTTATCTACTTTATAAGTCATGTAGGTAGATGTCCTAGCTCTCAGAACAAGGTTATTAAATGATATTATAACACAATTTATTTCAATTCAATAAGCATTTATTAGGAACCACTAAGTTTTTATTCATAATTAGGGTCAAAAGACTAGGAAAAAAATCCATTGAGACTGAGAGGAACATTACATGGTGGACAAAAGAAGATATTAACATTGGTAGGATAGCAAAAAATAATAATAATAAGTCTAATTCCTCTCCCATGTAATATCTTGGGGCTGCTAGGTGGCACAGTGAATAGAGCACTGGCCCTGGAGTCAGGAGGACCTGAGTTCAAATCCAGCCTCAGACACTTCACACACACACACATACACAACTAGCTGTGTGATCTTGGACATGTCACTTAACCCCAATTGCCATCCAAAAACTTAAAAAAAAAATTTGTAGGAAGATGGGATTTGAGGCCCCTTTCTCAGTCCATTGAGGCAGTGAATCATGAACTGCATAGGATTTTGCCAAACATGTAGACTTTCATAGAATAGATTTAAAGAACCAAATGAGACTTCATAGATAACTTAGTAATATAATAGTCGAAAGCCTACTAGATTTAGAAGTAGAGATTGAAGTCAACAAGCATTTAGGTACCTATTTTGTGCCCAAGGTTACATACTTAGAGTTGTATTTGAAGTTAGGTCTTCTGATTCTAAATTCAATTCCAACACCATATTATGCTGACCCTCAACCTCCAATGAATTGGGGATGGAAGAAAAAATGGCACCTCCCAATATAGGAGGTTCTTTAACCACAATGAAGACACAGTCTGGCCTGAGCTTCTCTTCAATGTCTGCCTTAGCTAAGGAACAAATCCAGCTTTAACATGAAATAAAGGAACTGTTGCTCTTTCTTCTACGATACAGGGAAACCAGCAATATGCAGTTCTCAAGTTATGTTTTATTGTCAAATATCAAATATCATTCAATTAATTAACTCGGAAAACAAAGTTATTTTAAATAACTCGATGCAGGCTCATTCAGATGCTCAGTACAGCAGAGGTACAATAAAAAAACATTTCCTGAAATCTCCTTAAAGCTTACCAGTCCCTGACTAAGGAAATAATTCTAGAGAAAAAGAGAAAAATTCACAGCCCTAATATAATGTCTTTTTATTTGTAGTCATGCAGGAAGTTGCCAAATGTTTGTGCTAACCCATTCAGTGAAATAACTACCTTCTAGCCATAATTAAAATATATAGTCTTGGCGCCCAGTTGGGACTTCACCACATAGACTTGACTTAAGAAATCCCTGAGCCAGGTCCACTTGCAAATATTCAAAAAATAGCTGGTACTACCAAGTAAGAAAGAAAGATGTGCTTCCTGTCAATGGGTATTTACTGAGCAATTCCAGTGTGTCAGACACTGTGCTAAATGCTGGAGACACAGCCAGAAACAAAGCTGCCTATATGCTCCAGGATTCTATGTTACATTGGAGGGAAGCAACATATGCAGAAAAGTAGATGGAAAAGCATTAACTTTTATAGTTTATGTAAAATATGTTAATAATAGTAGACTACCCAATGTGGACCTTTGGTCCTCAAAGAATGCAACATTGCATATGGTCTAGGGAAAATCTTTTTTGTTCTTTGATAGTCTTGTGAGGCCTCTGGACCCCTTCTCCAAATAATATTGTTGCTGTTTTTAAATGCACACAATAAAATACATAAACTTACCAAAGAAAGTAATTCTATTGAAACCCAGTTATCTGAATACTAAAGAAAACAAGTTCACAGGCCTTAGGATATGAACCTTAGCTCTGAGGACTAGGCCAGGGGTGGGGAACCTGAAGTGTTGAGGCCACATGGTGCCTTCTAAGTTGTCTAGTATAGCCTTTTGATTGAGTCCAAGTTTAACAGAACTAGTTCTTTTATTAAGGGGATTTGTTCTGTGAAGTTTGGCTTCAGTCAAAGGGTCCCCCTTGAGGACCTACAGGAACATGTGGCTTCTCTCACAGTTTCCCCACTCTTGGACAAGGCCAGCCCTGCCATTGTATTTATTTATTTTTTCTCTTTTTTTAAGCAATTGGGGTTAAGTAACTTGATCAAGGTTACAAGGCCAGTCATTATTTATGTGTAGGTGCTCATTTTCTGAGGCTGGATCCGATCCCGGGTCATCCCAACTCCGGGGCCAGCAGTCTCACTCACTGTGCCACCTAGCCACCCCGCTGCCATTGTATTTAATATAAATAAGATGTGTGTTTCTGTAATATGTGTTGCACTCATGTAGGTTATTTGTGTGCACATGGGTGGATCTAGCACACATCAAGTCAATCAATCGATCAACTAATTAACAATCACTTATTAAATGGTTGTTATGTATGAAGCACTAGGGATACAAAGAAAGACAAAATCAATCTGTGCCCTCCAGGATCTTACACTGTAGCTAGGTACTAAAGATACCTATATAAATATAGACTTTATGGAGGGGAGGGCATTATTAACAGCTAGAGGAATCAGGAGAGACCCTACACAGGATTCTGGGTTTCAGCAGAATCTTAAAGGAAAGAAGGGATTAGAGGAGGTGGAGGAAAATAGGGAGTACATTCTAGGTGTACAAAGACACAGAGACTAGAGACATAATGTCGGATGGAGGACTGGCATTTATTGAGTAGGGGAACGACATGGACCTGAACTTGAGGAAAATCTTTGGCTGGCCTGGATCATGGAGAGACAGGGCAGGGAGAGCAATCAGCAGCTTAATGTAATAGTGTAGGTCAGAGGTGATGAGGGCCTGAACTAGGCTGGTGCCTATGTGAGCGGAGAGAAAGGGCCAGAATCGTAGAGACAGAAAAGAAAAAAACAAAAAACAAAACCCATAATCTCTCATTCCTGCAATTTACCTTTAAAAACACCATTTGTAATTCTCATTAAAGGCATGCAGCCTGCAATCCTCAAAGGCCCCAGCAATTGGGAGAACAGGGAGAATTCTGTATGTCCAGGTATCTGCTTAGATACAAAATACAACCCTGCAAAGGGCTTGCCCCTGTCAGGGCATCTGCTATGGCCTGATATAGGTGGGCTATTTCTCTCATGTTAAAACTCTCTCACACAGGTAGATTTAACCCTACACAGGCCAATTCAAGGACCAAGCTACCAAAGTAATTGAAGAGGAGCCAAGGGGGTGGAGGGAATATGATTACATAGCCTGAAGCAATTTCTGCAAAACACACTGTTCACTACCTGGGTTTGTGTAACAATTCCGAGCTCCAGCAGAGGAGAGAAGGTTCATGCTGACACACTTAAGAGTACAAATTAATTATAATGATACATTTTCTTCCCTTATTTTATCCGCACTGTCTGTAAACACATAGGTTTGTTGTGAGTCCCAGGAATGTATCTTCTCCCATCCATTTTCCCAAGGCTGGGCCCTGAGGGGAATGCACAGACTTCTTGCTCACTCCCCCACACCCTTTGAGTTAGTAAAGCCCAAAACAGCCTAGCGTGATTTGAATACTTTTACCTTGTTGTAGTTGCTGGCTTCTGGGGGACTTCAGAGACCTAATTAGGGAGATAATTTGTGGTGCTTGGTCAGATTCTGAACCAGTAAAGAAAAGGCTTAGGACAAAACTGTGGATATTTGAGGAAGAAGAAGTATCAATTTAGAGTCACTATGTATCAACAACACCAATGCAATATTGTTGCCAGAGACTTCATGGTTATGCTTCTACTCTTCCAGAGGCCAATTTCAAGAAGTAGATGGGGAAGGCAATAGACTCTGGGACAGGAAGGTCTCAATCTAGTGGCGTACTAACAAATGCATTTTTTCCTGTTTAATTCTGGGCACTGCAGGCCTCTTCCACTGAAACTATGTGGTAAGACAATGAGAATTACATTGAATCCTGACTTTGCATCTTATTTCTACCCCTAGCAGTGGGATAGAGTGGGGGGAAAGAACTGGGGCTAGATTGAAATCTAGACCGGAGTTCAAAATACTTGCTTTGCCTCACACTATCCATGTATGTGACTTAGCCTTTCTAGGCTCCATTTTTGTTGTTGTTGAGTCATGTCTCATTCTTCATTTACCCATTTGGGGTTTTCTTGACAAAGATGCTGGCATGGCTTGCCATTTCCTTCTCCAGCTCATTTTACAGATGAGGAAACGGAGGCAAATAGGTTTAGGTGACTTGCCCAGGGTCACACAGCTAGTAAGTATCTGAAGCCTGATTTGAATTTGGGTCAGTATCAGGTTCACTAACTGCCTCAGGCCCCCACTTTATTCCACTGTAAAATGAGGGACTGGTTTACTTGACCTTGAAAGTTCCTTCCAATTTCATAGCTCTTATCCTATGAGACCTATAAGCATTGACAGAAAACAGTATAGTTCCTACAGAAGGCTTGGCTATGCTTGAGAGACTTAACCAGATCTCTCCAGCTAGGAGGGCACAGAACTATAGGTATCCCAGGGCCCATGCCTGAGAGAACCATTTAGTCCTGCCTACAAATAACAGAGTCCATAGAGATTTTATGAAATGAGGTGCATATTGGTGGGTCTCTTTCCTTTCCAACCAATTAAGCAATCAATCAATCAGTAAACATTTAATAAGTGCTTAGATTCCAGGCACTGAATTTAAAGCTTATGACTTCTGTTCTATTTCTTTCAACCTATCACTAAAACTTTTTTCCCTTAACATTGTGAGCTTCCCATCTATGACATTTTCCATAATTTGCGTTTATATAAATGTTTTAAAGTTTGGAAAGTGCTTTGCCGATAGATTAACAACAAAGACAATAATAACAAAATAGCTCTCATTTAAATAGCACTCACTATGTGCAGGCACTAGGTTAAGTGCAGTATAATTATTATCTCATTTGGTCCTCAATAATTCTGGGAGATAAATGCTATATTCCCCCTAACTAATGAGGAAGCTGAAGTAAACAGAGGTTACATGACTTGTCTAGTATCACAGAACTAGTGTCTGAGGTTATATCTGAACTCAGACCTTTCTGATTCCAGGACAGGAGGCTTGTAGACCATACCACCTCAATGCACCCAAGATGAAAAACCCCTCAACCCCAAATGAACCTGATTCTTATGTGCTAGGAGGAGTTTATAGCCAGAAATTAACAGCAAGGAAATAGGACTTCTTTTGAAGAAATGCCCCAACAAACAAGGACCATTTTAAATATTCAGGAAAATAGCAAAAATACCTAACAAGCTTTAGGACTGTTCCTAAAGGACCCTTCATGTATGCCAGACCTCAGCCAGGATGGAAAGGCCTTTTGATTAAAAGTTCTGAATTTCCAGGTCCGCAGGTGACAGGCATCAGTCTTTAAAGTCCAGGTTACTTCCTTTAAAAGCAACAGGGAAGGAACAGCAACTTGGTTTAGAGAATCCTAGCAGTGGAAAGAATTATTCTAAAATGGTTGAGGATGGGAGTATATGTTCAGTAAAGTAAGCAACCAACCACACTACCCTCTAAGAATAGCAAGCTGAATGAATGAATGCACAGAAAGATATGTGTACATACATATGTACAAATATTTATATTTGAGATTAAGCATAATGGCAAGAAAGCGTAGATCACTGGCCTTGAGGGGAGAAAGATATGGGCTATCATCCAAACTGCTGGCTATGAGACCCTGGGTAAGTCCCTTAATTTCTCAGTATTATAGGCAAATCTCTAAGGCTTTAAGTTGAACAGAAGGTGATGACTTGTCTTGGCATAGGGAATTTCTTCACCAAAGAGTTCCCTAAACTAAGGAAATAACAGTCCATTTGTTATACCTATAAGAAATAAGTTGTATGTGTTTTACATACACATACAGACAGAGGGGTGTGCTCATGCATACACACACACAATGAAATGTCACCTATATGGCAGAAAGGACTAGATTGTTATTGTCAAAACAAATTGGAAGGTTTCTTTTCTTTTCTTTTTAAATTAATATTTAGTGCTCTCCTTCTGGTAGCACAGTGGATAGAGGCTGTGCCTGAAGTTAGGAAGACTCAGTTTCCTTAGTTCATGTCTGGCCTCAGATACTTCCTATGTGACTCTGGACAAGTCACTTAACCTTGTCTTCCTCAATTTTTTCATCTAAAAAATGAACTGGAGAAGGATGTGAAGTGCTTATTGGTGTTTCTGCCAAGAAAATCCCAAATGAGGTGTTTCTGCCAAGAAAATTCCAAAGGAGGTCACAAAAACTTGGACATAACTAAAAACAATTCAACAGCAGCTCTCCTATTAGTATTGAATAAATGAAATCTGACTGGACAAAATATTCCTTACTCTGTAGTGTACCCTGATAGAAAGGGAGGATCACTGGACTGGAAAGTCAGGAGACCTTGGTTTCCATTCTTATCTGTGCAGCTAACTTGATGTGTGACCTTGGCTAAGCTATGTTCTTTTCTATTGACTCAGTTTTGTCATCTATAAAATTTGGAGATGTGAATAAAGTTCCTCCTAACTCTAATATCCTGTGGCTTCAGATCTTTCCCAACTAGAATATTCTTACAGAAAGAACAGAGACTAGATTCTAATGGTATTACCTACATGAACCTGGGTAAGTCACTTCCCCTCTATTATCTTCACTTTGTAAAATGAGGGAGTTAAACAGAAATGATTGCTCAATACACTTTCAACCCTAAAAGCTATGATAGTAACATTCTAATTCTGCCAAGTTTAGGGAAAGTATTGTTTTTATTTCTCATCCCTTCTCCCCTCCATATATGATAACTTCCTTTATTGTGATTGAAAACTATATTTTTATTACTGATTGTCATATAGATGTGATATTGTTCACTTGTAAGGTCAGCGTTAAATGGTCACGTCCCTGCGACAAATATATTTATCCACTGGTAAGTCTGGAAATATTACTTACCAAGTAAGAGGGACCTTAGTTCCAGCTGATGTCAATCTACCTCACACTGGGTGAGAGGCAGAAGGACAAGCACTGTGACCTCCACTGACACTGTTTCATATGGGGGAAAAAAGGCAGTGCTGGCTTTAGTCATTAGGATCAAAGATCTGGAATTGGGAGGAACCTTAGAAGGCATGCAGGTCAATGTCTCCTTTCACAGATGAGGAAACTGAGGTTTACAGAGGTTAAGTAAATTCCCATCTCCATGCCTTTGCATTGGCTCCCCATGCCTGGAGTGCCTTCTTTTCTTAGCTGGGCCTCACAGTCTCTTCCTTTAAGATGCAATTCAAGCATTATTTTCTGCATGACTCTTCTCCTTATCCCCTCAACTTGTGGTGTCCTTCCCATACAATCTTGCACTTAACTTATGCAGATACATCTGTATTCACTAACTTTATATTTATACTGTATACAATATGTTTATATTCATTAACTTGATATTGATTATATATGTATATACGTACGTGTATACATATACACCCAGTATACTTTTATATGTACTTGTCTCTCCCATAAGAATATAAACTTTTTGAAAACAACAGTAGTTTCAGCCTTTGCACCATATCCAGGGATGAACTGAGTAAGTTTTCAGTGTGAGCATTTTTGTTGTTCAGGCCTTTCAGTTGTGTCTAACTCATCATGATCGCTTTTGGGGAGTTTTGTGGTAAAGATCCTGGAGGGGTTTGCCATTTCTTTCTCTAACACATTTTACAGATGAGAAACTAAGGCAAACAGGGTTAAATGACTTCCCCAGGTTTAAGTGTCTGAGGTCAAATATGAACTCCTGAAGATGAGTCTTCTTGATTCCAAGCCTAATGGCCTATCCACTACTGCACCTAGCTACACCTTGGAAATGCTATAAATCAAAGTTTGATTTATTGTTCTGTTATTAGGGGCCATGAAAGTGAAGGAGAAAATGTTAATAACGCATGCTAAAATTAAGTGTTTTGTGTATACAACCCCATTCCCAAGATGTTTTTACACATTTGACAGCATACTATTGACCATCCCTAGCGCTAACTCAGTACCTGGGACAGAGGAGGGGCTTATAAATGTGTGTTGATTGATTGTTGGTTCATACTTGTCTCTCTGGTTGGTAGTAATTTTCCTAGTTGTAACTAAAGCCAACTCTTCAGTCAACTCGGACTCCAGTTCTTCCCTTCTTTATTCTATTTTTAGCATTCTGACATTCTGCTTTCAAGCATCCTTGGTAATGCCCTCCCTATCTCTTCCTTCATTTATTTTCTTCTGCCGATTCTGTTTCATATCCCTTTGGGAGGGAAAAAAAGAAAGACTTCATTCAACAGCAAAAGAAAAGGCTGGATAAAGAACACCCCAGGGAAATTATTGATTGAATTCACACTCAAGTATAAGTGGTTGATATCATAGACTGTCAGAGCTGAAAGAAACCTTAGAGCACATCTTGTCCAACCCCCTTATTTTACACGGGGAGAAATAGAGACCTGCAGGGAAAATGGTTTTCCCAAAGTAACTGAGCAAGTTAGTGGCAGATCTGGGATTAGAACAGAAATCTTCCTCAATAAGAAATAGACCAGGATTATACACCCAGCTCTGCTAATAACAATCTCTGCCCATTGGACACATCTCTTCCCATCTCAGGGACTCTGATTCTTCCTCTGGCTATTATAATCCTCAACTCAAGAAGCATTTATTATGTGCCTGTTATGTGCCAGATTATGTGTTAAGTACTAATAGGTCAGGATGTTTAAATGAGGGGGCAAATAGGGGGTATAGTGGATAGAGTGCCAGGCCTAGAATCGGGAAGACTCATCTTTGTGAATTCAAATCCTGCCTTAGAAACTTACTAGCTGGGTGACCCTGAGCAAGTCACTTACCCCATTTGCCTCAGTTGCCTAATCAGTAAAATGATCTGGGGAAGGAAATGGCAAACTGCTCCAGTTTCCTTGTCAAGAAAACCCCAAATGGGGTCACAGAGAGTCAGACACTACTGAAATAACTGAACATTTGCCAGACTCTGTGTTAAGCACTAATAGATCAGGAAGTTTTTAAATGAGGACCCCGTTTTTTTGCTTGTTTTTTGTCTTTTGTGGCAGCATCAGAAATAATATAATAATTCACATTTCCAGAGCACTTTAATATTTACCAAGCACTTTCCTTGCAAAAAAAAAATCTATGAGGGAAGTATGTACTATTATCTCTAATCTAGCAATGGGGAAATAGGATCAGAAAGAGGAAATGATGCAGCCTAGTAATACAGCTAGAAAATGTCAGATTCAAACCCAGGTTTTTGAAATCCAAACACAGTCCCTTCTATCACATCATGCTTTCCAGTGGGATTCTTGCATCTTGCCTTTTTCCAAGACTTAAACTACTACTTCTCCCCCACTACCCCCCCTCCTCCACACATGAAGTTATGCATTAGCACACCAGCAAAGTCATTGTGTTTGTTTAGCTGAGTGAGAGATTTTATTTTTTGTGACTGTTCAGAAAACACTGACAAGATTTCCTGAAGGCACAGGACAGTGGTTTACCTCCTTTATTGAATGTAAGGCTATTTCTGTTAGTGGGAGCTGAGACACAGCTTAAGAAATGATTGCAGAATGGCATCTTTGATTTTAAATTAAATGTCAGGCTCAGTTATACAATGGGCAGCTGGTCCAGGAACCTGGCAAGAATGAGCTGCCGAGAATAAGGGATGGGAGGGGATGTGTGTGTAGCAGAGAGGAGGGGGTAGAAGAGGAATGGTGTTGTGGCAGATGGGACTCTGTCCCCAAATTCTTTTCATTCTCATTGACTACTGAGGGCTTGGAGTCACCTCATCCCAATGGGCCTTGAAAAGCACATAACTTGTATTCCATCCGACCTCCCCCGCCCCCAAAAAGCAAACAAACAAACACACACACACAAAAAAAAACAGACTCTTGTGGATGAAAAGAGAATAAGACGGCATTTGTGGACAACCTGATCTTCTGAAAGAGAAATCTCCCCATTTCCTTGGTTGCTAATGGATGCCTGTTCCCTATTTTCCTATTCCTCTACTCTTCAACCCGTCCTTGGGACAAGTTTTCAAGGCTTCACCAGGAAAATACTACTATTTTAATGTGGGCCTCCCAAGTGTTTTTCTAATCTTTTTGGAAAGGTTCTCAGGCTTTGGTGGAGTTGGAAGTCAGTCAATGAACTTAGGACACTTGAGGGGTTTCATTTATTCACAAGTGGATACCTCCAAGGGATACAATGGTACCTACAGAATGTTAGAAGACCTAGAGAAAGGTTGCTTGTAGCACATTGAATAGAGCTTTTATGAGATATTTTTTTTTTAGTGGACATGGATTGCTTTCAAGTCATATCATTGGAGGGAATGCCCACATCAATGAAATTACAATTTTTTTAAATTTATTATTACTATTATTATTGTTGCCATTGAGAAACAATATAGGAGAGTGGATAGAGAACTAGCCTCAGAGTCAGGTAGATCTGGGTTGAAGATCTTCTCATCCGTACTAGCTTTACCATGGGCAAGTCATCTTAACTGATTAGTCCAATTTCTAAGGTCTAGAAATTGAAGATTAGGTTTCTGCCTACATATGTAGAAGAAGTTCCATACTGGGAACTCCCAACAGCAAGTAAATCATAATTCCAGCCCCAAACCCCAGTTATTTGAAAGAGGCCTATCTCTTCATTCTCAGTGAGAACTTCCAGTGAGGAAGCTCCTTCTATCAATGTGCATAAATTAGCGTTTCAGAGAGCTGCCTCAGACACTGAAATATAAAGTCAAGGTCAAGCAACTGGTATGTATCAAAGGCAAGTTTGAACCCAGGTCTCTCTGACCCAGAGGCTGGCTCCTTACCCATTGTACCAACATGATCTTTCATACGGACAGTAAAAAATAATGATGGTTATTGTAAGAAGAATAATCATAGCTATTTACATTTATTGTTGGCAAAGCTTACTTTATTTCACTTGGTCCTCACAAGAGTATCTTGTGAAGTAATAATTAGTAATAACAATAACTAACATTTATATAGCACCTACTATGTGCTAGGTAATGTGCTCAGTAGGTAGTAAATTTTTAGGACAACAGAAAGGAAGGAAACAGGCATTTATTAGGTTCCTACCATGTCTCAGGCACTGTATTAAGTGATTTACAAATGTTATTTCATTTATTCCTTACAATCTTGGGAAGCAGGTACCATCATGATTTCCATTTTTGTTGTTTAGTTGAAAAGTCACATCCAATTTGTCTTAACTCCATGGTCCATAACTGTCCATGGTGTTTTCCTGGCAAGGATACTGGACTGGTTTTCCATTTCCTTCACCAGTGGATTATTATTTTTTTTTTTGGTCAGGCAATCAGAGGTTAAGTGGCTTGCCTAGGGTCACACAGCTAGGAAGTGTCTGAGGTTGAATTTGAACTCAGGGTTTCCTGACTCCAGGCCCAACTCTCAATTGACTGAGCCTCTCATTCAACTGCCTCTGATCTCCATTATACAGCTGAGGAAACTGAGACAAAGAAGGTAAATGACTTGCCTAGGATCACACAGCTAGGAAGTATTTGAGTCTTCCTGACTCCAGGACCAGCTCTCTATCCATTACCCCACCTGCCTTCCCCTAGAACCCTAGGTTTAGAGCCAGAAGAGATCTTAGAATTCATTAGCCCAATTTCTAATTTTATTATAGAGGAAACTAAGGACCAGAAAAATTCTATGATTTGTCCAACATCACATGGAGGCTACATAATAAATATGTGGAGCTTATCTCCATTTTCCTGATGAAGAAAAACAGTGGAGTTTTGTGAGGCTAGGTTGAATAAAAGAAAGCCCTGAAACTAATATCTAGTCTCAGTTTGTGATAAGCACATTAAATAGGTACAAGGCAAAGTCCTCTGTACCTTGGTCATTACTGAAGAAGGAGCAGTGAAGACTGGCTTTTGACTTGTTGCAGACAGATATGAAGATCATTGAAGGTATAAACATTAGAACTTCCTGGGGCCTCATCTTTCTTCCCTATATAATGAAGGATGATCCAGTGATCTCTAAAGTCCCTCCCACATCTAGTATGTGATTTTCTGAGCTGTCCAACATCATGCAGCTGAAATGTGCTCAAGCCAGGGATTTAATTCTGATCATTTGCCTCCCAAGAAACCCTCCTTTGTGACCATTATCCATTGCTCACTGCCTCTGAAAATTGCCTCACAGACCATCAATTTCCCCTTTGTAAACTGAGGGTGTTGGACCTGAATAGATAACCCTAAAGTTCTTTCCATCCCTAACCTTTTCCGAACTCTCTCCCTCATTTTAATTGTCACGTCAATCAGTCATCAAGTTTTGTCATTTTAACTTTTGGCATCTTTCATGTTCATCCATTTCTCTTCACTTACCTTAGCACCATTTGAGTTCAGACCCTCATTACCTCTCATCTAAGCCATTAAAACAACCTCCTAATTGTCCTTTCTGCTTCCTTTATCTTCCCTCCCCAATCTGTCCTCTAAGAGGTTTTGAAAACAATCTTTTTACATTACATGCCTGTTTATATCACTCCAGAAGGATCAATGGTTCCCTATTACCTCTGAGATATTAAAAAAATATCTTCACTTTGGCATGTAAATTCCTGTGTAGCTTTGCCCCCTCTACTTTTTCAGGTTAATTCTACATTACTCACCTTCCTCCCTTTTAGATTCCAACCAAAATGGATGAGTTCCTATTCTCCCAACATCCCATTTCTCACTTTTCCCTTTGAATATCACATTTCCCTTCACATCTGCAGTTTCCCTTCATATCTCCACCTCCAATAATTATTAGCAATCTTTAAATTCAGGTTCTGCCTTTTTAAGGAAAATTCTTCCTAATACCTCCAGTTATTATTGCTTTCTCTCCTCAAATTGTCTTACATTTACTGATCTGTTTAAATTTCCCCAATGGTACATAAGCTTTTTCAAGGTATTGACCATTTTTCAGTTTGTCATTGTATCTTAAGTCCCTAAGAGGAATAAATTGATGCTCACAAAGGGTCAGTGACTTGGCTAAAGTCACACATTTCGTAACAGTCAGAGCCAATGAGACAATATAAAAAGAACACTCAACTGAGAGTCAGAAGATCAGGCCCTGATCTTGTCATATACTGTCTTATCAGCCAGTTGACTCTGGGCCAGTCATTTACCCTCTTGGTTTTTGGTTTCTTCATGTCAATATCTAACCTACCTATTGTGGGACTCAAATGAGGATTTATATAAAAAAAGGATTTCAAATTAGTAAAGTGGAGCAGTGAATAGAGCACCGGCCCTGGTGTCAGGAGGAGATGAATTCAAATCTGGCCTCAGACACTTAACACTTGCTAGCCATGTGACCAATTGCCCTGCCTTTAAACCTCCAAAAACAAAACAAAACAAAACTAAAATTTTTAAGTTATGTTAGTATGAAAGATGAGGATAGGAACTGGAAGTGTCATTTCACTTAGGTAAAGGGGATTCAGTTGACCAATGCAATTTATGCTGTTCAGTTGTGTCAGTCTGGACTGACTCTTTTTGACCCTGTTTAGTGTTTTCTTGGGAAAGGTACTGGAATACTTCGCCATTTCCTTCTCTAGCTCATTTTATAGATAAGGAAACGGAGACAAACAGGGTTAAGTGACTTGCCCAAGGTCACACTGCTAGTAAGTGTCTGAGGCCAGATTTGAATTCAGGTCTTCTTCACTCAAGGTCTGGTCCTTTATCCACTATACCATCTACCTGCCCCCATGCAATTTATAGTCTGAGAGAATTACCTACAGTACTAACAGGTTAAGAGATTCAGCTAGGGTCACACAGTCAATAAGCATCAGTGTCTTATTATTAATATTGAAGAACTCAGGCCTCCTAAGTCATAATTGAATGTCTTTTCTGTTATCCTACACCACCTCTCCTGATGAAGCATTGTGCTCATGTGATATCCAATAACTATTTCTTTAGTGGGAGAGAATCTTGCCAAGAGAAAAACATAGCAGCTCTTTCTGGATGGCAGTTTCCTGGTTGCTTGTTACATATTGAGACACTACTGAGGGATCTGAAGGGTATGCACAGATTGGTTTCTCTCTGCCTGGAATTGCTCCCCTCTTATTCTTTGCATATTGAGTTTCTACCCATCTCTATAAACCCAATTCAAATGTGACTGCTCCCCACTGGGTTGCATGCTTGTAGGCTTTTCCATCAAACCCCAGAAATTGTATGATCCTGCACTATCACTTCAGACTTCATCAGAACTTTCAGCCGCTGGGACTCTTCCCAGAAACTTCATTTAAGGAGAGTTTCCATGCCAGCCACCACTTCATTTGCCATCTGACTGCACTCATCTCAATTTTTCCACCCTGTACTTGGAATCCAGGACCTTCCCCTCTTCCTCCTCTGCTTTTCAGCTTCCTGTTGAATATTGTCTTTCCCCCATTAGACTGACAGCTTCCTGGGGACAAAGACTGTCTTTCTTTTGATATTTGGATTTCTAGTGCTCAGTACTGTGCCTAGCACAGAGTAGTGATGGAATCCTAATTAAACTGCCTCAGTCCTAATATTTTAACTTCATTAAGGCCTGGCCCCACTGAACAGCAGCCACACAGTACCTACCTAAGCACCCCCACCCACCACCCATGTCCTAACTTCATATATGCCTCACTGCTCACTGGAACAACAGCTGTGACCCTGAACTCTTAGCTCCCACAGAAACAGCAGGTGTGTCCATGTGATAGGAACCCAGCTACTGCCTCTACCTGGTCACTGCCCCCAGACCCATTCCCACAGAAACAGGTGGGTTCTTGTACTCAGCCACAGTCACATCATCCATCTAGCCCAAAGCAGGACCACAATACCTAACATCTT
This sequence comes from Gymnobelideus leadbeateri, assembly GCA_011680675.1. Classification (NCBI taxonomy): domain Eukaryota; kingdom Metazoa; phylum Chordata; class Mammalia; order Diprotodontia; family Petauridae; genus Gymnobelideus; species Gymnobelideus leadbeateri. The sequence goes on along the minus strand of WOXC01011621.1, from coordinate 97,631 downwards.
GACCAGACAGGACCACAACAGCTAACCAACTGGAGGGCAACAAGATCAGAATGTTTAGCCACGGAAACCATAGATGGGACCCCTCCTCCATCACCTAATCCCTTAACAAACTCTTCCTGCCTTTTTAATATTAATCATATTCCTCTATTTTACTGAAATTTTGATTATGTAATTGCATCTTTACCATATAAAAACCCATCTTGCTTTCTCTGAAGCTGCTGGTTCCTTTTGGAACTTTGCCCACTTCCTGAGAGGTGTCACTCTCAATAAATGCCTATACTTGGATTAGAGGTGGTCTGACTTAGAATTCTTTGAGATGCTTCCACCACAACATATCATGAAACACCAACAGTTTTTGGGTGCCTCTACTGCAACAGTTTGTCTTTAGTAAATGTTCAATGACTGCCAGCTTTCTTCCTGAAAACTTTCCCAACCTCACAGAGCACTCTGTTTTGTACCTCTCTAAAAAAATTTAACATGTATTGTTGCATATTCTGTTTACATCTGCATATTACCTATCTATTCACTACTGACTGCTTAATAGTATGAATTGTCCTAGGCAGCTAAGTGTTACAGTAGATAGATCAATGGTCTTGGTATCAGAAAGATTTATCTTTCTGAGTTCAAATCTGGCCTCAAATACATATGAGCTGCATGGCCCTGGGCTTCAGTCACATCACCCTGTTTGCCTCAGTTTCCTCATCTGCAAAATGAGTTGGAGAAGGAAATGGCAAACCATTATAGCATATTTGCCAAGAAAACCCCAAATGAAGTCAGAAAGAGTTAGATGTAATTGAAAGGACTCCACAACAACAACAAAGCATACATTATAGCTTAGGACATAAGAAATACATTAAAAGGCATTCCACAAGGGCAGGGCAAGCTGTCTTATCTTAACTTTGCCTCTCTCCTAGCAGATCAAATGGGTGTTGAATTAAATGGGTTGAATAATAAATAGCTATACATTTCTATAGTGCTTTGGGGCTTGAAAAACTCTTCCTCAGAAGCACTTTGTGAAGTTCATAATTTAAATGTTATTGATCCCATTTAACAGATATAGAAAATGTGGCTCAGAGAGGAAAAAATTCTCACCTAAAGCCATATAGCTAATAAAAGGAAAAGCTTGCCTTCAAAGCCATATCTTCTAATTCCCAGGCCAGAGCACTATGTCTCCATGCTATATAATTGACATTACTGCAGTCTGACATTCTATACCTCCTCTGACCATCTGATTTCTCTACCCATTTTAACGTGTTTTAAAATGCTTATGTCTCTGTTATTGCTATTGAGTCATTTCAATTGTGTCCAACTCTTCATGATCCCTTTTGAGACTTGTGGCAAAGATTCTAAAGTGGTTTGCCATTTCCTTCTCCAACTCATTTTACAGATGAGGAAATGGAGGCAAAGAGTTGTGACTTTTTCAGGGTCATAGAGCTAGGAGGTATCTGAGGTCAGATGTGAAATCAGGAAAATGAGTCTTCCTGACTTCAGCCCGAGTGCTTTATCCACTATGCCACCTAGCTGTCCTGTGTCTCTATATACTTATAAATGTGCATAAGGGCCAAACCACATCAAAATCCTGTAAAAGGGGGACTCGGAACAACCTCTGCAGCATTAGCACCCACAGAATGACACACAGAATCTAACACCCCGCTGAGTAAGGCCCAACAGCCTGGCAGGGAGCGGCCAGCACGGCGCTCTGGGAGCTGAGCCAAGCACCACATGAGTTGGAGGTTTTAGCCCCAGGGCAGCTGGACCAGCAGCCTGCTGGAGGGACCCCAGAACACCAGCAGCTGTGGTGATTCCAGAATTTTCAACACAAAGTGAGAGGTTAGTGCCCTGTGGACTTTGCGACCAGTATTTGGGAACATGTCCACTTCTTCCCCTGGGGGCTAGAAGCAGCTGAGGAGACCCAGCACAGCCACCATTTTGCGGCTTCAGTTGCAGCTTCAGCTCCTGGCCTGAGAATTGTAGGGGGATCCGGTGATCAGTCTTGGGGGTAATTGCTCTTGCTTTAACCTTCTTGGATATGGATTGCGGTCTGGGGTAGAAGTCTTGGGGTGTGTGTCCAGCTTGACAGAGTGTATGGGGGCTTCAGGGAGGTACCCAACTAATATCTCTGGCAGTTGAGAACACCCCAAATGTTTGGAACAGAAGATCCCCTATCTAGTGGCGGAGTCCTACTGTGGCAACAAGCCCAAAAGTCAAGTAATTAAGTGGCAAAATACCTAGGCAAAGGAAACAAAATAAACAGAAAAATTCAACATTAGACTCCTATTTTGGGGGCAAAGAAGATTGAAGCATGGAACAAGAGGAGGTCTGTAAGGTGAGAACTCCTGCACCAAAAGCCCCAAATGAAAATATGAGCAGGTTACAGCCCATAGAGGCCCTTAAGAAGGACTTTAAAAACCAAATAAGAGAAGTGGAGGAAACATTGGGAAGAGAAATGAGAGGGATGCAGGAAAAGTATGAAATGAGTGTCAACAGCCTGACTGAGGAAAATAACATCTTAAAAAATAGACTAACCCAAGTGGCAAAAGAGGCTCAAAAAGGCAATGAAGAGAAGAATACCTTAAAAAGCCAAATTTGCCAGATGGAAAAAGAATCTCAAAAGTTCACTGACCAGATTCATTGCCTCAGAATTAGACTGGAGCAAATGGAAGCTAGTGACGTGATGAGAAATCAAGATGCTGTCAAACAGATCCAAGTGATTGAAAGAATAGAAGGCAATGTGAAATATCTCAAGGGAAAAAACTACTGACCTGGAAAATAGATCCAGGAGAGATAATTTAAAAATTATTGGACTACCTGAATGCCATGATCAAAGAAAGAACCTAGAAATCATCCTTCAAGAAATTCTCAAGGAAAATTGCCCTGATGTTTTAGACCCAGAGGGCAAAATAGAGGTTGAAAGTACCCACAGATCACCTCCTGAAAAAGATCCCCAAACAAAAACTCCTAGGAATATTGTAGCCAGGTTCCAGAATTCCAAGATCAAGGAGAAAATACTACAAGGAGCCAGGAAGAAACAAATTCAATATTGTGGAAACACAATCAGAATAGCACAGGACCTGGCAGCTTCTACATTGAGGAATCAAAGGGCATGGAATACAATATTCCACAGGGCAAAGGACCTGGGATTAAAACCAAGAATCACCTACTCAGTAAAACTGAGTATCTTGTTTCAGGGGAAAATATGGTCATTCAGTGGAATAGAGGACTTTCAAGCATTCTTGAAGAAAAAACCAGAGTTGAATAGAAAATTTGACATTCAGCCACAAGAAGCAAGAGATACTTGAGATAACCAACATATAGTTGGTTAGCTTTCAATAAATATTTTGTTGATTTATTTCCTGTTGACCAACTATGATTATTAGACATTCAAAGTCCTTCATAACCTAGCCCCACCTACATTTCCAGTCTTCTTACATTTTATTCCATGACATATACTCTTGGATCCAGTGACTCTGGCTCCCTGGCTATTTTACAAACCAGACCCTGCATCTCTAGGCATTGTCTTTGAATATTCACTCAGACTGAAACACTCTCCCTACTGTGCTTCAAATACAGATCACCTGTAATGTTAATGGGATTTAAGATCTTCCCTGCCCATTAACTGGTCTCAGGTGGAGTTCATTAAGGGAAGCTGGCTTAGGGGAGGCTTGCTTGAAGAAAGCCTTTCACACCTTTTGTTAATTTCTAATTAGGCACTAAGGCAATGAGGGTTGTGATGCCCTCTCGCTCTTAAAGGGGTATATGGGTATACATATATATGCATGTATGTACACATATATATGAAACTCTGTGGAGCCATTAAGGAGCCCCCCAGATGTTAGTGTTTCTCGCTCTAGTAACTATTTGTTTATTGCCTTGGTCAGACAGCTGGATCTATGTGTTGATCTGTGCTAATTTCTCAGACAGAAGCCTTGTTTGTTGGTCTTTATTTCTCTGCTTGTATTTTCTTTGTTTGGATTTTCTCTGAAATTCAGGGTGCTGATTTTTTCCCTGAATTAATGAATGTAATTAAAAGAAGATTATTGACCCCTTGAACAGCTATCTTTCCTAGTAAAGCAGATCTAAGAACCTGTGCTAGCAGCCATCCTGAGTATGCCAGAGTGGTTGCCACTATACCACCCTAGGTTTCTTGAAGTTCTGTCTTCTACAGCAAAGTGTCCCCAATTCTTCTTAATTCTAGAGCCTTCCCTCTATTATTTCCTATTTATCTCCTATATAGCTTGCCATGTATAGATTTGTTTGCATGCTATATTGCAAATTAGATCACGAACTCCTTGAAGGCAGGGACTATATTTTGCCTCTTTTATACTGTGTTATCATTCTATGTTCTAAAGGTCCTACCACCTCTGACAGTCCACCTTCTTTCTATTGCTATCTTATATGGTCCCTTTATTTGTAATATTCTATAGTGGGGTACATAGTACTTTCCAGGTCTGACATTCTATTTACTAACATTCTGTGCCCTAAGATCTCTTCCACTTTGTGATCAGAACAAAATGTATCATCCTCAGAGTCAAGCACTCAGATTTTAAAAGTGCTTGGTGCATCTTAAGTGGATTTGGGTAAAGAGTTCCCGGAAAGTCTCAATATCCTTAACTTGACATATTTGATCTTAAGCACTGTCCCTCATGGCAACCTTCTCTCCCTTCTTTGAATCAATCTTATTGATTTCATTTGGTAACAAAGCCATTTGCAGACTTGTTATATTATTACTGTGTCCATCAGATGTTTCTAGTCTTCTGATTGTCTCAAAGTCCAAGTCATCAATGCTTTGTTTAGACAATTGGTAGTCTCTAAAGGTAGGGTCAAGGTGGTCTTTCTACAACCTGGTCTTTTGTAGCAATTGTTCTTACAACATAGCAGAGGTATTCTTTAGGAAAAATAATCATTCCAATAATATATTAGTAAAAAGCAGGTCTGGTCATGTCTCCCCTTACCACCGATTCAAAAACTCAGGTGTCTCCCTATTATTTTCAGGCTCAAATATCACATCCTCTGTTTGCATTTTAAACAACTGGCTATTTGTTAATCCTAGCACAAAAAACTGTCATCCAGCTCTGGGCATTTTCACTGGCAGTGCCTGATACATAGCACTTTATCTGCCACACAGTAGGAACTTAATAATAAATGAATGTTGACTTGAGTAGAAACCTCCATTCCTTCCTCTTTTGACCCTGACAACACTTTCCCATTCTGATTTTCAGTATCATGCTCTGTGAAATGCAATTAGACAAAGTGATTTGTTTCCATCAAGTCCTAAACCTAAGGACATATAAGGATATCTTTTCTATTTTCTAAAGCTGCAGTATTCTTCTCGTGAACTTAGGGGAGTGTTGTTTTTTTTTAATAAATAAATAATAATAAATAAATAATTAATAAATAAATAATAAATAATAAATAAATCAGGGGTACACAAATTTGATAATTACTATTCTAGAATCAGACACAGATGTACCACGTGCTAGCCTCAGAACTGAGGAGCAGAAGGAAGTGCCTAGACTGTATTGGATTTTGGAAATTACAAATTGTCAATGATCCAATTATGACCACTAACTCATAGGTATTTGAGACCCATTCTGGACGCTTGTTTTTACCCAATATTGCCACAAAATTAAAACATTTGAAGCATCATGGTTTTTTTTTCAGTTTTGAATTTATTTTATATAGTTTTTTATTCCTCCTCAGTTACTTGTAAAAACAATGTTTAAAATTCATTTTTAAAACTTTGAGTTCAAAATTCTCTCCCTTCCTTCCTCCCTATACCATCCTCATTGAGAAGGCAAGCAACTTGATATATATATATATATATGTATATATATATATATACATATATATATATACATATATATATATATAGTAGTCAGAACATCATGATTTTAAAAGATTCAAAATTGTGGATGACCCAGTACCTGATGGATAAATACATGGTGGAGTATGTAGGGTACAGCAGATTACTCATGGTGACTTATATAAGAAGTGAGTAAAAATCATTATCAAGCATACATATGGTTAGAAAAAGCAGTGATGAGTAATAAGGTGAGTATTAGCAGTGGACTTCTAGAGTCCTTCAACAGTACCTCTGCACATTGGCAAGATTTTCTATGTCTCAGAGTATCTGGGCAAGGATATCCCAGATTGCAGAGGTAAGCATCAGCCACTATCAGGACAGGTGAAGATAACCCCTAACAATATAATAATGGAATCCATGGTAGTATCAAAGGAATTTTGTAGCAATAGTGCCTAAGAACTATTTTCTACAAGGGCATCACCCATATTCTCATGTCATGACAAAAGACAAAAATAATCTTTTCCATCATTTGAATTCTATTCCAATATGTCTTAAATATGGAATTATGTGATCAGTGATAGATGATAGATACTTCCCATTTTATTCTTATTACTGTTAACAAGGATCCTTCAGAATTTGCAAATCAAAAGAAAAAATGGTAAAACTTAATAAATTAATTAGAAAAATAACAATACTCCACTTAAGTCTTCCTTTAGAACATAGGTTCTTAAAGTGTGGCCCATGGACTCATGGGGTCTTTAAAACATTTTCAGAAAGTTCATAAAGTCAAAACTATTTTCATAAAAAATGCTGGGACATTATTAATTATTTATTATCTACCTAAACCAATACTCTTTGGTGACCCTCAATAATTTTTCAGAGTGAAAAATTCCTAAAACCAGAGTTTTAAAATTGTTGCTTTGAAGAGGCATAGTAGATAGAAGTTTGACCACTGGATTCAGGGTGACTTGTCTTCTACTCCTGCCTCCAGGTCATTTGCTATTCCTCACTCAAACAATCCTCACATATTCATCACTAATTTCTACCCCCTGAAACACCTCTTTCATTCATCCCCTTCTCTCTGCTCACAGAGGCATCACTCCTAGTTCAGACTTTGAATTCATCCCTTGTACTATTTTAAAGCTTCCTAATTGATTTCCTTACCTCTAGTCTCCCAGTTTGAATCCATCCTCCACCATGTTGCCAAAATGTGACAAAAAAGGCAGATCTGACAGTGTTACTTCCCTAGTCCATATGCTCAGATGGTTCCATATTACTTCTTATGTTTATATTTATACAAGCTCCTCTGACTAAAGTATTTCACAATCTGGGAAAATCCTACTTTCCCAACGTTATCATATACTGATCACCTTCTTGAATTCTATGGTCCAAGTCAAACTTGTTTTCTCATTGTTCCTTCTACACAAAACTTAATCTCCCATTGCTTTGCCTTTGCATTGTCTATCCTCAGGATCATTCCTGGGAATACTATGGCTGGAATGCTTTCCCTTGCTTCTACCTCTTAGAACCTCTAGTTTCCTTCAAGATGTGTTCATATGGCATCTCCTACAGTAAACTTTTCTTAGCACTAGTAACTACTAGTAGCTTCTCCTACTCTCCCGCCACAAAATCTGCTTTGTATTCATTTTACATTAAATATATACATACATATGCACATGTATATATTATATATAATTATGTATATGTGTGTCTGACTGTATAGGTAGATAGATATGGATATATATAGATAGATATATAGATGTGGATATAGATATAGATATATTTATCTATCTATAAGCATAATGTCTTCTTCATAAAATTTCATTTCCTCAACACCCTGGACTATTTCTTTTTTTATCTTTTTAATCTTTGCATCCCTAATGCCTCCTACAAGGACTAGATAGATAGACAAATTAATAAATAACACTCATTAACAATCATATATAGCACTTTGAGGTAAACACTAATGTAATCTCTATTTTACAGATGTAAAAATAATGTTGAGGCATAAGAAATTTATCTATTTTCTTCATATGTAAATTGGGGCCCGTAATAACACTTCTTTCCCAGGTTTGCTATAAGAATCGGATAATATTTGTAAAGTTCTTTGCAGATATTAAAGTGCTAAGGAAATTCTAGCTATGAGGGCAACTAGGGATCTCAGTGGATAGGGTGCCAAGCATGAAGATAGGAAGACCTGAAATCAAATATGGCCTCAGATACTTACCAGCCATGTGAATCTGGGGAAGTTACTTAATCCTGTTTGCCTCAGTTTTCTCATCTGAAAAATGAGCCGGAGAAAGAAATGGTAAATTACTCCAGTATCTTTGCCTAGAAAATCCAGAATGGGGATAATGAAGAGTCAGATATGACTGAAATCACTGAACAACATCAACAACAACTCTTCTTCTATTGGTATTGAATAAATGAAATCTGACTGGATAAAATAATCCTTCCTCTATAGTATCCCCTAATACAAAGGGATGATGATGATGTTGTTTTTATTGTTATTATTTTTATTTGAAATCCTGTCTTCTTTTCATTATATTGCATGACCTTTTTTCTACCTCTGCTAGTTTTAGGATTGGCCTGTTTAAAATGACAAAAGTAACACTTGGATTCCTGCCCTCATAGAGTCGAATGAGATTAATATATGGAAAGAGTTTTGCAAACTGTAAAGTAGTATATAAATGCTACCCATTATTATTAATAATTATTAGTGCCATTAATGTTATTGAGATGAGCAGTGAACTTTTGGAAATTTCATTGCAGTGAATGAAGTGTGAGATATTAGATGTCCTGCCCTCCCATTTGACCCCCGATTTAGGATAGAAGTAGGAATAGAAATATGCCAAAATTCACTGTAGTAAACCAGGAGGAATCACTGTGAGGAAAGCACATTTCTAACTATAAAGTGCTTTACTGTTACTACTGTTGTCAATATCATTCTTCATTCATTATCAGCAGCCATCCCAAACCCTGGTCAGTTACACAAAGGGAACAAAGCCTCCTCTGCTCCCTCCCCCCCCCCAGACATGAAGAGCTCCAGGGCTCTAGGTTTTCAGCTCCCACCTAACCAACCAGTTATCTCATATCTCATAAACACAATTTTTAATTTGAAGTGCAGTGTCTGACCCTACAGAAATGGGATCCAGGGAAGGCCGAATCCTATTAAGTCACCAGACCATAAAGCAGCCAGGTATGAAGCTGAAAAATTGTTCCTGTTGAGGAGTCTGAGACTGGAAACCAGTCAGGCAAGAACTATCTGGCTATGGCAGTTGAGAGGGCAGCCAGAAGAGAAACATTCATCTCTTCCTTTTCACGACTTCCACAGGTCTCCTTGAGGAATTTTCTTTGTCACTGGGAAACAAAAAATGAGAGCGAGTGTTTTAACGTTGACTCCTTTGCTTCCTTTGTCCAAATGCAAGGAGATGGGGAAATGAATCAGGGTTGCTGTTCATCTGCCCTGAATCTCCCAGCTGTTAAGCAGAGAGGGTGACAATACCATTGGTGGAAAGATCTGAACTTGAATCCTGACTCTGTCCCCTTTCTACCCATGTGACCTTGTATAAGTCTTATCTCCCCCCTCCAAAAAGAAAACAAAAAAAAAACTCAGGGTTTATAATCAACCTCATCATCTGTGACATAAGAGGACTGGGGGGAGGAAGGAAACATTTACATAGTGCTTACTATGGGCTAGGTACTGTGCTAAGTGCTCATTTAATCCTTACAACATCTCTAGGACATAAGTGCTATAATTATCTCTAGTTTACAATGGAGGATACCAAGGGAAACAGAGCTTAAGTGATTTACCCAGGGACACATAGCCCATAAGTGTCTAAGGCAGGATTAGCACTCAGATATTCCTGATTTCAGGACCTTCAGTCTATCCACTGTGTCACCAACAGCCTTGATAGGAAGTCCCGTTGTTGTTCAGTTGTTTTTCAGTCATGTCAAACTCCGCGATCCCATTTGTGATTTTCTTAGCAAAGATACTAGACTATTTGCCTTTTTTTTCTCTAGCTCATTTTATATATTAGAAAACAGGCAACAGGGTTAAGTGACTTGCCCAGGGTCACACTGCTAGTGTCTGAGGCAGGATTTGAACTCAGGAAGATGTCTTCCTGACGCTAGGTCCAGGACTCTATCCACTGCACCACTAGCTGCCATAGCAAGTCCTATGGAATGTTAAAACAGTGTCAGGTCTGGAAGGGATTGCAGTATGTAAAATATCAGTGATTCCAAAGCATGTACTGTTAGATCTGGAAGGATTTGATATTAGACCACAGAACCTAAAATTTGAGAACCCAAAGTGACAGAGCAGGGAATTTTAGAACAAAGAACACACAAAGCTTTCTAGACTTCTGGTCAAGGGACCAAGGTTCAAATCCCAGTTCTGTCACTTATAATCCAAGAGCCCTTGGGTAAGTCACATCCCCTAATGAGGTCTTGTGTCCCTCATAAGCAAAATGGAAGTTGTTCTGGGTGACCTCACAGGTCTCTTCCAGGTCTACAATGCTGTGATTCTGGTTGTGTTTGGGGAGCACCATAGGTCCCGAGGTAACTTCAGGCTGTGTATCAAGAAACAGCATTAAGAATAAGCTTCTTGTGTGTGATTGCCTCGCACTGGATGTTTTTTCCGAGTGGGGGAAAAATAAAGGGTGATCATGTCGGATTTTCCTGGCCAATCAAATTCAAAAGTACAATAACCCTCATGGTTATGAAACTCTCACAAGTCTTTGGCCAATCCGTCTGGAAAAGAGAGGTCCAAGAATGATCAGGAGAGTGTCAGCTCAGAAACAGATGACTTTGACAGCACCCCTTTCACACAGGCGCCTTTCCTGGGGAAGCTTCTAAAAGGCCTGTCATTTGTATTATAGGAAGTGATTATCAAGTTCAGTCAGGGAGAGGATGTTGTACATTACCAGAATAATTAACAGCCCATTTACTCCAAAAGTGCCTTTCTTTGAAAAGCAATCAGGAGTTCCTTAATCTTCATAAACTTGCTATTTGTTACCGACACGTTCTCTACCAGCCATCACACAGCCAAGCTCTGGCTCTCACCTGGGCAATTCAGATACCTGATTCCTTCTGGATGCTCACAGAAAGGGAGAGATGCTGATCTTGCATTACTAAAGACTTCATAGTTCACAATTGGATTCCATTCCCCATTACTATTTTCAAGAGCATGTCCCCGCTGCTAAGGAAGAAGTAGGAGACAAAACCTGGTCCTAGCTCACTCTTCTGATGGGGAAGTCACAAACCTGGTCATAGCTCTCCCTTCCTGTTGTCTTGATCTGGGGGAATTTCCCTCTTTTTAGAATCATTCCTCAATGTGTTGGTAGGTTGGGGATCAGGAAAGTTTCTATACAAAGCTCCTTAGAATTCTTCTGTCTCCATCTTCAAAGCAATCTAGGGAAGACTTGACTTGGAATCAAAGGCCTAGGCTTAAGTCCTAACACTATTACTTATTAGCTGTGTCACCTTAGGCATATTAAGCTCTCTGAGCCTTAATTTCATCATTTGCATTAGGATGATAGTAGAACATTAAATATTGCAAATATTGCAGATCAAGGGCACAAAAAGTTAGAGCTAGGAGGGGTCATATACAAAAAAAGAAAGACTTGTTGGTCTTTTGGAAGCCAAGTCTAGTCTCTAGCCATTTGGTTTAGTTACAAATAAATTGAGAAGGAGAGTGACTTATCCAAGGTTGCACAGATAGTCAGTAGTGGAACCTAGACTAAAACATAGACAAATGTTGCAAGAAAGTATTGGGAGAGACAACCAGTGTAGAATGAAAAATTGTTCTAATTTCTGGTGTCTCAAAGCTTCCTTAATTAATCATGTGCTGAGTATGCTCTCATTAGCAGATTATCCATCTATTTAGGTATATGTTCAATAGTGTTTTCATGGTGACTCTTAAAAAAATAGTTCTAATCCTAATTTTGAGATTTTTTTTCCTTGCCCTTAAAACTCACTTTGCAGATTTGGAATAATAGAGGAGATTCCTGAGATTTTGAGAAAAAAAGGACTTTGTTTCCCTCAAAAGAGAGACAATTACTAAGAGACAATATGATGTGGTTTTAAGATCCCTGGGCTTTGGATCCAAAGAATATAAGAAACTGGAAGAAGGACCTCTGAGATCATCTGGTGAAAACCACTCATTTTGCAAATGGAGCAACTGAGGCTCAGAGAAGTTATGTGACTTTCTCTAAGACCATTCAGGTAATTAGTCAGAATTTGAACCCAGGGCTGCAGATTGCAAGTCCATTGTTCTTTCCACTGCCTCATATTTCTTCTTCTCAGTGACAAACGCACTCCATTCTGAACCCTCAGCTTCAATTTCTGATCTGTTAAGTGAAGAATATAATATTTACTGGAGAGATGGTATGTTTTAGAGCTGAGATATCACATCTGCAACACCATAACTCCCGTGAGAGGCCAGAACTGGATTAAAATGTACTTGAGAAATGTTTAACAAAATAAATAAAAATACAATACAAAATATATAATGTTAAATTGTGATTTTCCAAGCCAATATGAAGCCAAAGGGAACCTTCCCCATTTGAATTTCATACCACTGATTTAGAGTTTAAATGGCTAGATTGAGAGTTAAGAGAACCTGGGTTCTCTTCTCTACATCCTATGTGTGTGACCATGGGTAAGGGGTATAACCTCTCTGAGACTCAGTTTCCTCATCTATAAAATGGAGGATAATACTGCCAATTTCTATCCACACAGGTGTTGTAAAGCTCAAATAAAATAAAAGTATTACCATATAGCAGCACTTTGCAAAGCTGAAAGCCCTCTATAAATGTCAGCTCCTTCTACTACTGGTATTATTTGCTGCCACATTGCTGGAAAGAAGCCACGTAGCAAGCTGTACCTCATCATATAAGTCTTGACTAAGTTCTTGGGTTCACCTGCCATTATGGCATCTCCTCTCACAAAATGCCATTTCAAGATCAGTAGCCAGGGCAGAGCCCTACAGTCCCTGCTCCCTGAGAAGATGATGCTGGAGGATGTCTTGAGCTCAGGAGTTCTGAGCTGCAGTGGACTAAGCTGATTTCAGGTCTGTACTAAGTGGGGCATTAATATGATAAGCCCTGGGAGGGGCTGGGGAGTGATGTTGAAGTAACCTATTAAAGGATGCTGGCCAAATCTCATATAGTGGTAGTCAACCCAGGAATAGTGCTTATACTTTTTGCCTCCTTGAGATAGTTAAAAAAATATTAATTAATTAAAAAGCCATTTTGCAAACAACCAAGACCAGAGATATGCTGAAATTCATTGCAATAAACCAGGGACAACGTTCCTCCTCCCCCTTTATTGTTTTCTTGCTATGGTTTCTGCCTTCTTTCCTCTTTCGAAAGGGAGTGAGATGTGCCCCCCATGACACTGAAGCCACAGGGTTGTGGTCTTTAACACACAATCACAAAATAAAGCTAATGTTCCCATAGCAACGTTAATACAGCCATGTGCATAACTAGCAAACCTGATGATCACATGCTACATGTGGAATGTGGCGGATATTAACCCACTGACAAAGGCATTCATTTTGACATTTCCTGACCTTTGGTTCTTTCCATTTTCAACCTTACTGTGATGTCACCATTGACTCTGGATTTAATATGCAGTAGAATATACAGCACATAGGGTGTGTACATTGCTCTGAGATACTTTGAAATGGAGGATGGTGCAAGCAACAGATGCCAAGAGCAATACTGTTTAATTATTAACTTTGACAGCTTCCAGAGCACCAAAGCTGCCCTCCCAGAAGGCAGACAGCCGAATCATAGTTCGGGAATGACAGCACTCTGCCTTTTACATTCACTGTTTTAATTGACAAATTTAATCGACAGAGTCACACTTTGCATGTCTCCCGAAAGGTAACAGTAAACTGTAAATTCCCATTCTTTGGCTGCTTATAGCCTCTGTAATGGGAAATGAAAAGGTGAAATGAACTTGGGCAGGTAATTAGCACTATATTTCGAGGAGGGGGTGATTTTTCAGAGACTGGTAGCAAGTTGTTTTGTTTTGTTTTTTCTCCTCATGAGTGTGTGAACAACTCTCTGAGCTGCCTTGAGCAATCTCTCCTTAAAAGTTCGTTCTTAAAAATGATGCTACATGCTATCAAACCTTTCTAAAATGATTACAAACAGTACAAAAATGAAGAAAATAAATGTAGCACCTCGGGCACCCAAACTCACACTTGCTATTGCAGGTTCAAAGTACTCTATGAGTACACATGCACTCAAAAAACAATAGCTCACAAGCCCCCAGTAATGAATTCAGTTTTACCAGTCAGCCAAAGGATTCAGTTTAAAAGAAAAGCATTTAAACAAAGTGGTCTAGTATCCTCAAGGCCACAGGTTCCCCATCTCTGGAAAAGCCATATCAAGATAATATCTCTCCCATAAACTGAGCGTACACTTTTCCACAAATATAGGCACCCTCATAAGAAGAGTGGCTATACTTAGTCAAGAACATTTATTAAGCGCTTACTATGTGCCAGATGCTGAGTGCTAAATGTTGGGCATACAAAGAAAGGTAAGACACAGACAACATAAAATAAAACAACTATGTATAAACAATACTTATGTAGGATAAATTAGACAAAAATCAATAGAGGGTATAATTAAGAGAAATCCGAAAAGACATACTATAGAAAATGAAGTTTTATTTGGGATTTGAAGGAAGACAGGGAAGCCAGGAGGAAAAGTGGGGAGGGAATACATTCCAACTATATGGGATGGAGATGAAGAGGGAGAACATTCCAGGCATTTGGGCATCCAGTGAATATGCCTGGAGGTGGGAGATGAAATTGTTTTAGAAACAGTAAGGATACCATTGTCACTGGATTGCAGAGTATGTGAGAAAATATTCCATAAAGATATGAGGACTGGAAGTGGAGAAAGGGAGATTATGAGAGGTTTTGAGTGTTAGAGGATTTTATATTTGATCCTGGAGTTGACATGTGTCTAGGGAACAGAGAGGCAGGTATGCATATAAACAGGGAACGTGTGTGTAGCTAGGATACTTATGTGGAGGGGAAAATCAAACACTAAGAGCCAAAAATTTCTTTTGGTGATGCCATCACATGGCTCTTGCTGGGTTTATGTGACATGTAGTGGCTGCCATTACAGCTTTCATGTTGTCATTGCTAGGTCTTACTCTGGGGGTCTCATGGTTTCTCTAAGACCTAGATCTGTTGACATCTTAGTGACACAGTAGATGCAACACTGAGCCTGAAGTCAGGAAGAATTGAGTTCAAATCTAATTGTATAAATTTACTAGTTGTGTGACTTTGGGAAAGTCATTTAACTTCTATTGGCTTCATTTTCCTCATCTGTAAAATGGACCTCATAATAACACCTACCTCTCAAGATTATGTTGAGATTCAAATGAGATAATATTTATATAGCACTTAGCATAGTTCTTGGCACATAGAAGCACATATAAGTGACATTATTACTAGCTGTTAGACACATCACACAGTTTTAGAACTTTTCTCTGTTTTCATCTTCTGGTAATGACCTTAGGATGGCTCATTTTACCCAATAAGAGGAAAAACAGAAGAACCGCTTCTTTTCTAATTTAGATCCCAGTCTTAAGTTTTAGCTCTTTTTAGAGAGGTAGGTACTTTATAGTATACCTAGTATTAGAGCAGAGTAAAATATTCAGTGGTTATTTTCCAAAAATAAGAGGAAGATCCATTAGTTTCCAGAGCGTTAGTTGTGAGTGACTTTTCTTTCTAAAGGAGGGCATTTGTCCTTTGCTCTTTTGAACAGAGAATAGCTGATCTGCTAAATAAAGAGGTAGACCCCCCGCAGATATTTAATCTTTTTTTATACTTTGTCAGATTAATACCACAGTACATTATCTCAGGCAACTATCTGACTTATAGTTAGAAATTCCTCACACTTTTCTTTCATTTTTGGTTGCCAATATGTACCCTAATTCAACATCATTTTAGAGGCAACTTTCTTGTATTGCCAGCAATTTGCACAGTTTCTGGCACATAGTTGACACTTAATAAATATATATTGACTGATTGAAAATAAATCTCCAAGAGCAATCTGATTCTCAGCCTTCAGGTTTTAATTGCCTCCTTATTCTCATACAAATGAAAAAGGTGGAAGAAGAGGAGAGACAGAGAGAGAGAGACAGAGAGAGACACAGAGAGAGAGAGAGAGAGAGAGAGAGAGAGAGAGAGAGAGAGAAAGAGTGAGAGAGTGAGGAGAGAGAGACAGAGACGAGATAAAGTCTTCGTTGCTCCTCAGTTCATAGTTCCAAATTCTTGTCATTTTGATGTGCATCTATTTTCAACAACTTTACAAGGTTATACCAGGAAAGTAAAATAGGATACTTTTTTTTTTCAAAATTTCAGCATTAGAATGAACCTGAGAGGCAACTTAAACTAACTTTCTACATGGTCTTTCTATAATTTAGCTGTATAAAATCTCCAATGTCATCTAATTCTAAGTACATAAAGTCTATACATTAATTCTTATCAAATGTTCATCTAAACAAGAGCACTAATTCTGAAGTAAAAATAAAATTGGTCATTGAACTTGGTTCCAAAAGAACAACTACAATTTAGTTTCCCTTATAACAACACTTTTTTTTTTTGTTTTTTGGGGGTTTTTTTGGAGGGCAATTGAGGTTAAGTAACTTGCCCAAGGTCACACGGCTAGTTTTGTGTGTGTGTATGTTAAGTGTCTGAGACCAGAACCGAACTCAGGTCCTTCTGACTCCAGGGCCAGTGCTCTATTCACTGCATCACTTAGCTGCCCCAAGTAAGGGCTTCTTGAAAGAGGTGAAGTTAGTTGCAAAGAAGGAATCCAGAAGGCACAGGTCAGGAGAGAAAACATTACAGGCATGGGGTAGGTTGTTGCAAAGACAATCATCCATTTGATCCTTGTGGTCACCCTGTGAGGCTAAATAAGGTAGATATTATTTTCCTCAGTTACACAGAGAATCTGAGAAGAAAAGAAAGGAAACACATATGCATGTAGCTACTATATGCCAGTCATTGTGCTAAGTCCACTAGAAGAATCCAGTAATGCAGTGGATAGAACACTACACCTGGAATCAAGGAGACCCGAGTTCAAGGCTTTCCTCAGACACTGGTTGTGTGATATTGGGCAACCTCTCTGTGAATCAATTATGAAACGAGGAAAATAATTGCACCTTCGGAACCCAGAGTTGTTATAATGATCCAATGAGATCATATTTATAAAAGCACTTTGCCTAACATCTAGCACAAAGTAGGCACATAATAAATACTATTCTTTCCTTTTACAAATGGTATCTCATTTAATTCTCTTGGCAAATCTGTGCTATAATTATGCCCATTTTATAGATGAGGAAACTGAGGCAAACAGAGAGGAAGTGACTTCCCCAGGGTCAAGTAAATGTCTAAGGATGGATTTAAACCCAAAGTCTTCCTGACTACAGACCTACTGTTCTATCCATTGCTCTACTGAGCAGACAGAAGGGACCTCTGAGGCCTTCTAGGACAATTTATAACTGAGCGAAAATCTAAGCTACAATATTCTACTCAATCCAACGGAGTTTTTTTTAAGTTCTTCTTATGTGCAAAGTGTTAGAGAGCTTCATAGTTGGAAGGATCACTGAATAATGAATTTAGTCCCAGAAGGGTCTTTGGATGCTACCCAAACCATACTTCTCATTTTATAAATGACAAACTTTACACACAGAGGTTTAGGAACTTGCTGGAGTCACATAGCTAGGAACTATCTGAGGTGGGTTTCCAACTTAGGTCTTCCTCACTCCAAGCCCAGAGCCATCTCTCCTCCACCATGCTGGGGCCATCATCAAGATGGTCAAAGATCCTCAATCTTTGCCTGAAAAAGAATCCTCTCTACAGAGTACCTAACAAATGATCATTCAGCCTTTGCTTGAAGACTTTTAAATGAGGAAAACCCCATTAAATCCCAAAGCAGTTACTTCTAGGTTGGAGGAAGGTAATTGGGTTAGGCGAGGCCTTTAGAGTTCTTTTCTAGCATCTGCAGGGCTCTAATGTAGCTAGGGGGCAGCTAGGTGTCACAGTAGACAGATGTGAGTTCAAATGCAGACTCAGATACAAGCTGTGTAACCTGTTTGCCTCAATTTCCTTATCTGTGAAAAGAGCTGGAGAAGGAAATGGCAAAGGACTCCAATATCTTTGCCAAAAAACCTCAGATGGTGTCACAAAGAGTCAGACACAACTGAAAACACCTAACTGAAAACAACAAACGTAGATAGGTGATTTTGTTCTGTCTGACTATTAAAGAATTTCTTGAAGGATAATTTCTAGGTTCTTTCTTTGAAATTCTCTCCTGAATCTATTTTCCAGGTCAGTGGTTTTTCCCATGAGATATTTCACATTGCCTCCTATTCTTTCAATTGCTTGGATCTGTTTAATAGCATCTTGATTTCTCATAAAGTCACTAGCTTCCATTTGCTCCAGTCTAATTCTGAAGGAATGAATCTCCTCAGTGAGCTTTTGAAATTCTTTTTCCATCTGGCAACATTGGCTTTTTAAGGCATCCTTCTCCTCATTGCCTTTTTGAGCCTCTTTTGCCACTGGAGTTAGTCTATTTTTAAGGTGTTATTTTCCTCAGTCAGGCTGTTGACTCTCATTTCACACATTTCCTACATCCTTCTCATTTCTCTTCCCAATTTTTCCTCCACTTCTCTTATTTGGTTTTTAAAATCCTTTTTAAGGTCCTCTATGGCCTGCAACTTGCTCGTATTTTCATCTGGGGCTATTGGAGCAGGATTTCTGACCTCCCAGTCCTCCTCCTGTTCCATGCTTCGATACTCTTTGCCCTCAAAATAGGATGTTGAATTTTTCTGTTTATTTTGTTTCCTTTGCCTAGGCATGTTGCCACTTAATTACTTGACTTTTGGGCTTGTTGCTACAGTAGGACTCTGCCACCAGACAGGGGAGCTTCCATCCCAAACGTTGGGGTCTTCTCAACTTCCGGAGGTATTAGTTGGGTGCCCTCCCTGAAGGCCCCACATACTCTGGCAAGCTGGACACACACCCCAAGACCTTCACCCCAGTCCACAATCCAGATCCAGGGAGGTAATCCCAAGAGTGATTACCCTCCAGACTGATCGCCGGATCCCCCTACAGTTCACAGGCCAGGAGCTGAAGCTACAACCGAATCTGTAAAATGGTGGCTGTGCCACAGCTCCTCAGTGGCTTCTTGCCCCCAGGGGAAGAAGCTAATGTATTCCAAAATACTGGTCCCAAAGTCCATAGGGTACTAACCTCTCACTTTGTCTCAGGCATCTATGTGTTGGTAATTCTGGAAAAGCCACAGCTGTTGGTGTTCTGGGGTCCCTCCAGCAGGCTGCTGGTCCAGCTGCCTTGGGGCTAAACCCTCCAACTCATGTGGTCCTGGGCTTGGCTCCCAGAGTGCTGTGCTGGCCACTCCCTGCTGGACTGCTAGGCTGTCCTCAGTAGTAAGTTAGCTTCTCTGTGTTGTTCTGTGGGTTCTGGAACTCCAGAGGTTGTTCAAAGTCCCCTTTTACATAATTTTGAAGTGGTGTGGGCTGGAGCACAGTGGAAGTGCTGTTTCTACTCCGCCATCTTGGCTCCTCCCGCTCTGGTCACACAATTAATAAGTGCCGAGATACATAGGGCATTTGATTCCATGTTCAACACTATTGCTTTCTCTGCCATTGGCATAGATCAAGAATAATCATTTATCCTTTGGAAGGCCTAGTAATGCCTGCATTCAGGGTCCCTTCACCCAATGATTTCAACACACCAGCATCCCTAAATCTTCTCTCAGATTATGAGATGGAATTTTTATCATGTCTCTTAATATAGTCACTTATTTGATTAGACCATAAGCCTAGCGAGAAAAAGAAGACATCCCTGTAAATAACTGCTTTCAGAAAAGGTCAGTGAAGGCAGCAGTGGTTTAGGGTTTAATGTCAAAGTGGAAAATAAGTCCGACAGGAAAGGCTCTTGATTTTCTCTGCTTGAAGATGTGCCCAGTGGGAATTAAGCTATCATATTAAAACTTGGAATGAATCCTGGCAAGATTCAATACATCAAGTTCTGAATCTTTTCCTAAGGTACACATTTCTAGGAGAAAGATGGGAGCTGGGGAGGGCAGGCGGGACTTGAAAAGAGATATACCTTGTTTAACACCAGCCAGGAGGTCTCACTCCTGATGGGAAGATGAAAACAAACCAGAGGTGTGTTTTTCCATAGCTCAGGCCTCTCCCCACCCCCAATTCTGGTGTTAAGCAAACTGATATCCACTACCACAGGATTTCCTCAACAAGAGTCATGACATTGAGCACTAGTATAAAAGTCAAAAGATATAGGCTATTTCCTAACTCTATGACTTTGCCCAAGTCATTGTATTGTGAGATTTAGATCTGGAAGATCAATTACCAAACCATCAAGTTCAATCTGCTGATTTTACTGATAAGCACAGTCCCAGAAAGGGAAAGTGATTTGCCTAAGGACTCACATGTAACAAGAAGTAGAGACAAAATTCCAAGCCTGATGAATTCTACTCAGTCCCTTAAGATCCTCTAGCTTCTATTTCCTCATTTACAAAATGGGGATAATAATCCCAGATTATCTCCTCCAAAAGGTTATGAGGACTAAATGACATAATGAATATTAAATTCATTGTAATATACAAGACATTGAGAAATGAGAAATATATTTTGCTGTTGTGGCAGGATCATTAGTGTTTATCCTGTTTGCTTGGAATGGTTTCTTCTTTCTTCAAGAAATTTTGACCCACTAAACTCACTGGTTCTTGGTGAGTTTTACATGTTTCTTCTTTCCAGCTACTTTGTACAGAATTCACAATTTACAGTATTACCATATACTTATTTATGTTTTCCTTTAATGACTGGCTTGTTTATTATGTTTATTTTTTCCCCAACCAGATCTTAAGCTCCAAGAAGAGTTGCAATTTTCTTTAAATTTTCAAATTTCAGAATTTACGAATCAGATTTGTGAAACTAGATGGACTTTTTTGTCTTTATTGATTGGGTAGCTAAACCCAGCTTATACGTTCAGGCCTTTTTTAGAAAGGCACACAGACAAAAGCACATTGGAAGAGCCTGTGCCTTATTGGTTCCTATGAACACAGATCTGGAAATGAAAGGAACTTCATAGGTTGTCTAGTCCAACTCTCTCCCTTTAAAGATGAAGAAACTGAGGCCTACAGAGTTTAAGTTCCCAGAGATCTTAGAATCACAGGTCTAGAACTAGAGTCTAAAAGTACAGCATGCTGCCTTGTTAAAGGTCATAAAGGTAGTAAATAAGTGGTTGCCATTGTTCAGTCATTTCAGTTGTGTCTGACTTGTCATGACTCCATGCATTTATTTATTTGTTTATTTATTTATTTACCTATTTATTTGTTTGTTTGTTTGTTTGTTTGTTTTTGCAGAGAAACTGAGCAATTTTCCATTCCCTTCTTCAGTTGCTTCTACAGATGGGGAAACTGAGGCAAATAGGGTTATATGACTTGCCCAGGGACAATATGAGGCCTAATTTGAACTCAGGAAGGTGAGTCTTCCTTTCTCCAGGCTGTGTGCTCCGTCTACTGCACCACTGGGCTACCCAAATAACTGACAGTCAGCATTCAAACTCATATTCTTTCACTCCAAATCCAGAGTGTATTCCATTAACCACATTTCCCATTGAATCATGGTTTGCTTGTTTATTTGTTTTTTAACTTCTCCTATGGAGAATTGGACATATATGCATCATGGTGTATTAGGAAACTTGTGGGCCTGGGAATTTGAAAATCATGTTACAAATAAAAGTCTTTCCACCTGCTTAACCTTTGACAAGTCACACCCATGGTGGAGGTGATTTCTTCATCTCTAAAATAAAGAGTTCGGACCAGATGACCCTATATATTACCTTTCAGTTCTTCTCTGTCTTATTTTCCAACATTCCAACTCGAAGGCCTCACGAGGTTTCAATAGCCTAGTTCTAAAGTGGTTTCTTGCTCTGACACTCTACAATTTTGACTTCTGAGGTTCTTTTCAGCAGCAATATTCTGTATTCCTATCTCTCTCCCAGCTCTCAGATCCTTTACCTCTATGACTTCCAAGTTTCCCCAATGGCCAGACCTGACAAATAGGCCACTGACCCCTCTCAGGGCCTTATTGCCTCCATCCCTCTCTGGGGAAACCCTCAATGTGCAGAATGGCTCCAGTTGTCCAATCAATGAGGATAAAATAGCAGGAAAGTATAGCAATTTTCACAAGTCTAGAGTCTGAGGGTTTAAAAATGAAATAAAGGAAAACATGCCACTGCTCAAAACTCCTTTACTTGCAACTTTGATTCACTTAGGTAATTTTACAGCTGCCTCAAGAAAGATGGCCAATGGTAACTCTTTCTATAATGATGTAACACCAGTTCATAGAATGGTGCTTAAAATGCAATAAGAATTTGTCACTCTGTGGTCTATTTGGCTTATTAATAACTGAGAAACTAGCAAAATGGTCATGTTTCCTAGGCAGCATTTATCACCCATTCCTCTCTCTCTCTCTCTCTCTCTCTCTCTCTCTCTCTCTCTCTCTCTCTCTCTCTCCTTCTCTCCCTCTCTCCCTCTTTCTCTCTCCCCCCTATCTGTCTGACTGACTGTCTCTGTCCTCTGTCTTTGTCTGTCTGTCTGACTCTGTCTCTCTCTCTGCTTTTAACGTCTCCACTGAGCATGTTCAGTTCCCATAAGGACTGATGGTGGGTTCTCAGGATAGAAGTTGGTGTGTACTCCATTCAGTGGGAAGTTGGCGTTTCATTATTTAAGGATGACATGCCATTACAGTGATACATCTAAAGGTTAAGATTCCAGCACAGTCTGGAACATTTTAAGTGGTATATGGCATAGAAAGCTGTGATCATTATTTATAATGGCTTTCTTGCTTCAAGATGCAGTGGAAGGCAAAGAAAAAAAAATAAAATATTTGGTTTGAGAAAATGCCTCTATTGCAACAAAGGAACTGAAAGGAAGGTTATTGAGGGTTCTCAAGGGGCTAGATAGGTGTGGAAGGGAGGATGGGGGCTTAAGGAAACAACTAGGATCAGTCATAGAGTCTAGAAGTTGGAAGGCACTCTGAAGGTCATTTATTCCAACCCACAGTGGAAAAGAAATTTACTCTGCAATGTCCCTGACAAACAGGCACCCATTTTTCACCTGAAGATATACAATAACAGTGACCTCACTACCTCCTAAGGCACTCTGTCCTACTTTTAGATAGTTCTCATTGTTAGAGGGTTTTCCACTTAGAAGAAAGCAAAATCTGCCTCTACAATGTCTGCAGGTGGCTCCTCGTTCTATCTTTTAGGACCAAGCAGAAGCAGTTTCTACTGTGGAAGAAATACTTCCTCATGGCCATCCTCTGGATATCGAAGGGCATTAAGCATTCCCCAGCAGCCCCTTCATACCCCTTCTGCCACCCATATTCTGTCTCCAAACTAAGCATTTCAAGTTCCTTCTATTGATCTATGTAAATTGGAGTCTCTAGAATTCTTTTTACTCTATTCATTCTCCTCTGGACTGACCTTATAAAGCCGGTGGATGTTTTTGTTTTTTGTTTTTTTTCCTGTGCTCCAAATGTGAGGAAATGAAAAGGATCATTCTCCTTATGCCATTTTGCTAAAATTCTGGAACACCAGTGACTAAGAATTCTATTTGAAAGTTAGAGTTCAATGAGAAAGATGCATAACAGTTAACATTTATATCAGATACCCTGATGTTCTTCCACTGGACCCTGGCCTCCATATCTACCCCTGTGTACTCCGACAGATTTGAGATCCTGGATGTTCATCTCATTACACTCTCTTCCTGTGCCAATATGGCCCTCATTCTAGGGTCATTTACCCTAGGGCCCTAGGGCCCAGTTTGTCATGTCTGTTTTTATATACTTCCGCACATATGTGTTCCTTGATACCTTCCTTGTGCCTCTCCCCTTTATATGCCAGTGCAGTCCTCATCCTACCTCAATCCTGCCCTATGGCCCAGGACTCTTCAGCTGGCCTTTATCCCCTCATCTCCTACTTTCTTGTGACAAGACATGATAACATTAACATTTTAAGGGACATATCATTTTGTAATTCATTCAAAACTCGAAATACATTAAGATCTTCATTTTCATGTTATAGTATTGACTGCAGTAGTCATTCTTGTGATGTAGTTGAGTCAAGATTTTCTTGGATATCCTTGGGTTATAGTAAATTTTTCCAGCTCCAATTGGGCATAAGGAGATTCTGTGAACACTCAAAATATTTGAGATGCAGGAAAGTGCAACATCAAGGTTTCCATTAAAGTTAATTATCTGAAGACCGTCCTAAACATGAGAACTGTCAATCAAAGGACTGGACTCCCTCCAGAAATAGCAAGTCTGTGATCACTGAAGATTTTCAAACAGAAGCTGGAAGACCATCTATCAAGCTGGTTGAAGAGGGGATTTTGCATAAGGGAGGAGTTCAGGTTAAATGGCCTCCTTTGAGGTCCCTTCCAAATATACATTTTGGCATGAAATACCTCTAAACAATTCAGAGAGAAAGAGATTTCTTTTTCCTCACTTCCTAAGAGCAAAGACCTACCTCAGTCATTCCACAAACATGGAAACTGATATTTCTAAACATGATTCTAAGTATATTGACTCCATACCTTTGAGATTCCCTTTTGGGAGTT
This sequence comes from Gymnobelideus leadbeateri, assembly GCA_011680675.1. Classification (NCBI taxonomy): domain Eukaryota; kingdom Metazoa; phylum Chordata; class Mammalia; order Diprotodontia; family Petauridae; genus Gymnobelideus; species Gymnobelideus leadbeateri. The sequence continues at coordinate 73,127 of WOXC01011621.1, read as the reverse complement.
TAAAAAAATCAGCTTCCTTCATTCTTTTCTGCTTTCCCAACCACTGAATCAAATATCTGGGACTTAGTTGTTGTCTCAGATACTGAGTACTTCTCTCTGAAATTACAAATGAGTCAGGATGACTTAGGTGCTTAAGGCTTTCTGAGACAAGTTATACAGACTTCCATCAAGCCCTATTTATTCTAAGGTGGTTCAGTGGATATATTGCCAAGCCTGGAATTCGGAAGACTCATTTTTGTGAATTCAAACCTGGCCTCAGACACTTACTAGCTGTGTGACCCTGGGCAATTCACTTTACCCTATTTGCTTCAGTTTTTCATTTGTAAAATGAGCTGGAGAAGGAAATGGCAAATCACTCCAGTATCTTTGCTAAGAGAACCCCACCTGGGGCCACAGAAAATCAGACATGACCAATCAAGAAAAACAACAGTTCTAAGCCTAGGGGTAAGAAAGGAAGGCAAAAGACAGAGCAAACATGATAGGATGAAAAACAAAGGCAGGGCTTCGGATTTTAACTGTGTTGTTGTCATTTACCAGCTTGTGACTGTAAACAACTCATTTCATCTCTCTGAATCTCAGTTTCCCCATCTGTAAAATCAAGATGATTCTTGCACAACCTACCTCTAATAATAGCTAATCTTTATATAATGCTTACTATGTGCCAGGCACTGTGTGGAACTTCTACTTATTGTCATCTCATTGAATCCTCATAACAATTCTGTGAGGCGGGTGCTATTATCGTCCCCATTTGACAGATGAGGAAACTGAGGCAGACAGTGGTTAAATGACTTGCCTAGGGTCACACAGTAAGTGTCTGAATCCCAATTTGAACTCAGGTCTTCTTGACTCCAGTCCTAGCATTTTGACCACTGAGTCACCTGATGGCAATCACATGAAATAATGTATTTAAAACATTATGTTTTCTATTATTATTGTAATTCATAGATATCCAATGAACAGCATCTTGTTTTTGTTTTGAATCCATATTATATCTGCAGAAAGGCAATTTCTGCCTCAGTTATATCACAGGGGCTTTGTATATAGCATACACATATAAAATACTGTGCAAGGCATAATTCAGCTTCTTAGGGAAGGAACTTACCTTCTGGGAAGAATGTATGACTTTGAGTAGATCTAAAATTCATTTTAATTTCCTATTTAAAAAAGGCTCCTAGTAAAAAGAGTACATATAGAATTATTATTTCAAATACAAAAAGACAATAGCAGCATGATTCTAAATAGCTACATAAATCTTGAGATCCTTAATACATTCTCTTACTACTAATAATACCTCAAAATTGCATAGAACTTAGGGCTTACAAAGCACTTTCCCATACATTCATAATCTTTTGAGGTAAGGAGTAGAAATATCATTGTATATACCCCATAGAATTTTAGGCTGTAGGATGTTAGCCTTCCTCTGAACAAAGAAATCTGTGATCCCAAATTCTTAGCTACAAATTAGATACCACCACATCCCCCTGCCCCGGTTTATCAAGAACACAGAGATGGAATACTCATTTCTTCCCAAGTTCCTATCATTTCTATTATAGCAACCAGGTTCCTCTGTAATGACGATAATAGCAGTTTCCTTTGTTCCATTTTTTAACATAAAATATTAAACCATCGTGTAGCAAATAAAATTTATTAACCTCTCTGCTTTTAGGAGAGAAAGAGCTCTAGCCAGTTTCTGTAATGTTGTGGTTCTCTACCATTATTAAGTTATATCTCCATGCCAACACCACAGTATAGTTCTAGAACTCTTCATTTCATCCTCCTGGATGCGTCTTCTGTAGAATACCCGCATGACAACATCATCACTGTTTCTCCCTCAAGTGATCCTTACTCTAAGGTTCTCCATCATGATCCACTATTCCCCTAGTTTAATGGATTTCTCTACACATATGTGGTTCCACTTTCCTCTTCATCTCTTCTATAGCCTTTGATTAAATCACCACCTTTTCCTTGTCATTCTAACCATGATGTAACATTCTACCACGTTCAAGTGGGATGAATGAAGTAGAAATACCTTTCCTACATGCCTTTTCTAGTTCATTTTATTTATCGTATATATTCTCTATATTTGTGTGTAAATATTGAAAAACTTATCATATCTTTTAAATAGAGGAATACTGCAAATATTATTGTCTCCAATTTACAGTTTAACAAATCGAGGACCAAAACAGTTAAGACACTTCCCCAGGGTTCTTGTCCTTTTGACATTGAGAGAATGCCAATGGAATGTGTGGACATTCCAAATAAGACATACAAAAATTTAAGAATGAAATAACTATATGTAAAGTCTGTTTTTCTTCTCATTTTCTTTCCTTGGAGAGACAAAACTATCAGTCAATAAGCATTTATTAAGCTCCTGCTATATACCAGACACATTGCTAAGGAATACATTGCTGGGAATACAAAGAAAGAAAAGCATCAATTCTTGTCTATAAGGGACTGACAGTCTATTGTAGGCTATAACAGCCAAACAAGCATGTACAAATATGCTATATATAGGAAAAATAAGAAAAAAATCAACAGAGGGAAAGGACCAGGATTAAGAGGTATTGAGAAAAGCTTCCTGTAGAAAATTCATTTAAGCTGAGACTTGAAGGGAGCCAGGAAATCCAAGAGGAAGAAGAGATCAGGAAGAAGAGCCTTCTGTGCATGGAGGACAGCTAGCAAAAATGTCTAGAATCAGAAAATGGAACGCCTTGTGTGAGAGATAGATAGGTCATTGCCACCAGTTCAAAGAATAAATGATGGAGTAAAAGGCAAAGGTTTCCAACACACTACTTGTGGGCTCCACAACCAAATTAAAATAAAATTGAGAAATGTTTAATAAAATAAATAAAAATTCAATAAAAACATAGATAATATTACATTTAGAGTTAAGTCAATTTGTGACCTGGAAGGATCTATACATATGGTTTAGTTGCCTCCATGTTTGAACAACACCATTATAAGGTATAAGAAAACTGGCATGGGGCAGATAGAAACAGGTTATAAATGGCTTTGAATGTTAGAGGATTTTAGATTTGATGCTGGAGGTGATAGGGAGTCTCTGACTAAGGGGATGAGACTGACATGGTCTGATCTATCCTTCAGAAAGATAATTTGGCAGTTAAGCAAGAATGGATCAGAGTGAGGGACACACGGCAGGCAGACCCACCAGAAGGCTACTGCAAGAAGCTGAGTATGAGGTGTTAAAGAATTATATTGGGGGTGGTTGTACTGTTGAGATAAAGAGACATTTTGGAAAAATGTTAGGAAAGCAATGGTTTGAACATGGGTAGTTGCATCAGCAAGCATCATAGCATACCCAGGATGGCTGCTAGCACAGGTTCTTTGATCTGCTTTTCTAAAGGAAAAGAACTCAAAAAGGGTTAACTATCTTACTTTAATCAAACACACACACACACACACACACACACACACACACACACACACACACACACATATATATATTTTTCACTTAGTTCTGAGGAAAAAGTCAGCACCTTGAACTTGAGAGAAAATACAAATATAAGTTACAAGCAGACAAAAAAAAAAAACACAGACAAAGAAAATAACACAATTCAGCATAACAACAGATAGGGTTTCTAGTTGTCCATACAGTGTTAGTTACCAGAGGGAGAAGCACCAACATCTGGGTTTTCAAAGCAAAGGGGTTCAATGGCTACACAGAGTCTCATCTGGCCATATCACACATCTCTTCCCAAAGTGAGGATTATGATGTTCTCTGACCCTGGAGAAGGCTACATATATCCAAGGTCAGAGAACATCATAATCCTAGTGACCCACTGACTAATTACAAAGTAACAAGGTGTGGGCCTTCCTGAAAATCAAGCCTCCTCTAAACAAGCTTCTCCTGTGGGCTCTGCTCCATCCTTCAGGAACTCCCCCCACCATAAGCTCCATATGACCACATTCAGATTGTTAGGGGGCAGAGTTTACTTTCAAATCAGGGAAGGTCCTCAAATTCCCTTAGGCTTATTAAGGGGCAGGGAAGATCTTCAAATTCCTTTACTATTAAAGTTGTAAGATGGACTACCCTGAGTAAGCTATACTGGGCAGCCAGGTGGCACAGTGGATAGAGCATCGGGTCTGGAGTCAGGAATACCTAAGTTTAAATCTAGCCTCAGATACTTGCTAGTCATATGACCCTGGCCAAGTCACTTAACATGTTTGCCTCCGTTTCCTCATCTATAAAATGAGCTGGAGAAGGAAATGGCAAACCAGTCCAGTATCTTTGCTAAGAAAACCCCAAATGGGGTCACAAAGAGTAGAACACAATGGAAAAATGACTGAATGATATACACAGATATAGAGATACAGACACATACCAAAAAGGTAGACTTTTAATAATTGACTCACATAGTAAGGTGGGAAAGTACCAGAATGAGAGTCAGACCATAGTTAGTTAACCAGCATTTATTTACTGCCTACCACAAATGCATCAATTTCAGTGCTAAGCATTGGGATTACAAACACAAAATTGAGACAGCTTCTGCCTCCTAGAAGATTACATTCTATTTTTCAAAACGTGGGTTGTAATCCACCATCACACCATCACTCATTTTCCTAGTGATATTGGACAAATCACTTCTGTTCTCTTTACATTAATTTCATGATCCATAAAATGAGGGAGTTGAACCAGATTATACCGGAGATCCCTTGTAGGTCTACCCTCCTCTGTTCTGAGTGTTTTTTAAACCCTAACAAGCTGTTATCTGTGCAGTAATAGTTTCCTCATAGGTCTAACAATCTTGTCTCCTAACAATTCATGTTCAAAGATCCCTTCTAGTATTAAGGTTCCATTTCATGCTTTCATCATTGCTGTTTCTGCATCTTACTTTGGAAAGGATGTTTGTTCATTGCCCACCAAAGAAAAACGACATGAGCAGCAGCGATGTGTCGTTGATAGTTTCAAGGAATTCTCCATGGGACCCGGCTGTTTTTGATGTAACCACACCAACAACCGCTCTCACTTGTTCTCTCAATGGTGACATGCTGACTTGGATCAGATGAGCTTGCATATGTTAACTGAAATTAAACGGGAGCCTGGGGAGAGAATGGCTTTTGTCAGTATGTGGGGTCAAGGACTGGCCTCGTCTTCTAGTTACAATGTATTATTTACAACTGTATGTTTTAAAGAGCTCCGGGTGTCTACAGTTAGCTGCATCCCATTAAGGAAATGAGAGCCCAAACAGGCAGCAGAAGGCTCTCATCAACCACAGATACCAGGACAGATCTATCCTCAGGGGGGCTGGGAATTTTGCCCAAGAGCTTTTGGGAAGGGGATTCACAGGGAAGCTTTAGCAAGGGGGTGAGATGGGGAGGGGCAGAAGTGGTGAATTGAGCCAAGACCACAAAAATAAGAAATAAGTAATACTGATGGTTTAGTAATGGTCTCAGCCAGGATAGAGGGGGAAAGGCATGCCGAAGAGTTTACTATCCCTAATTCCAAAGCCATGATTTACTCTGAAAGACTTTATTTTTTGGAACTCAAGCTATCCTCAGGCTGGGTGTAATGGTAATGAAATTTGAAAATCCCTTTGTATTGGAAAGCTAAGAGGTACTTAGCACCTAGTTTCAAATTAAGCCTCTGTTAAAGAAACAGAAGGTATCAACCCCTCTTGCTGACAAAACAGGAAGGGACTGAACAGGAAATACCTGTTGCTGATATAACAGGAGGGGGCTAAACAGGGAGGATCAATACTGTATATAAGGAAAAACACTAGCTGGGAAAGTCAGAACTTCATGGGATGAGCACCTGAAGGCTGGGATGCTGCTGCTAAACTGGAACTTCTGTGGAGAAAGTGATTTTGATTTTGAGAATGGGGGAAAGTGATTTTGATTTTGAAAATGAAGCTGCTGAAAACTTCTAAGGGCCAGCTGGAGTGGCAAAAGACTGAGGAAGCATGACTGTGGTGCCAGTATTTTGTACAAATGTTGTTGTGGTTTTGTTAATGTGCATGAATGTTCTTGTTGCTTTTTTAAGCCTTGTCTTCCCCGAAACAGAGACTATGAAGGTCTTGAGGTGTATTGGACTCTGTGAACTTCAATATGGAATGAAGACTGATTGAAGAATTGGACAAGGAGGTGGACAAGGAACTGAGAGCTGCCTGCCCTGGAACCCAGGTGACAATTGGAGCTGGGACCATGGAAGAGGAACCCTGGAAGCTGAGAGCCAGCCTCGAGTCAAGCTGAAAGAAGACTTTACTTGCATACTGTGTATTGAATGAGAAGATTATGATTTACTGTGACCTAGGGGTGGAGAACTTTGGCTTTTGCACTTTGAGATTGAATTAAGGATTTTGTGATTGACTAGATCAATATACTTTGTTGAAAACTATGTGACCACTTGGGTAAAAACTATGTTGCCATTTTAGTGATAACTTGTTGAGTTGTGACATGGTGAATGTTGTATTTTGATTTTCTATAATAACTTGTAACATTGTAAATTCTGTACCTTGATTTTCTGTGAATGTTTTCTCTTATTTTTTACTGAATAAATAAAATGTTCACTATATTATGTAATCAGAAACTTGAAAGCTGTTCACAACAGCCGTCCTCTGGAAAGATGCTTGTGCATGGCTTTATACTGGGTTTACTCAGGATGCTCCCACCATCATGGGTGGAAGATGAGGAATGTCATTAACTTTATTTCTTTTAGCTAAATACTGAAATATGGCATGGAAATATGTTTTGTACAAATACACATGCACACCATACATCAAATTGCTTGAATTAGTGGGGGAAGGGAGAAAATTTGAAACTCAAATTTGAAAAAAAGTGTTAAAATTATTTTTACATGTAATTGAGGGGAATAAAATATTAAATAAAAATTCTAAAGGAAGGGATGTTACCTATGGTATGGAATTGGAGAGTAGCTTTCTGAAGAAAGAGTGTGTGTGTGTGTGTCTGTGTGGTAATTTAAAGGAGAAATTCCTTTTTTTTTGGTTTAATGACCTCCAGGAATTAGTCATTGTTAGGACCTTTGAATGTGTCTTCTTGTGGAAGGCATGATGTACCAAATGGTGCCTCTAGAAAATGGTTTTCTTGAGGCTGTTGTAATCAGTTGGTTCTCACTGTGGTGGAACACATTGAATGAGAACATACTCTGTTCTAGCCTATAAAAGAGTCTTCATTGAGGTCTCTCCCTTGTTTCCTTTTTGCTTTTGTTTCCAGAAAGATACAGGGTGAACAGCAGAGCTCAAAGAGGATGAGTACCATTGTTATGGCCACTTTCAGACACACAGAAACTTCTTCATGGATTTTTTGTCTACTCAGCTTAAAAGGAGAATTCCTGGAAGATGAGCCCTATGCAGGTAACGGTGTACTTTCTCAACCACATTTATGGCAGTCATGAAGACAGATGACATGTGATCCAAGCACTCAGGGTTTCTGAATGCTAAGATTTCCTGTGTAACCCAGTCTGGGAACTTAGCCTTCTTACAAGAGAAAGGGGATGTAGCAGTAAGTGTCCATCTCAAGAGTGGCCCTGAGAATAGCCCCACATTTGAGAGTTCAGGGATTCCACTTTCTATCAAGAGAATGGGAAATTTTCTGAGTAGCATAGTTCTTGGCAATAGAAGATTACACATATAGACCGTGGTGCTAGAAGGGGCACTGGCAAATGACTAACACCATATTGGGGGAGAAAAGGACTTGGACTTTTTCCCTGATCTTACTATGAGTTATTTTGGTTTGAGCCTAATGGTAAAAGATTGAACCTCCACCTTTCTTATGTTTCTTTCTCTTCTGGAGGATTCTAAGCATCTGAAACTTTACAAGAAAACTGGCTGTCTTTGAGCGTATCTGGCAGAAAGCGTTACTCACTGGATTATTGAGCGGATGACCATCTAGCAGCCCTGAATGTCTTACCTTTCTAAGGGTGGTCCAATTGATGGGGATAATTCTCTGAGTCTGCACAACTTTAAGACACTTGGGAAAGCAAGACTCTCTAGAGAGGAAAGAGAATTGTATTGATTGTTTATAGGCTATTGTGAGTCGTTTATGTGTTTCCTGAATTTGTTTATGGACTCCTTTGAGTCCTTTGTGTTTTCTGTATTTTCTATGGAATGTAATAAAGGCTTTCCTGTACCTGACAAATACATTGGTAATTCTACTGCTTGTCTGGGAGCTTGAGACCCGTTTTAACTACATCTGTGGATACCGAGACAAGAAATATATTTGAAATTTTTCCCAGAGGCTTTCTGGGTGCAAGCAATAAGAATCAAAGAGAATGAAATTTTGAGGTCAGCCCTTGGTCTGTGTAAACCAAGAATTTGGGGGTATCATTCTATGGTTTATACAAAAGAGTGATAGAGCTATTATTGTCAATCAATTTATCAATTAACAAGCACTGATTAAGGGCCTACTATGTTCTAGACACTGTGCTAGGTGCCAAAGATTAAAAAAATGAAAATGAAATAGTTTCTTGCCTCAAGGAGCTTATATTCTATCAATGTTGTAGTGGAAATAGCATTAGCAGAGTGTTAACTAGTGTAGGCCTAGTGTGACCTGGGCACAGGGTACAAAACAGGATCTATAGATTGCCTGGTCCTGAGATGTATTTTCTTCCCTGCTTAGCCCTACCTTGTACCAGACCAGATTTTCTTTCTTGATGTTACTTATATAATCATAGGATCACATATTCTTATCTAAAAGGACCTTAAATATTATTGAGTTAAGTACCCTCATTTTTCAAATGAGGAAACTGAAACTGGAAGAAGGTAGGTGACTAACACAGAGTAACACAAGGAATTCATACCTTCCTGACTCCAAGTCCAGTATTCGAATCACTCCTCTCCCATGCAGTAGTCAGACCTTTAGAAACACAGAAACTTTGAATTGTCCTGAGGCATTCTCCTTCTAGAGAAGATGTTACCCTGGGTGAATCTCCCCACACTCTACCTTGCCACAGTTAGAAAAACTGCCGCTCATAGCTTTGAGTATTAGTCTTATAATCAAAGGATACAGAATATGAGTGTGTTTGTGTACACACACCTATATTCATGTTTTAGATAGATAGATAAATAGATATATATGTGTGGATGTATATGTACAATCCAACATTTATATATGTATACACAAGCACATGTGTGCATATGCATACATATATTCAACATATATACTCACATGCAAATATATACACATGAATACAGATTCAGGGGCTGGTGAAGAAAATAAAGTACCAGGCCTGGAGTCAAGAGGACTCATTTTCCTGAGTTCAAATCTGGTCTCAGACACTTAATAGCTCTGGGACCCTAGACAAGTCAGGTAACCCTCTTTTCCTCAGTTTCCTGGTCTGTAAAATGAGCTGGAGAAGGAAATGGCAAAACACAATAGTGTCTTTTCTAAGAAAACCCAAAAGAGGGTCATAAAGAATTAGACATGACTGGAAAATGACTGATCAACAGCATAGATACTCACATATATTTTTGCTTGTATACACACATATATATTATATAAAACAATGATAACCTTTCATTCTGGATTCCCCTTTGTTTTTTAAGCTTTCCTCTTTTCTGCCAGCCTTTACCTCTACTATATCACAAATTAAATATAAGATTTTGGCTAAACATGGCTAAAAATTTGAAAGTAAAGCCTAAAAGTGTAGGTGTTTGAAAATGTTTTTACAGGTAGCTTATGGGACATACACCCATCCCAAATGTTCCATGGGAGAGCCATTAGAAGTAGCATGATAGAATTGTGAGAGTATTGGATTGTGATTCACAAAGTTCCAGTTCTATCTCTGATGTTTCCTACATGTATGACAATGGGCAAGTCACTTGTCATCTTTGAGTCTCAAATTCTTTTTTTTTAAAGTGGGGACTTATGATACATGTACTGTGGACTCACAAGACTGTTGGGGGGAAAAGTTTAGGATAGAAGGGTACCTCCACTGTGTTTAAGGATTTAAAGGAAGAGCATATTGAATGCATAGATTAAATGTCCTTGTTTTCAGAGAGAAGAGTTAGGATCAATGGATGGAATAATTCTTTTGTATTCTAAGAGAGTCTTGATTTAATTCACATGGACACTCCCTCAGCTAATATAAATTCCTTTGTCTTCTTGCCTTAATACATGGTTTGTCAAGTCCATATGGCTAAACTAGTTAATCACCTGTTAATCCTAATCCTAAAACATACCCCTCAAATATTCCCTGTCCGTCATTCAGACTACCAACATAATAGCGGAGAAGCTGATTATCTCTTTCCTAGACAGTTATAATACTGTCCTAATTGCTCTTCCTGCCTGCGCTGCTGATAAACTATACTTTATAATACATGAGTTTAACTGTCATATCCCTGGCCAATAACATTCAGTGATCCCGCCCCATTATCTCTAGAATAAAATGTATACTCATTTACTTTGTATTTGTCACCATGATCTCATTCCATTAACCATTGCAGGCTTACTTTATTCTACTCTTCTCCAGACAATCTTTTCTATTTGTTACCTAATTTTTACTTACTATTTCATAGAATCACTAACTTTGAAAGTTGGAAGGAATCTCAATGGACACCTAGCCCAACTATACACAAAAGAAATGCCCACTCTACAAATCTACCAAGTGGTTGTTTTGCCTTTTCTTGAAATTCTCAAAGAATGGGTAACTCACCACCTCTTGAAGCAACCCATTCCACTTTGGGACAGCTCTTCTTGTTATAGAGATTTTATTATTTTTTTTTCCTGATGTTAAGTCTAAATGAATCTCTTTGGGTTAGAAATAGTGTTATGGTCCAATTTAGAGCCTACCTATTAGTGATTGGGGCCAAACAGAAATCTACTACCTACTCCAATGACCATCATTCAACACTTGGAAGATGCTGTATGCATCCAGGGAAAGAATTGATAAATACAAATATATATGGAATGATTTTACATGTGTGTATGTGTATATACACATATTTGTTTCTAATGGTGCATTCTCAGGGATGGGGGAAGAGGGAAGGAATTTTTTTAAAAGAAAGTTACTTGATAATTTTATTATATATTTAAAAGGAATGGCAAGTTGTATGTAATAGATTTGCTGTTTCATGTGCAATCATCTTTTTTCCTATTCTAATATGTTATAAAAGTGCTTGTTTTATTTCTTAAGTTCAAAATAATTTTTATTTTAAAAAGACAATGAATACTTGAGGACAGCTATCATGCCCTGCCTGAATCTTCTTTAAGCTAAACATCCCTATTTCCTTCATCTGATCTTCATACAGCATGAGGTCACTATTCTTGCTGCTCTTCTCTGGATACTCTCAAGTTTCTCAATTTCTTTATTAAATTGTGACACTCAGAACCTTTGTCTTGGTGTGTCCCTTTATGCTGATCCTGAGATTCAGAAAAATATTTCTCTTAAAGAAATAATACTGAGTGCCTGGTCCTCCATAACAAGAAGAGTGTCTGATACCCCCTAGAAAATCCACTGCTATCTCCAGCTACTATCCTCTGGATATCTCTGAGTTTTCTTTGTTAGCCTATTTTCACAGTTGTACCCAATCTCACCTTGTGATTAGACATTATGTTCATTAATGCACTGAATCCATCTACCTTCCCTCCCCTTTTCTGGTGATCCAGTCAGTGTGACTTCTCCCTCCTATTACAGATTTCTTAAGAGCATTGATTCAGAGAGAATGGGAAGTGAGCTTACCAATTTAGTGCAATTCCCTCACTTTTATAGCAGAGGAAACAGTATATTTCCCAAGGAAGGTCATCAAGGTAATATGAACCCAGCACACTCACATCTACATTTGCTCAGGCCTTTCCTATTGCCCTAAATATTCTCCCACTCTCTCCATTCTCTCTTCTTTTCGCCTTCTCAGATTTTTCAGTGCCCACATCACCTGCCTTCCTCAAAAGAAAGCTTTCCTGAGCCTCTTGCCCTTGAAGGTAATGCTCTTCTCTAAACTACTATGTGCTAGTCAACTTTACCATTCATGTAGCATTTATTTATTCTTTATTTTATGTAGATTATTTCTACCACTTCAAATTTCTTGGAATCTCCTAAAAAGAAAGAATGATATCATATAATGCAACAATGATTTATTAAGTGCATAGTGTGGGCAGAGCAATATGCCAAGTGCTGGATTTGGGTGGGTGGGAACAATGCTATTGTTTAAGTGGGATGATTTCCATGATTTCAAAGGGTTTATATTCTAATAGCAGAAAGATATCAATGAAGAGACAAATCATTCACAACAATACATGGTATCAGCAATCAATCAACATTTTTAAGTGCCTACTATTTGTCAGACATTGTGTTAAGTACTGAGGATACAAAAATAGGCAAAAATCAGTCCCTGTCTTCAATGATCCCATGGTTTAATGGGGGAGATGACATACAAGCAGCAATATACATACAAGACACATACAGGATACATTGAAGACAACCAACATAAGGAAGACAAGAGAATTAATGAAGATCAGAAGAGACTCCATATAGAAGGTGGGATTTTAACTGGGACTTGAAGGAAACCAGTAGAAAAACAGAAAACAGAGTGGCATGTGAGCTTCAAGGCAGAAGATCATTTACAGTCAGGGAGATCAAGAAAAACCTCCTAGAGAAGGTGACCTTTGAGTAGAACTTTAAAAGACCAAAATAAAAGATTAAAAAAAGATAGGGAGCTCACCAGGAGGTGGGTTAGAAAGAACATTGAGGATATAGGGAGCAATGTGATGCTGAACTGCCTCCAAGAGGCAGAGAATTGGGAGGGCAGTATGGCATCAAGAACTTGGGCTGAAATTAATTAAGAAAAATATAGTAATAATTATACTTGGGTACAAGAACAATAAACTTTCCAAGTACTAAATGGAAATCATGGTTATACAACATTTCAGGGAGAGGGAAAGGGGTGGAAAGGAAGGATATCTGGGGATTTCAGTGGACTCAAAATGAGTTAATGCTGCATCAGTTTTATGAATGGTAAATGGGGATCGTAATGGCACCTATCTCTCAGAGTTCTTGTGAGGATTAAATGAAATAATATTTGTAAAACACTAAGTACAGTGCCTGGCACATGATAAATGCTATGTTCATTCCTTTTAATGCTCCTTCTTTTTCCCATTCCTGATAATCAGCTCCTGAAAGTAGCTTCAAAGAAGGGGCAGCTAGGTACCACAGTGAATAGAATGCCAGAGTCAGAAAGACTCATCTTCCTTTGTTCAAATCTATCCTTAGTCACTTACTAGCTGTGTGACCCTGGGCAAGTCACTTAACCTTGTTTGCCTTAGTTCCTCATCTGTAAAATAAACTGGAGAAGAAAATGGTAAACCGCTCCTCTATCTTTATTAAGAAAATACAAATCGGGGTCATCAAGAGTCAGACATCACTGAAAACAAATGAACAACTGCAATAAAACAGCAAAGGAAGCCTCCCATAAATCCAGAACATTCCTACTCTAAATTATCTATCTCCCAAGCAAAATACTCTTCTCTTTTTGCTAGTCTGGGCAGAAAGATGACCAGGCTTCAGGCTAAAAATGCTCAGGTTTTATGTTCTATTCAAAAAGGGAAAAAGACAAGATAATCTATGAAAGTAACAAGAAATTTCACCCTCCAGTGGAGTTCACAATGGATATTTTAGATTCATCCATCCATAAACATTGGGTAATATCATACTCTGGTACTGTAGAATGAATTTTACAGCATGAACATAAAATCTACATTAGTATCAGGGAAGACTCTTCATGGAAGCAGCACGTTCACTGGCATCAATCCAGATTAAAATATGTACATCAACAATTATTGTGTAGATCTAGGAAGGACTGAGGAGGCAATCAAGACCACACCCCACATTTTGCAGATGAAAAAACACAGCTCCACAGAGATGGGGTGACTTGCCCAAGGTTACAAAAGAATCAAGTGATAAGGGTGGGATGAAAACCAACATCCATTGATTTCTAAATCTTATGGCAGCTCCCCTGTATTATGGTGCCTCCTACCAATCATCATCAGCCTTAACCCATTTCATCTATTAGCATTCTTGTCAAGATTCCTAGAGAATCATACCACACTTCTGTATTCTTCCTGTTGTAGCTATCTGTGCAGCCATCTTCTCTGTGTTTCTCTCTAAAACCTGTAAGTTGGTGAGTTTCCTGGCCATTTTAGACAACTGCACTATCCCCCTGTCACTGGAGATTTTTTTCTCTATGACTTTAGAATTTGCTATCTGAGGGTTTTCCATCTCTTCTGAGAAGCCTCCCCTTCTACAACAATATTACTGTCATGGGTCTCATTTCTCCAAATCTCAGTAATATGTATGAAATTAAACTTGCCTTCTGCCATTATAGTCTTTATTTTGTCTTTCTTGTCAGGTATGATTTGTGCCCTTGTTGGTTTATAGACCTATGAGGAATATACAAACATGGATGTATGTGTTTACATATATATATAATGTGTATATACATATATAATATATACATATAATAACATATATAATGTATACATACATATATGTTCACATATATATGTATGTATGAAATCTTTCATACATACGAGAGAATGAGACACAGAGAAAGAAACAGAAATGGAGACAGAAAGACACTGAAGGGGAGAGATGGAGACAGAGGGAGGGAGGAAGAGAAAGATGCCTTGACACATGCATAGTTCTGCAGGGAGCTATGATCTCATTAGTGTGGGCATTTCCTTTAATGGCTCAGATGACAACTTATCTTCACCTTCTCATCTTATGTGTTTCTATGTGTCTCTTATTCTGTAAATTCTCCACAAAGGGGGGTGGGTAGGTGGCGCAGTGAGTAGAATGCTGGCCCTGGAGTCAGAAGGACCTGAGTTTGGATCCGGCCTCAGACGCTTAAAGCACACACAAACAGAAACCTAGCCGTGTGACCTTGAGCAAGTTACTTAACACCAATTGCCCTCCAAAAGGCAAAAAAGAAAATTCTCCAAAAAGGGTTTACTCAAAGTACTGTGAGTCTTCCTCTGGTTCACTTGACATTACCTAAGTTCCAATGGTTTACTCAAAGTTCTGTGAGTCTTCGTCTGGTTAACTTGACATTACCTAAGTTCCAATGGTGCACATTGGCCTTCTCCCTTATCCCTTTCTCAATCTACAAGAGGAGCCCACTTCTTCTAGTTGCATATTTTTTGATAATATATTTTCTCTGCTTTTGGTTCACAGTTTTTCATTTTAGTATTCTACCATACCTTACCATGTTTATATTGTTGGGTAAATTGCAATTTTAATCCTTTGGAATAATTTTGTAGTCACACTCTTATATATGCGTGCATATTTACATACATACATGCACAGATGCATATATGCATGCTTATATGTATACATATGAATATATAATGTAATGTAATCATGTAATTTATTACCGTAATGTAATGCCATACACAAACAGCTTTCTAGAAGAATGCTACTGTGAACAGCTTTTAAAGTTCTGATTACACAGTATAGTGATCACACTATAACAAATCAAAGCAAAACTTTCACAGAAAATCAAGGTACAGCATTCCCAATATTATAACTTATCGCAGAAAATCACAATATAATATTCACAACATAGTCTCAAAGTACAATAGACAAAATCTTCCACTCATGAGGCAGCTAAGTTAACTCAATCAGTCACTTATTCAGCAATCAATTAGTAAGTATCACACACAAAACCCTCTACCCCTTAGGTCACTAATAAACTATTAATGCCATAATTACTCAGTACCCAAGGAGAGGTCTTTTCATCTTGACTTGGGGCCTGTTCTCAGATTCCCTGGATCCTCTTCCATGGTTCCAGATTCTACCTGGATTCACCAGACTGTCATGTGGGTTCAGTTCCTTGACCAGCTCTCCTGGCAGATCCTGCTCCACACTGAAGTTTACAGGGTCTGGTTCATGTCAGATCCTTCACCATTTCTGCTCCAGGGAATTCAAGGCTTAACCAAGCCACAAACAAACAAAGTTTAGGCATCCCAGTCATGCTTCCTCAGCCACCTGGGCTCTTGGCCCCTAGTCTCTGGGCTCTTGTCTCCTGATTCTGGGCTCCTGGCTCCTAGCTCCTGGCTCCTGGCTCTGGGTTTTGGGCTCCTGGTTCCCAGCTCCTGGGATCCTGTTCAGAAGAAGCTCCAATACCACAAGTTCTCAGGAAATTCTGGCTCAGTTCTCCATTCTTCTGTAGCTGCTCTGCCACCAGGTCTTGGTCTCAAGAAATTCTGACTGTGCTCTCTCAGGCTTTTCCTTATATATACAGCATCAGCTTCCTCTTTCAGCCAGCCCCTTCCATGTTACATCAGTAACAGGAGACAGGAGTTCATACCTTCTGTTTCCCCAACAGAGGCTTGATCAATTACTAAGTGTTAAGTAACTGCTACCTTTGCCAACACAAAGGGATCTTTAAACTCAAATTACATTACTGTAACAAGATGTTAAAGTGGAGACAGAGATAAAGCGACAGAAAGACAGAAAGAAGGATAGGAAGGAAGGAAGGAAGGAAGGAAGGAAGAAAGAAAGAAAGAAAGAAAGAAAGAAAGAAAGAAAGAAAGAAAGAGAGAGAGAGAGAGAGAAAGAAGGAAAGAAAGTTAAAATATCTTCTAGCTCAGACATACTATATTCTGAGGTCCCTTGAAACTCTAACATTTTGTGTCCTAATGACTCAGCCTCTGCTGGTGGTGTTCTGTGTTCATGAATGTGCGCATGTTTGTATATGCATGCTTGTGTTTGCCCATGTGTGTAGATTGGGTGGTGATAGAATTTGATGTTATTAATTACTGACTTCTATTGAAGGGGGTTCTGGAAAGCCATGCCCCTGGAAAAGAAGGAAAAAAAGGACAGCTGTGGGATGAGTGCTCCATACTCCTGCCAGCCAACTAATTTATAAATATATATCCTGCATTGTAAAAGGGAATCAGGTGAGCGACATTGGATAGTTTGATTTTACCCCTAGTCAAGGCTGGAGACAACTCAATATACCCAAATCATGAGTGAAACAACCTTGGGACCCCTGAGAAACAGGCCACAGTCTCCTGTGTTTGAGACAGAGTCAGGATAGTTTTTTTCCAAATCTGCAGACTGGTCCTGCTGACCTCTCAAGTCCTCACCCTGCTCTTGGATGCTCTGATTCAGTAATAATGCCTGTGAATAATAGATCTAGCCACTGACATATCACATGAAAAAGTGACCTGGTACAAAGGCCTATGAAGATAAATCACTTTTAAGTTTAGGAAATTATATGTTTAAATCCTGTAATTTAATGTCACAGTGATCACCTAAGAGGAAAGCGAGGGAACTCAATTAGACTATAATTAGATCAGGAAACTTGGGCCAGGGCATAGAGCAGAGGCCTGGGTTCTGTTTGGCCTCTGCTAAAACTTCAGCCTTCAGAATTGAGCCAAGGAGGGCATTTCAATAAAGTCTGCAAACCCTTCAGTAACTGGCATACTTACTTACAACAAAAAGTGTATCATGGTAATGTAGGTTCTTGATGGAGAACTGAAACAGGAGTTGGGCGAATTGGCCTTGAATCTGAGTTTTGCTACCTGTTTCTAGCTATGCCATCTTAGGCAAGTTCCTTCACTCTCCTGGCCTCAGTTTCCTCATCTGGAAAGTGGTGGGGGTTTCTTGTGCCTAGATGATCTTTAAGGTCCCTTCCCACTCTATTAATATATATATATATTTTTTTTTTCTTTTTTGGAGAGGGCAGGATAATTGAGGTTAAGTGACTTGCCCAAGGTCACATAACTAGTAAGTGTTAAGTGTCTGAGGCCGGATTTGAACTCAGGTCCTCCTGACTCCAGGGCCGGTGCTCTATTCACTGTGCCCCCCAGCCTCCTCCGAGCTCTAATAATTGATGAATCTATTCGATGTTTTCTGAGAAAGCAAACATTCAGAAATTCTACCAGTAGCTTCAATCATCTTGAGAACATTATAGACTCTCAACAGGTACACAACATTATAGACTCTCAACAGGTACACAACAGGTACACATATGCACAATGAACGTGTGCACGTGTGCGTGCACACACACACACCTTTACTTAACATAGTACCTGGTCATAGTAAGTGCTTAATAAATGCTTATTGCCTGGCTGACTAATGTTCACATTCTTTTCATTTCCTTCCCATCAGCTCCTCTGCCTGTGTAAATAAGAGTATACCTTGTCCAACATTTAAAACTTTATAATGATTAAATGATGTTGTCTCATTTCCTATTCCTATCTCCAATGCCTCTGTCTTGCAGTAACATCCTGAATTACTTTAAAATTGATTTCTGCTATCCATTCTACTCTCCCTCATACCATATATATATATATACACATGTGTGTGTGTGTGTGTGTGTGTGTGTGTGTGTGTGTAATCAGTGGCCAAATCTTACCCTCTCTATTTCCACAACACCTCCACAATTTTACCCCTTTGATCTACTCACACGGACAATACCTTAGTTCTGGACACTCTCCCTCCAGTCTCAGATATTGCAATAGTGTCCAAATTGCCTCAAGCATGTCCCCATCCTAATCTACATTCTACAGAGCTACCAAAGAGATTTCCCTGAAGCAGAGAACTGACCATGCCTTAACTCTACTCAATAAATTCTGGTGGCTCCTTCTACCATCTAGGAAAAAAAATATCCTATAAATTCCTGTGTTGAACTAGCAGAGCCCTTTGCTATCTGGCATCTATCTATCTTAGAGACTTGTACATTGCTCCACCTTTCATACTCTGTGGTCCAGGCAAACCAGTCTTCTCTCCATTCCTTCTATACAACAGTGATGTGGGGGGGGAGGGGGTGTTCAGGAGGACTAGCACCTCTAAAGTGAGAACTGCTGAGCCCTATTCAGAGATTCTCACCCACCTTTGGTGTCCACTTGTTTCACCCAATTCTTACCTGTGGCTCCAAGAAGTTGGAGCATGTGCAGTGGCCACAGTCTGAGAAACCATCCTGGAAGATGAGATAAACCAGGTTGAGTATAACTGAGGGGTCTCAAACCCATTGTTAGGGAGGTGTCTACGCCCAAGCATGTGAGGACTCCCCACAGTGAAATGGGCGGTTGTAAATAATTAGTTCCAATAGTCATGAAGGCAGCTGAAGCTGGCTCTTTGGATCACTTAGAGCCTGGTCATACATCAAAGATGCCAAGGATATCCACTGCATCCTGGGTCATTGCCAGTCATCCTGAATTATTCTGCCTCTGGACTTTGATGACTCAAGAAGAAAGAGTGAGGTTGATGGCTTTGGGCAGCACTGTCTCACCTAAGTCCAATTCACACACAAGTCAAAACATCACTCATGATGTTCTTGCTCCTCTTCAAAAATGAAGGACAAACAGGGCGGCTAGGTGGCGGAGTGAGTAGAGTGTCGGCCCTGGAGTCAGAAGGACCTGAGTTCGGACCCGGCCTCAGACACTTAATGCACACACAAATAAAAACCTAGCCATGTGACCTTGGGCAAGTTACTTAACCCCAATTGCCCTCCAAAAGGCAAAAAATAATGAAGGACAAACAGCAACACAGCAGTTCATCATCTGTCTCCATACCTTTTTAGTGACCATTGCTTTCACTTGGAACACACTCCTTCCCCACCTTTATGGAGACTTTCTTGACTCCCTAAATAACTAATGTCCTCTCTCCCAAGCTCCCTCTTATTTATTTGTATATATTTTGTTTACATTTATTAAGTATTATATACTTATCTAGGTACTTATTCTCTCCTGCATTAGTATGTAAGCTTCTTGAGAGTAGGTATTGTTTTTATATTCTTCACACCTAACATAGTGCCTGGCACACCACAGAGATCCATGATGATTGATTGAATATATGAGTCAGTATTATATTTGGCAGTGGTGGAAGTAGATTTGAATCCTGGTTCTACTCAATGTTAGAGTCAGTTTAAACTAGTCATTTCTCTGTGGTTCCAACTTTCTCATCTACAAATATGGATAGGGTGAGGGAGATGGTTGGACATAATGACTCTAATGTCTCTTCCAGTCATAAACACATGAGCCTATAAAATGCCAGGTGTTATTCTGACATTTTGAATTTCTACATTTTTTACCTATTTGTGCAGTCACATGTCACATAATTCTGATAGCATCTACTCTATTTCATTAAATTCTATAAACATGTTAAGAGTCTGTTAGGTATAAGGCAATATAGTAGCTGTTGGTCCATAAAGACAAACATAGAACCATCTGTGCTCTCAAGCTACTTACATTCTATGAGATCCCTTCCACAATATTATTTATATGTTTTTACAAATTGTGAATATATTGTGAGACCCCCCCCAAAAAAACCTTCCCATGTTTTGGGTAAATCTTTGATGGAAGATTCATGGAAAGATACAGAGAAGAGTAATACATGAATTGGCTGTGAGTTTCCTGGGAAGGTGCACCCATTTGCCATTGATGAGATCATTTATCTATGAAAATATTAAAGTGATAATAAGCACACAGTTGCATTTCAAAATATCTTACATGTATTCATCTCTGAGCTTTAGTTTCTGTATTTCTGAAATAGCAGTAGGAGTTGATATCCAATGTGGGAATTTGCTTTTCTTGATGATACATGTTTATAGCTTATTTTTTCCCATTTTTTCAATATTGGTGGAAGGGGTGGAAACATGGAGGCATGGAAAGTGAACTTCAAAATAAAATTAAATTAAAAAATATGAATGATAGGCAGTTTTACAGAGCCATAAGGTTTATAAAATCCTTTGTCTTATGATCTTAACCATGGCCTTGTGAAGTAAGTACTGAGGTTATCATTATTCCTGTTTCTCTGATGAAGAATCTGAGGTCAATACCCCATACTACCTTTGAGACTAGTTGGTCTCCATGGCCTCTTCCATCACTAAATCCTGTAACCTAGCAGTACACCTGAAACCAATGGCAGTAACAAATGGGCATAGTCTAACAAGTACTCCTTCAATGATACTTTCTGGAAATGCCTATCAGTCCTTTCAAGGTTGCCTTTTAGCCTAAGATATGTTGTCCAAATTTTAGCATTGCCATAAATGGAGACACAATGGGACTAAAGAATTGAAAGTATTATTTGACTTTGGTGACTGGTCAATAATGCATAGAGTATGAGGTCTATGAATGTTATCCTGACACGGTACCCATTTGTCTGGAACCAAACAGAAAGGAAGCTAAGAGATTCATTAATTCACAGATGGTTAGTGCCACAACAGTCCTCAGAGATCAACCAGTAAAATCCACTCATTTAACAGATGAGAATACTGAGTCTCAGAGTAGGGAAATGGCATTTGTAATGTACCTCAGTAAGTGACTGAGCTCAGAGTAGGCATGATTATCTTACCCACTCAAAAATGAGCATAATGTGGGTCAGAAAGCCATGAAAACTGGGGATGTATGTAGGTTAGTCCAGGGATATGATACATGGAAGGGCTATGAGAAATCTGTGTAGTGGGGAGAATGGAAGAATGAGAGTCAAGAGACCTAAGTTCAGATCTTAGCTCTGACCTTTACTAGTTCTAGGACTGCAGTCAAATTTTTCAACTTCCTTGACCCTCATTTTCATCATCTATAAAATGAAGGTGATAAAACTTACATAATGTGCTTCATGGTTTATTTTGAGTACTATACTTTGTAAGCCCACAGGTAACATAGTACAGGGAAAAGAGCCTGTGGATTAATCTTTCTCCCTGTTATGTTTACTACTTCTTTGAACAAGTCACTTAACCTCTGCAGGCTTCACTCAGTTTCCTCATCTATAAAATGAGAAGCAAGAGAAGGGACAGGCTACATGGCCTCAGAAACCTTCTGGCTCTAGATCTATTAATACGTAATTATTTAAGAGTTATAGGAGTGACCCACCAATACCACTTCTAGGGTTATATCCCAAAGAGATCATAGAAGTGGGAGGAAGACCCATATGTACAAAAATATTTATAGCAGCTCTTTTCATGGTGGCAAAGAATTGGAAATTAAAGGGGTGCCCATCAATTGGGGAATGGCTAAACAAGTTGTGGTATATGCATGTAATGGAATACTATTGTGCTATAAGAAATGAGGAGCAGATGGACCTCATTTTTACCTGGAGAGGCTTATACAAACTGATGCTGAGTGAGAAGAGTAGAACCAGGAGAAATCTGTACACAATCACAGACACAACATATGTGAGATGAGCAACTTTGACAGACTGGACTCTTCTCAGCAATGCAGTGATATAAGTCAATCCCAAAAGACTCATGGAGAGAGATGCAACATCCAGAGAAAAAACTAGAAAGAACTGAGTTTGCATACTAATGGAAGAAAACTAATTGATCTTTTTCTTTTCATTGTTTGGTTTTATTTCCTCTTTACCATTTTTAATCCCATCTAGTACAATCGGCTTTTGTAACCTAACTTATGTCTAATGTGAAAGTATTTGCAGATCCTATACTGGACTACATGCCGTCATGGGGTTGGGGGGAGGGAGGGAAGAGAAATTTGAAACTCAAGGAACTATGGAATTGAATCTTATAAACTAAAAATAAACAATTTTTTTTTTAAAAAGAGTTATAGGAGTGAGAGTTATGAGCAGCAGTATTTCAATTTTGTTTCTGTACCTCTAGATTCCAGTACAGCATCTAACATATAGTAGGTGCTTGATAACATGTAGTTGATTAATTGATTGATTGTGTGAGGAAATCCTAGGAAGGTATTGCTGCTTCCTATGTGGATCAGAAGGGGGAGATGACAGAAAATTTGTCCCTAGGGGATGACATGGTGGCCATTTGCCTTGGGCAAATTATCCATAGGGTCACAACATGGGATATTCGGCAATGTTTCTTTTCATAAAGGCACCTGTTTTACGACAGAAAATTCTTGTCTCGGTGGGTGGAGCAAAGATGGCAGAGTAGAAACAGCACTTCCAAGGTGCTCTGCCCCACAAAACTTGCAAACAATGTGGAAGGGGACTCTGAGCAACTTCTGGAGTCCCAGCACCCACAGAACTACACAGAGAAGCTAACCTCCTGCTGAGGAGGACCAAACATCCCTGCAGGGAGCAGCAAGTGCAGCGTTCTGAGAGCAGGAAGCACAGCACTCTTGGAACTGACAGCCCAGTGCTCTGGGAGCCGAGCCCAAGCCCGTGTGAGCCGAGGTTTTAGCCCCAGGGCGGCTGGGCCAGCAGTGGGCTAGAGGGACCCCAGAACACCAGCAGCTGTCGCCATTCCAGAATTATCAGCACAGATATGCCTAGGACAAAGTGAGAGGTCAGTGCCCTATGGACTTTGGGACCAGTATTTGGGGAACGCGTCGGCTTCCTCCCCTGGGGGCAAAAAGCTGCTGAAGAAATGCTGCACAGAAGCCATTTTGCAGTGTCAGTGGTGGCTCTAGCTCATGGTCTGCGATATGTAGGGAGATCCAGCAATCAGTTGGGGGTTAATCGCTCTTGCTTTAAACTGCCTGGATCTGGATTGTGGTCTGGGGGGGGAAGTTTGGGGTGGGTATCCAATTTGCCAGAGTGGGTGGAGGCTTTACAGAGGCCACCCAACTGGCAGAAGTTGTGAAGACCCCACGTTTGGGATGGAAGCTCTCTTGTCTGGTGGTAGAGTCCTACTG
The DNA here is from genome assembly GCA_011680675.1 of Gymnobelideus leadbeateri. Lineage (NCBI taxonomy): Eukaryota > Metazoa > Chordata > Mammalia > Diprotodontia > Petauridae > Gymnobelideus > Gymnobelideus leadbeateri. Next base: position 49,607 of record WOXC01011621.1, on the reverse strand, counting down.
TGGCAACAAGCCCAAAAATCAAGTAATTAAGTGGCAACATGCCTAGGCAAAAGAAACAAAATAAACAAAAAAATTCAACATTGGACTCCTATTTTAGGGGCAAAGAGGATCAAAGCATGGAAGAGGACTGTGAGGTCAGAACGCCTGTACCAAAAGCCCCAAATGAAAATACAAACTGGCTACAGGCCCTAGAGGACCTTAAGAAGCAGATAAGAGAAGTGGGGGAAAAATTGGGAAGAGAAATGATAAAGATGCAAAAAAGTATGAAATGACAGTCAACAGCCTGACTGAGGAAAATAACACCTTAAAAAATAGACTAACTCAAATGGCAAAAGAGGCTCAGAAAGGGAATGAGGAGAAGAATGCCTTAAAAAGCCAAATTTGGGTGGAGCCAAGATGGCAGAGCAGAAACAGCTCGTCCAAGACACTCTGCCCCCAGATTCCCCCCAAACTATGTAAAAGGGGACTCTGAACAACTTCTGGAGCCCCAGCACCCACAGAATGACACAGAGAAGCTAACCTCCCGCTGAGGACAGCCAAGCAGCCCTGCAGGAAGGACCAGCACAGCAGCCTGGGAGCTGGCAGCATGCAGAGCGTGGGGAGCCGAGCCGAGCCCAGTTCCACGTGAGCCAAGGTTTTAGCCCCGGGGCAGCAGGGCCACCAGCCGGCTGGAGGAACCCCAGAACACCAGCAGCTCTGGCGACTCCAGAATTATCAACATAGACATGCCTAGGACAAAGTAAGAGGTTAGTGTCCTATGGATTTTGGGACCTGTATTTGGGGAATGTGTCAGCTCCCTCCCCTGGGGGCTAGAAGCAGCTGAGGAGACACGCCATTTTGTAGGTTTCAGAGGCAGCTCCAGCTCCTGGCCTGTGAATTAATTGTAGGGAGATCCAGTGATCAGTCTTGGGGGGTAATCGCTCTTGCTTTAACCTCCCTGGATCTGGATTGTGATCTAGGGTATAAGTCGTGGGTGGGTTTACAACTTGCCAGAAACAGAAGTTGCCCCCGACACGTTCGGGACGAAAATTCCTCTAGCTGGCCTTAAAGCCATAGTGTGGCAACAAACCCAAAAGTCAAGCAATTAAGTGGCAATATGCCAAGGCAAAGGAAACAGAAAAATGCAACCCTAGACTCCTATTTTGGGGGCATAGAGTGGGAAAAGGACTGTGAGGTCAGAAGTCCTGCTCCAAAAGCCCCAGGGGAAAACATGAGTGGGTTGCAGGCCATAGAGGACCTTAAGAAGGACTTTAAAAATCAAAGAAGAGAAGTGGAGGAAAAATTGGAAAGAGAAATGAGAAGGATGCAGGAAAAGTATGAAATGAGGGTCAACAGCCTGACTGAGGAAAACAGCACCTTAAAAAATAGACTAACTCAAATGTCAAAGGAGGCCCAAAAGGGCAACGAGGAGAAGAATGCCTTAAAAAGTCAAATTTCCAGATGGAAAAAGAATCTCAAAAGTTCACTGAGGAGATTCATTCCTTCAGAGTTAGACTGGAGCAAATGGAAGCTAATGACTTTATGAGGAATCAAGATGCTGTTAAGCAGATCGAAACAAATGAAAGATTAGAAGGCAATGAGAAATATCTCATGGGAAAAACCACTGACCTGGAAAATAGATCCAGGAGAGACAATTTAAAAATTATTGGAATACCTGAAAGCCATGATCAAAGAAAGAACCTAGAAATCACCCTTCAAGAAATTCTCAAGGAAAACTGCCCTGATGTTTTAGATCCAGAGGGCAAAATAGAGGTTGAAAGAATCCACCAATCACCTCCTGAAAAAGATCCCAAAAAAGAAAACTCCCAGGAATATTATAGCCAGATTCCAGAATCCCCAGATCAAGGAGAAAATACTACAAGCAGCCAGGAAGAAACAATTTCCATACTGTGGGAACACAATCAGAATAGCCCAGGACCTGGCAGCTTCTACACTGAGGGATCGAACGGCATGGAATATGATATTCCAGAGGCCAAAAGAACTGGGAATGAACCCAAGGGTCACCTACCCAGCAAAACTGAGTATTTTGTTTCAGGGGAAAATATGGTCATTCAGTGGAATAGAGGACTTTCAAGCATTCTTGAGGGAAAAACCAGAATTGAATAGAAAATTTGACATCCAGACACAAGAAGGAAGAGATGCCTGAGAAGGTAATCAGGGAAAAGAAATCAAAAGGAACTTATCAATGTTGAACTATTTACATTCCTATATGGAAAAGCAATAACTGTGACTGAGGATATCTTTCTCACTATGAAAATAATGGAAGAAGGGTGTGTGGTCATATGAATACATATGTGAATGTGTGTGTATATGGTTACAGTTATATATGGATAGAGGGCATAGGTTGAATTTGTTGGGAAGGGAGAATACTCAAGGGATGAAATTATGAGGTGAGAGAGGAAAGTGGCAAGAGCAGATGGGGAGAGACAGGGGTAGGGTAAACTATCCCATGTAGAAGAAGCAAGGGGAAGTGGTTGCAAGGGAGGGGGAGAATAGGAAGGCTAAAAAGGCAAAACCACACTCACATTGAATTTGGTTCAGGGAGAGAATGACATACATACTAAATGGGATATTTCAACCTGCAGCAGGATAGGGGGAAGGGGGATGAGAGGAGGGATGATGGATGGGAGGGCATCCTTGGGGGGAGGGGAGGTTGGAAGGACCCACTATAGAAGAGGGACAGGATCATGTAGGGAATGGCTAGGTGGGGGGTGGGATGAGTGGGAGGGAATTATAAGCAGCCTTGTACAATATATATATATATATATATATATATACTATGATAATGTTTTTCATAGCTAGACATATACAACACATACTGAATTACTTATCTCCCAAGAGGGAATGTGTGACAAGGGAAGAAGGAAATGGATCTGAAATTCGAGGTCTTAACATTAAATGTTTCAAATATATATAAATACTATTATTAATACTCTTTTGCTTATAATAGGGAGATAAGATGTGCAGGCATTGGGACACAAAGATTCATCTTCCTCCAATGGAAAAGTCGAAGGGGGTATGGGAGAAGGTATGGGAGAGAGCAGATTTGGGGAAGCGATATCTTGTGAGACTGCTATTCTGTGAGGGTGGGTAGGGGAATAACAGGGGGAAAATGATTGTAACTCAAAATCCAGCAGAAATGAATGATGTAAAACAGAAGTTAATAAAGCATTTATTTAAAAAATATAATAAAAAATAAAGCCAAATTTGCCAGATGGAAAAAGAATCTCAAAAGTTCACCGAGGAGATTCATTACCTCAGAGTTTGACTGGAGCAAATGGAAGCCAGTGACTTTATGAGAAATCAAGATGCTGTTAAACAGATCCAAACAAATGAAAGAATAGAAGGCAATGTGAAATATCTCATGGAAAAACCACTGACCTGGAAAATAGATCCAGGAGAGATAATTTAAAAATTATTGGACTACCTGAAAGCCACGATCAAAGAAAGAACCTAGAAATCATCCTTAAAGAAATTCTCAAGGAAAATTGCCTTGATGTTTTAGACCCAGAGAGGGAATTAGAGGCTGAAAAAATTCACCAACCACCTCCTGAAAAAGATCCCAAAAAGAAAACTCCCAGGAATATTATAGCCAGGTTCCAGAACTCCCAGATCAAGGAGAAAATACTACAATCAGCCAGGAAGAAACAATTTCCATACTGTGGAAACACAATCAGAATAGCACAGGACCTGTCAGCTTCTCCACTGAGGGATCGAAGGGCATGGAATATGATATTCGAGAGGGCAAAAGAGCTGGGATTGAAGCTAAGGGTCACCTACCCAGCAAAACTGAGTATTTTGTTTCAGGGGAATATATGGTCATTCAATGTAATAGAGGATTTTCAAGCATTCTTGAGGAAAAAATAAGAGTTGAATAGAAAATTTGACATCCAGACACAAGAAGGTAATCAAGGAAAAGAAATCAAAAGGAACTTATCAAAGTTGAACTATTTACATTCCTTAATGGAAAAACAATAATTGTGTCTGGTGAAACCTTTCTCATTATGAAAATAATTGAAGAAGGGTATATGGGTGTATGTTTACAGGTATACATGGATAGAGGGCACAGGTTGAATTTGATGGGACGGGATGATTCTTTTTTTTTTTTTTTTGCCTTTTGGAGGGCAATTGGGATTGGGTGGCTTGCCCAGGGTCACACAGCTGGGCGTTTGTGTGTGCGTTGAGTGTCTGGGGCCGTATCTGGGCTTGGGTCCTTCTGACTCCTGGGCCGATGCTCTGTTCGCTGCGCCACCGAGCCACCCCAAGAAGGGATGATTCTTATGGGGTGAAGTTTAAGATGTGAGAGAGGAAAGTGCCAAGAGGAGACGGGGGGAGACAGGGTAGGGTAAACTATCTCATGCAGAAGATGCAAGGGGAAGTATTTGCAGGGGAGGGGAAGAACAGGAAGGCAAAAAGGCAAAAGCATATTCTCATTGAAGTTGGCTCAAGGAGAGAATCACATACATACTAAATGCGATATCTCACCCTGCAGGAGAGTAGGAGAAAGGGGGATGAGAGGGGGGAGGATGGAGGGGAGGGCATTCTGGGGGGAGGGGGGGTTGGAAGTACCCACTATCAAAGAGGGACAGGATGAAAGTAGGGAATGGACCAGGTGGGAGGTGAGATGAGTGGGAGGGAAATATAAGCAGTCTTTTAGAATATATCTACTATGGCAATGTTTTGCATAGCTATACATGTACAACACATACTGAATTGCTTATCTTCTCAGAGGAAGTGGGTGACAAGGGAGGAAGGGAATGTATCTGAAAATTGAAGTTTTAAAAGTAAATATTTCATAAGATGTCCAGGCATTGGGGCTCAGAGATTCACCTTGCCCTAATGGCAAAGTCAAAGGGGGTATGGGAAAAGATATGGGAGAGAGCAGATTGGATGAGGGGATATCTAGTGGGACTGCTATTCTGGTGTGGTGAGTAGGGAAAAATGGGGGAAAAATTGTAACTCAAAATTTGGTGGAAATGAATGATGTAAACCAGAAGTTAATAAAGCATTTGTTTAAAATAAATAAATAAATAAAAGAAAATTCTTGTCTCTATTTCATGTCAAGGCAAGTTCCTAGGTTCCTAGGTGGTACATTGGATAGAGCACTGGGCTTGGAATCAGGAAAACTCATCTTCTCGAGTTCAACTCTATTCTTAGACACTTACTAGCTAGTTGACCCTGGTTGAGTCATTTAACCCTGTTTGCTTCAGCTTCCTCTTTTCTAAAATGAGCTAGAGAAGGACATGACAAACCACTCCAGTATCTTCACCAAGAAAACTCTAAATCAGGTCATGAAGACTTAGATATGATTGAAACGACTGAAAAATAAGTTACATGTATTGGAATAAAAACACAAAGTCTGTCCATTTTGTATACAACTTTTAAACCTCACCTAGTGTACATAAATGCCTTTGTCCTGATCAGGGGTGGGAAACCTTATGCTTTGAGGCAACATATGGTCCTCAAGGTCCTCAAGTGCGGCCCTTTGACTGTGGCCTCAAGGCTTCATGTTCCCCACCCTGGTCCAGATCTTCTCCACCAAACAAAAGTAGCAAAAGCAAGGAATAAATTAAAAGATGCCTGAGTGCTATGTGAATTGTGATCATACAGAAATATCGAATTTAGTACAATGTGTATGACATGGGGCTACTCAAATATTAATCTATAATATATTTTAATGAAATAAGATACCCATGAGATTTTGAAGGTACAAAGAGCGTTTTACATTTTTTGAATAAAGTTATCATTGCTCTGAGTTTGCAAATAGATTCTTTGGAAAGGGCTCCAGATATTCTTTAAGGAACTTTCAAGAGTGTATGCTATATCTGATATGGAATGCCAAACGTTAAGCAATACTTGGCATGTGTGGTGTCTGAATGTGTATGTATGCTAGGCACAGGGGAGGGATCAACAATTACAATGACATTTGGGGCTAGAACACATAAATTCAAATCTCAGTTGTGCCACATATTATCTCTGTTAACATGGACAGGTCTCCTGACCTCTGACCCTCTGTTATTTCTTCTTAAAATGAAAAATTTAGACTAGGTGATCTCTGAGATTTCCTGGAGGCCTAACACTACAACCTTATGATCCAGTGACAACTCGATTACTAATGTCCCTTCTGGCTTTAAATTCTGTCTTCTGAACAAAGAAAAGGAAAATGAAAAAGAGTTCCAGTCTCAATTTTGCCATTGATTTGACCCCATAAGCAAATAATATTCCTAGAAATAACAACACAAATAACAATAATAAAATGGATAACAATGTGTTCAGAGCATATGTCGTCAGAACCTATAAAATAGCAACATGTAAAATATGAACATCAAACTAAGACAGCTACAGAAAATGTAATACATCCTTGTCAAAAAAAGAAGGCAGAGATTTGGTCAGTGTTCTCAGATCATGAGATTGACAACTTAAAGACTTTTAGAAACCCTGTTGGAACAGACAGATGCCATTGCACAGAGCCATAGGAAAAGACTGAGACCAGGTACGTATTGCTGTACTTATTTCATGTAACTGATTTTGATTTCTCTCAGGATAGATCCTATGAAATGACTAAGATTCAAGAAAAGAACCAAAATGCTCTCTATGGAAACATCCACATGAACACTACCAATGTTGACAATGAGGCATCAAAGGAATGATTGAATCATGTGGATTTGTTAACATGAATAGGGATTTAAGATAGCAATAAAAGAACAGGTCACTGCTACCAGAAATTAGAGGAAAGTTGCTCTTATGATGCCTGGATTTAATTACATATTTTGTAAGGAAACAGTAGAAAGTACAACATCGCATTATAGATTTCACTAATTTAGTCCCTACCAATGCCTAGAAAGACATGAACAAACAGCCAGAATTTTATACCAGAAGCTTGCTATACTTTATAAAAGAAGAAACAGTAAATTCCTGTATTATAACATAAAACTCCTGACTAGTCTTAAGCATTTGAGGGATGAAAAAAATGAGAAATAAAGTGGATGCTTATCAGAGTACCTGAAACATAGTAGGTGCTTAATAAATATGTATTGATTGAAACTATACTGGAACTGGAGGATTATCAGAGATGAAACTGTTGTGTATAATCATCCAGATGTAACAAAAATCATAAAAAATTAATCACAATTTTCAAAAGTAGGTGTTACCATTACAAGAATTTATTATGTACAATCTTCCTACAATTAAGGATTCTCATAGTGTAAAGACTTAGTGGGGGAGATCGAAGCCATATGTAAGTACAGCTAAGTACTCATGTTTCCCATCATCCTGTGTTCAACTAGAGATGTCCCCAAAATGCTTTCAGTAACCCTACAGATGATAAGCTTGCATCCCGACTCTTTATACAAAAGGCAATCATTTTATATATGCTTGTACAAAAAATTAAACAAATTTGGATATATAAATAAATAAAGTAATTTATTTATCATAAATATAAATTACTATAAAAAATAAAAACATAAACAAACAGGTTCATTTTAAGAAGAATGAATGAGTAAGTAAAAACAGAAAAATAGTCATTTGCTAAAGCGTTTCTGTACCTGAACTGTATAAATATAGGATGGGAAGAATGGAGAAGAATGAAAGAATAGATGAATGGAGAAAAAATATAGAACCATACATATGATAAAAAGAATGAAAATGGCAACAGTAACGGTAACTACTCACTTCTATTTAATGAAGTGCCTATGATTTCATTTGATCCACTAATTTATCCTTTGTCATGTTTTTACATAATTGTTTGTATGTTGTCTCCCCCATTTAACTGTGAGTCCCTGTAGAACAGGGTTTGATTTTCTTTGTGACCTCAGCACATAGCACAATGCCTTGGGGTAGCTAGGTGGCTCAGTGAATAGAGTACCAGCCCTGGAGTCAGGGGGACCTGAGTTCAAATCCTACCTCAGACACTTAACACTTACTAGCTGTGTGACCTTGTGTGAGTCACTTAACCCCGATTACCCTGCCTTCCCCGCTCCAACTTAAAAAAAAAAAAACAAAACATGGCACAATGCCTGACACACAATAGACTTGACTTGATCCCTATGACATCACATACACACACTTGCTACAGGAAAATTTTGCAAGTGTTCTTGAACCCATTTTATGGGTGAACAGTTACAAAGGGCTTAAAAGACTCAGAATGAAAGTGACTTAACATTGTTGGATTTAGACTCAGAGATCTTCTAGTTCAACATTCTTATATTACAAAGAACAGAACTAAGCCCCACAAGATAATGGAAACTGAGCCCCCATCAGACAGATGAAGTCATTTGACCAAAGTTACATAGTTAGTAAATGAAAGATCCAGGACTGGAAACAAGAACTTCTGACTCTAAATCCCATTTTCTTTATGCTACACCTTGACTTTATGAACTGATTCGTGGCAAAATCTTAAATAAGAAGATTTTTTAAAAGTCGCTTTCCTGACACATTAAGTAGAACATGTAGTATAGCGATTTTCCAAAGGCTTTTATTTAATTGGGAAAATGAACACATAACCATTCTTGTCATTTTTTTTCTTTATTTTACTCACTTTGAATTATCCCATCTCTTTTCTTTTTGTCACCTTCATTTCTAAGCATACTACTGAATTTTTCTGCCCAGAGAATTGTCATTGGTAACAAAACAAAACAAAAAATTAAATGTAAAAATGTCCAGCAAAACTAAAATGTCAAATGACTCTAAAACTATCTATGGCATACTACAACCCCATAATCCCTCACTCCACCAAAGGAGAGTGATACGTTTTTTACCCCCTCTTCTTTGGAGACAACCTTGTATATTATATATATATATATATATATATATATATATATATATATATATATATTTTTTTTTTTTTTTTTTTTTGCTTTTTGGAGGACTATTGGGGTTAAGTAACTTGACCAAGCTCACACGGCTAGGTTTTTGTTTGTGTGTGTTAAGTGTCTGAGGCCGGATCTGAACTCAGGTCCTTCTGACTCCAAGGCCAGCACTCTACTCGCTGTGCCACCTAGCCGCCCTGTATATTATAATTATAGAGCATTCAGTGTGTTTTCTTTTTGATGTTTTTATTTTTCTTTTTTAAAAAAAGATGGGTTTTGTTTTATATCATCTATATTTCATCATCATCACAATCATTAATACATCACTTACTATTCTCCAGGTACTGTGCTAAAAACTTTCCAATTATCTAATTTGATCCTCACAACAAACCTGGGAGGTAGGTGCTACTATCACCCCCATTTTGCAGATGAAGAAACTGAGGCAAACAGAAGTTGTAAAACCCAGATTATGTTTGAATTCAAATTTGAACCCAGGTCTTCCTAACTCAAGGGTCAACATTCTATGTACTTTGCTAACTAACTTCTTATATGTATCCCTTTCTCTTCTCCCTCAGAATGACTTAGGACATAAAAAAAAAAAAAATAAGAAAAAACCTAACTAAAATATCAAAAAATTCTGACAGTGAACCGACATTCTAGGGTCATATTCCCCCATATCGACAGAGAAAATTGTAAAGGTGATTCCTCATAGTTCTTTTTTGGCTCCAAGGTTGGTTATTATAATTTGGGGCATTCACATTAGATTGGATTTTTGTGTTTTTTTTTTTTTTTGTCATTTTCCTTTCCATTTATAGGGTTGAAGTCATGGTACTACCTTCCTGGTTGTTTCCTTCTCCTATTTTTCAAGTTTAAATGGAAATTCTTCATATTCATTGTTTCATATGGCATAGTAATATTCCATTATGTTCCTGTACCCCAATTTGTTTTGCTAATTTCCTATGTCAGTCATCAACTTTATTTCCAGTCCTTCGCTGTCACGAAAGTTCTACTATCAATATGTTGGTGCTTATCATCTGTTATCTCATTTCAAAGCTTCATGAATAACTTCCAAAGTTTTCATGTTGCCTATAGCTCAACAATCCCTGGAAACAAATAGAGCTTATTTCTAATATAAAGGAACTGAAATGTCTTTTGGGGAATTACTTTCCTTGGCTTTATCTAGTTGGTCTCCTATCTCGAAAATCCTTTTTCCCTATACCTGCCTGCTACAATTCAAATCAACATTCAAGGTCCTTTTCAAACACCACCTGCTTCAATATTAGTGTCCTAACAGCTTCTGCTCATGAGGAGGAACTTATTTAGGAAGGGGAAGCATTCTTTTGAGGGAAAACTCATTACCTCCCAAGTAAAGTTGCTTTTTTGAGCAACTCCAATTATTTGGAGCATTTTCTTTACATTTAAAAAAATGCCTATTTGACATTCCCACCCATTTTTCCTAATCCTTCCCATTGGGACCAGCTAGCATGAGTTTAATCCTTCTACCATGTTAATTCTTCCAGTTCTTGATGATCATTATCATACATCACTCTTGAAGTCTTCTATCCTCTATGCTATAAACCTCCTCTGTCTTTTTAACCAGTCTTCATAGGGCATCTTATCTAATCCCTGTAATTTCCTGATAAGCATTAAGCATTGCTCCACATTGGCCTTGTCCTTCTTAAAATATTGTGTTTGGGAATGAAACCTAGTATTTTAGATGGGGTCTGACCAAGGTAGGAGACATCAGGGCTACCTTTCTGCTTCTGTATCTCCAACTATGATGTCTATAATTTTTGAAACCATGTATATGAAAAGCGGTTGAATGAAAAAAATGATACAAATATTTTAGAGAAGTCTTATGGTGCATACCCCTTCCAATTATTGAAGTTTCACTACATATATATTTATATATATATATATATATATGTATATATATGTATATATATTTATATATACATACATATCTATACATAAATATCTACAAATATGTGTGTGTGGAGAGAGAGAGAGACAGAGAGTAAGAATGACAAGGTAGATGGCTTTAGAAAAACCTTAGAAGATTCATATGAGCTGATGCAAAATCAAATGAGTAGAATGAGAGCATTGTATACTGTAACAATAACTATGATGAATTGTAGAAGACCAAACTACTCTGATCAGCACAATGATACAGGACAAGTCCTAAGGACTCATGATGAAAAATATCATCTACCTTCAGATAAAGAATTGATGAAATCTGAGTACAGATTGAGGAATATTTTCTTTCACTTTATTTTTCTTGTTTATTTTCCCCTTTGAAAATGAATAATGTGGAAATATATTTTGCATAACTTCATGTATATAATGGTTATCATTTTTTCTTGCCTTCTCAGAGGGGCAAGCAGGAGGGAAAGAATTCAGAACTGAAAATAAAATCTATCTAAAAATAAGAGCAAACATTTTATTTATTATACTTGGTATTGGTTGTTTATTGCCTTCAGTGCAGGTCACTATATTGTAGAAAGATTATTTGAAAGCCTAAATGAACCCACAGGAGGTTTTAGGAAAAAGAGCAATGTGTTGGAAAAGTATTGATACCATACTTATTACCTGTGTGACTTTGGGCATATTATTTAATTTTCCAAGGTTGAAAATAGATCAAGGTTTTTAGCCTATGGTCCATAAACTTTTTTTTCAATATTTAAATAAATATTTGAAACATAATTGGTTACCTTTGTAATCATATACAAATGTATATAGTGTATATATAATGTATATAGTGTGTATGTATGTATATATTATGTGTGTATGTATATATACACATGCTCACCACACACACACACACACACACACATATATATATATATAACTTTATGCATTTAAATGGCTATCTGAGAAGGGGCTCATGGGCTTCACTAGACTGCCCATAGGGGCCACAACATAAAGAGTTTAAAAACTCCTGAATCAGATGGCCTCTTAGTTCCCTTTCATCTCCCCTATTTTATGATCTATGATCAATGATTCTCTGAGAGTGAGGGATCTATCAAATGACCAATAATTTTACTCTTCAAAAAGCTGGTAAAAGAATTTGTTCTTTCATAACTGCCTCAGATGAACAAGAAAGGATTGTTTCTTGAAGTAGGAGTGATCAGAACCTTTGAGGGATGTGACCACTCCATCTTAGAATTTGTGATTTAGAGAGGGAAGCGGGGGTGGGGGGCATTCACATACACCTGAATTTTCCGAGAGACATTTTTCAAAGAAATACATAAAGAAGAGAAAAAATACTATGGTCAGCCAGTCTACAGAGGAAATCAGTTCAAGAGGATGAGAGCCTGCCCAGAATTAAATAATGAAGGGGAAAAAAAAGACTATCACAATATAGAGGAAAAGAAGGAGGTAGATAAAGATAGAGAAGGGGAAACATAGGAAATTAATCAATTGAAGTTTTGTTTTTGTTTTGTTTTGTTTTGATGGATATAATGGATGGAACTAAGGTCAGGTAAATGAGCATGAACACAGGCACTACCCTCTAAGAACACCATAACCATTGAAATGAGTTGGATTTGGAAAAGACTATGAAGGGCAAAAAAATGGCAGGAAGATAAAAAAAAGACAAGGTTAGGTGTAGAGTGTACAGGACAATAAGATGATAAAGAGAAAGCAGACCTCTGGTTTTCTTCTGTTTTCTCCTCCACAGATGGTTATTCTTGGGTTGGCAGTGACAGTAGAACAATGGTAGACAAGAAATTGAAACAAAGATAATTGAAAAGATGACAAGGAAACACCTGGGTGTCTTCTATTACCTCAAGTCACTAAGCTTGGGTAATGAAAAGTGGAGAAACTGAGCTATTGTCAGTGATCTTAGAAAGGTCACAGAGAAGACACAGGATGTTTCTGGACTAGAGAAGAAAGAGTGTCAATTTTGTTTTCAAAAAGTGGAAGAGAGTGAAGTCCTCATACTATGGGTGGACAAGCTTGATTTTGATTATTGACAACAATTTAGAATGTATCATCAAAAGGATGGCTTGTTATCATTTACAAAAGAAAAAACATGTTTGCTAAGAGCCAGTATAGCTTCATTAATAACAAATCATGTCAAACTGACTTCATTTCTTTTCTTTGATGGAACATTACACTGGTGGATTGAGAAAGGATGAAGACATGCTTTGCCTACATTTTAACAAAACGGAAAAATGTTTCATGTTACTTTGCGATGAAAATGGAGAGGTTTGTGTAATACTAATTATAGTTAGGGTGTTCAGTGTTGGTTAAATGAGAGTACTTTTAAGCAAGCATTCTTAAACTTTTATTAAAAAACTATATTCCAATATAATTGCTTTTTTATCTCTGGGAATTTTATTTAATTCATTTTAGAATATTGTTCTCAGAGGGGTTCCATAGATTTTTACCTGACAAAGAGGTCCTCCCACATACATACATACATACACACACACAAAAAAAAGATTAAGAACCTTTCCTTTAATGGGTCTATATCAACCTGTACTAATGTTTCTAGTGGAATATCCAAGGATCTTTTGTGAGACCCATGCTAGTAAATAGGTTTATTAGTGACATTGATAAAGGTATAAGAGGCAAGGATATTATATTTCCAAAGAAGAAAAAGATAGACAGGAAAGATAATACATTGGAAACAATTTATAATATTTATTATCAGATGATGGTGGCGGTGGTGATAAATAAACTAATGATTAGATTGACAGAATCAAGATCACAAAAATTCTCTGATAGGCTAGAAAAATGAGCTGTAAAGCAAAAGTAAGTTCAATTGGTACAGGTTTTTCCCCACTCATGAGTTCAGAAAATCAATTGCACTCTCAGAGGACAGAGAAATATACAATTGTTAGGTTTCATTGGGAGAATTAAAATATACAGAATATAGAGTGTGGGAATTCCCCTACATTCTATCTTAGGAAGATCACTTCTGGAATATTATATTAAAACTGGGTGACACATTTTAGTCAGTACATTGATAATCTTGAAAATTTAAAGATCAGCCAATAGAATGAGGACAGTGAAGACCATGTTATATGAGAACTAGCTGAAGGAAAGGAGGATATTTAGCCTAAAATACAGAGCACTTAGGAAAAACATGATAGCTATATTCAAGTATTTGAGAGGTTATGATGTATAGAAAACACTAAATTTGTTCTACTTGACCCTAGAAGGCAGACCTAGGGGACAAGAAGTGCAGAGACCACAAATTTTTGGCTCTGTTTAAGGGAGATGAGAACCTTCTTAAATATTGGGAGCTGACCCCAAAGTATAATGTAATACTTTGTATGAGAATGAGTTCCCCATCACTAGAAATCTTTAGACGGAGACCAAATGGTTCAGATGGTGGGGATGCTTTTGAGAAAGTCAATGACGAGGTACACAATAAACTAATAAATCTCTTATTCACTCTGTAATTCTACAGTTCTGTGAGTTTATGAATAAGAAAGGAAATACAGAAGGAAGAAACCAGAAAAGTATTCAATTCAACTGAGGCATTAGATTCAAGATTAAAGGGTGGCTCAGATGAAGGGAGCATGAGATGGGAAAGTTAAATAAATCCTATTTATTTTAAAAAAGTACACTTTATTAGGAAGTTATTCTGGTCTTAAAAAAAGTGTCCAAAATACCTTGGAACACAGATATTAGATAGGTTTCCTATATCTGAAGAGTCATTTTCTTACTACTTTCTCAAACATAGCTTCCTTCGTAGATTGTCTTGACTGATACATTAGCTCCTTTATCTCCCTATTGCCAGAGAAACTAGATACAACATAGGAACCATGGAGAGTCCATTATTGGTCTCCTTCATAGCCAAGATAACTTAATTGACAAGGGACTGTATCTATGTACAGTAATGTAATATTAACTGCATTACCATTATCTGAATTCTTCTGCAAAATATATAATGGGTATAGATTGTATCAGATCACATGACCGCATTAGGCACTAGGATGGTCATTTCATTTTCTGTTTTAACTGTCACAAAGGCTATCCATTATGCGATGGTTCAGATGTCATGAGGTGGATGTCAATAATATGACTGCCCAAACACTTGTGGTTAATTATTTCAACTCTTTTCCCCTAAATCAGATGATCAACATAGGAAACCAATTCACTGATTTAATGGAGCATATTTATCAAATATGTATCCTTACCCAGCACTAATTGGACATTATGGAAAATCTACAGTATAGGTAAAATGTGATTCTCTGTCCTTATGGATTGGCTGTACGATGGATAGAGCATCAGAGCCAGAGTCAGGAAGACCTGAGTTCAAATCTGAACTAAGACACTGGCTGTGTGATCCTGTACAAGTTACTTCATCCTGTTTGCCTCAGTCTCCTCATCTGTACAATGAGCTGAATGAGGAAATGATAAACCATTCCAGTTTCTTTGCCAAGAAAAGTCCCAAATGAGGCCAGAAAGATTCTGATTTGCCTGAAACAACATTAAAAAAAAAGTCCTTATGGAGTTTCTAATCTGGTGGGAGTGAGAAGTAAATATGCAAATAGCCACAGTAAAAAAATAAAATGTGGTAAGTGTGTAAGAGACATGCAACCAACATGCTTGCTGAGAAAGAAAGTCTCCTTCAGGAAGCAATAAACGTTGCTTTTTGGTGGATGTGACATTTGTTTTGGGCTTTGGAGGATAGGTAAACTCAAAAGGAAGATATGGCAGGGAGAGCATTCTAGGCATAAAGAACTGGGGGAGCAAAGACAGAGATGGTGATTCATGGATTCAACAAATACAGTTAAGTGCCTACTCTGTACAAATCCTTAGGCACATTGTGTGAGAATTCCAAAATTACTAAGATATAGTACCTGCATTTGAGTAACATAGTCAAGTAGCTGTATTGCTCTGTTTGAACTGGTAAGTCGGGTCCTATGGTTGCAATCCAACTGGAATCTTTATCCATTAAGTTCCTTGCTGAGTGGAGAAGATAGAACTAGTCTTCAGCTTGTCATGTTTTTCCCTTTCTCTCTTCATAAGCACAAAGAAAAATGGGGAGGAGAAGAAAGGAGAGAGAAACAGAGAGAAAAAGGAAGGCTGGGAAAGGGGAAGAAAAAAGAGGAGTCATAATAAATAATAAGTAATAATACAGAAATATGAGGTGTAATATATAACATATGTAATAATATAAAAATGGTAATAATAGAAGATCATCAAATGTTTGAAGGAATGTTGTATGGAAGAGGAAGAAGACCCCTTATGCTTGGCCCCTGAAGGCAGAAAAAGGAACAAGGGATAGAAACTGCAGAGACAGATTTAGGCTATATGGTAATGGAGGGGAGAGGGGAAAGGTCAATGGGGGCCAAGATAAAGCAACAACAAAAAATTTCTAATGTTTAGAGTTGTCAAAAACATGGAAGATGATGCCTCTGGAGATAGTACGTTACTCATCTGAAGGCATCCTAGTGTTGACTAGATAGCCACTCAAGATATTTTAGAGAATTCCCGCTCTGCTGCTACTTGGATTGGATGAAGCCTAAGGTCCCTTCCAACCCTGTTATTCTAGAATTCTATGGGTCTCTTTTTTTTTTGTTTTTTTTACTTTCAGGGCTTTTCTTTTGATATTCTGACTTATACAATCCTGTCTTTCCTTGACAGTATGACATTCATTGGTTATTCAGTTCTCATTATCAAAACTTATCAATCCTGCTTTCTAGTATGTCTGTGTTCCATTATCTGTCTTCTAAAGTAAAATATTTGTTAAATTAATTGAAGCTAAGGTGTTCTTGGGTGATACCAGGTTAATGCATCTTTCCTCCCAGGTAATACAATTATATTTTAAAGAGGACATGCTGGAGACACAGGGCATTAACCTCAAGGCATTATGACTAAATCTGTCTTTTTTCCTCTGCATTGTTCCTTCTAGTAGTAGATGTAAGTGAAGTCTTAGAATATTGAAAGTCAGACATGAGCTTAGACCAAAGTTACACTGAAGTCACAGGATAGATAGGTGACATAGTAGCTAGAGTTCTGGGCCTGAAGTCAAGAAGACTCATCTTCATGAGTTCAGATTTGACCTCAGACACTTTGTAGGTGTGACCCTGGGGGAGTCACTTAACCTTATTTGCCTCAGTTTCCTCATTTGCAAAATGAGCTGGAGAAGGAAATGACAAACCATTCCAGTATCTTTGCCAAGAAAACTCCTAAAAAGGACACAACTAAATAACCCATCTGAGACCAATTTTAATCCTGCACCCTTTATTCCCAGGGTGTTTTTTTCATCAACTCAATGATAATATTAGAATTCCTATAACTCCTCAGAAAATTATGAGATATATGTGTGTATATATGTATATGTATATATATTTACATATGTGTGTGATTGACATGTGTTTTTTTCTCCCGGGAAAAAATGAAAATATGATTTTCCTAATGTTCAGTCAAGGACCTGGGCCAGGAACAAAATATACATGGATCATAAAATTGTTTAAGGAAGGCCTATATGCCAAAGTGGTATGGGAACAATATTCTTTGAAAAGGCAACTTCATCAAGAGCTCACTGACATTGAACAGATCCATAGTCATTACTCTAAAGGAAAATTTTGAGCCATGTTGAGGGGTAAACAGAAAAGTCAACATAATCATCAGAGCAGTGGAGACTCTTGACCTCAGAGATAGCAATCCTGGAGAAGAAAAAATAGAGTAACTGTGGAATTTTCAAAGTGGAAATTGTGTGGCTACAGGAAATGAGAGAACAAATGGTCTGAAAGTAGCATTAAGGTTGCTAAAGACATGGACACTGTTGGAAAGAGGAGCAGGAGAATTCCTAGATAACCATGAGATCCTGACAAATGATAAAGAACTAGACTCTTCTCTTGGAGAAAAGAAGAAGAAGAAGAAGAAGAAGAAGAAGAAGAAGAAGAAGAAGAAGAAGAAGAAGAAGAAGAAGAAGAAGGAGGAGGAGGAGGAGGAGGAGGAGGAGGAGGAGGAGGAGGGGGGGGAGAGGAGGAGGAGGAGGAGGAGGAGGAGGAGGAGGAGGAAAAAAAGAAAGAGAGGAAGGAAGGAAGGAAGGAAGATGAGGAGGAGAATGTGGTGCTGTAAGTGGAGAAACAGGAAAGAATTGAGCCACAACATGGAAAAATAAACCAGACTATGCTTTTTACAAACATGAAAAATGTACGTTGCAATCTGTTACTTCAAATGTAATTTTTCCATTTAGGCAACCTTAAACCTTAGGATAGAATTATAGATCTGTAGACCTTGGGCGGTAAAGACTCACTGAAGTATGGAGGGTTGTCTCCCTGACTACATAGCTGGCAGAGTGAAAGGGCTCCTGTCAAAGGAAGTTAAGGGTTAAAAGAGTGGGGAGGTTGGTTTTTTTTTTTATTAATTTTTGTCCATATTCCGTGAGAAAAGTAGGTGCAAAGAAGGAAATGACTTTTGCTTGGTTGGATGAAGAAACTATAATTACCAACAGAAAAAAGCCAGCAATTCACTTCTATCTTCTTTGCTAAAGGGAAAAGTGTTTACCATATGAATGACAACAACAAAAAGTCAGTCAGAGAGTTGATCCCCAGTCAGTAGAATATAAGAGAGCAGCTGGTTACTCTTGATTTAAGTTACCTGGCCTACATTAATTCTTCCCTCAAGTATTTCTTTAACTGGCAGATAGAAGTGCTGAGCTACTGTCAGTAATGTTTGACAGTGGAAATCGGGAGAAGCACCACAAGGTTGGAGAAGAGCAAATACTTTCCTCATTTTCAAAGGAGAGAATCTACAGAATATCGCTCCACTCGGTTTTCCAATGCTTCTGATTAAATATTTCATAGTTTTCTTGTTAAGAATTTGGCAAGATGTGGAGTAGATAATAATACAATTAAATGTATTCAGGGTTGGTTGGGAGGCCAAAGTCATGGAGAAATCATTAATAATTCAATGGTAGCATATCAGGAAGTCTCCAGTGGAATATCCTCGGGCTCTGCTCAGCTGGGTGCTACTCAATAGTTTTAACATAACAAAGGTAAAGAAGCATTCTCAAATTTGCCTATGAAGCTAAGCTAAGAGGGATCATAAGCACTGACAATGATAGGATCCCCAAATTCCCTGACAGATATCCAGCATTGGGCTGATCCAAAACAATGAAATTTAATAGGCATAAATATCACGTGTAACATTTAGGTGTAAAATGTCAATTTTATAAATAACAACATGGGGTAGGCATGGTTAGACACCAGTTTGAAAAAAACAGAGGTTTTCATGAACTGTAAGTTCAATATAAATCAGGAGTTTAATATGGGAGCCAAAAAAATGCTAATGCAGTCTTTGTTGCATTAAGAGGGCAATCGGCAATCGCTTCCAGGAACAAAGGGTAAATAGTCCCTCTGTCAAACCTCATCTGAAGCACTGTATTTAGCTCTTGGCACTATAGTTTAAGAAGGACTTTGATAAGATGGAGAGTGTCCAGAGGAGATTAGTCAGGATGGAAATGGACCCTAAGTCCATGTGATATGAGTATCAATCGAAAAAACCAAAAACTGGAGATACCAAGTCTGAAGAAGAAAAAAGATTCACAAGGGGTATGCTACTTATATTTAATTATTTTAATGAATGTTGTGTAGAAGGGGATTAAGCTTCTTCTGTCTGGGTCCCCACACAGTAGAATCAGGAGACATGAGTAGCTTCAGGTAGGGAGATAGAGGCTCGACAGAAGAAAGAACTTCCTAACAATGAAAACTCTCCACAGATGGGTTGAACTGCCTTGAGAAGTGGGGGCAGGCACACCCTCCTTAAAAATTTTCAAGTAGAGACTGGATAATAACTTGTCAAAATATTTTATTGGGAATTCATTTGCATGTGAGTTGAATTTGCTCTCTGCTGAGGTCAACCTCAGCACTCTTGATTCTATGGTTTTATATTTCCCCACCTGCAAAATGAGGGACTAGAATGTCTCTGAGATCCCTTTCAGATTTAATTCAAGAATCCTATTCATTATTGGCCTCAAACGAATTTCTCTTTTAGGGGATTTTCAATCACAGTGTAGAATTCTGAGTTGCAGGGCGATAAAGGTACCTGAGGTGGGGGGTTGATAGGGTAGGAAGATGGGAATTCCCAGAAAGGGAACCAAAGTTGTCTTAACTGTTTTGTTTTTTTTTTTTTTACTCCTGAGTCTTTTGTGTGTTCTTCATTATCTGTGGGTAGAAATGAAATCTTTTTGTGTGCGATATACATTGTTCGCTTATGTGCTTGCATATGACCTGGGGGACATTTTTCCTTGTATCTATAGAGATCTACACATAATCCTGAGGCTTTCAAGAGGAAATCCTAGGTAAGTTAAAAAAAAAGATTTTTGGCAAACAGGTCTCCTCAATCCCTAAGATATAATTTAGTCCATGGAAACTCCAGAATTTAGGGTTCTAGGTCATATATTACTGAAACAGTTCATACTTTCAAAATCAAAGATCAGTGAGTACCCCCAACATGTACAACTTCAAACCAGAGATTGGTTCCATCTATTTCTGACCTTTTTTTAAGTTCTATTCTTTTTCTGGCAGAAAATCTGATTTCAGTCCATATTGCCATTTTATCATTCCTCACAGCTGTGGCTGTGATCACAGCTTTAGAGCAGTGCAAATGTTTGTCACATTTAATATTATGCTCCCATTTTTCGCATATGTGAAGCCAATCCATTTTGCTTAGAAGATGCTGGAATTTAAGGAGGCAGTTGCTATTGCAACCACATACATACATATGTATTTAATAACATGTACTAACAAGTCTTATTCAATATGCACACTGTCACATGTGTAGGACATTCTGGAGTTGAAGAGTTTGGTGGGGAAAAGATATTGAACTTAGAGTCAAGGCACAAGCTATTTGTGAGACCTTGGGCAAATCAGTTCCTCTCTCTGAGTCTAGGATTCTTCTTTTATATGATGAATAAACTAAAGTAGGTCAACTCCTAATATGTCATCCAGTTTGACATTGTACATTCCGGGGTCCCTTCCAGCCTTAACATTCTATGTTTTATATTCTGTCATTCTCTATTTTAGATCCCTTTAAACTCTGTTGTTCTATGATCCATGTTCTACTGCTCAGTGTTCTAGGGCTTCTTCCAAGTTAACATCCTGTTTTTACTCTTTGGTAACTATGGAATAATCAAGGCTGCTATGGTTTAATTCAACTAATCCAATAATTGTTGTGTCTAATAGGTGTAGGGCCTTGCTTTTGGCAGTGACAAAGATAAATAAAAAATGATACTTGTCACCATTTGCTTTATGATCTAATACTATCTATCTTCTCTATAGAGAATATCCTGGTATGTCCATGAGTCATCATCATTAAGATTATTTGGGTTTCTGGGCCATATATTCTCCAGTGGGATCCAGTGTCAAACAATGTTAACATTGAAGCCTCCCAGAAATATTGTCATTGGTATTCTTGAGGATCTAGTTGTAATGGGACAAAACAACAAAAACACAAAGAAACAAAAACACCTAAAATTATTTATAGGTGAAAGAAGCAGGAAAGATATTGCATGATAAAACAACATGCCTACGGTAGAAGTAGTAAGTAGGAGAGAGTTGGTAAATAGCAGAGTCAGTTTCTGGAGCCGGCTTTTCTTACTCAGATCCCAGTTCTTTTCCATCTATCTATCTATCATCTATCTATCTATCTATCTATCTATCTATCTATCTATCTATCTATCTATCTATCTATCATCTATTGCCTATCTATCTATCTATCTATCTTTCTTTCTATCATCTATCATCTATCTATCTGTCTATCTGTTTATCTATCATCTATCAATGTATTTCTTTGACAGTTTATCTTTTCTGTTCATTCATTCATGTGTGAATCTGTTCATTCACTTGCATGTATGTGTGTATATTACCTTTCACTTAGCCCTTATAATCTACAATTCCATTAACTGTGCCTTTACTTATCAGGACTTTTGAATTGTACTATACTCTTTCCTCCTGAGAATTCCTTACCTCTCATCTGTGATCGCTCATCTCTGAATGGGACCACCTATCCCCTTGTTGGGGGAACAACAAAAAAAAAAAAGCACAGGAAAAAATTACCTCAATCTTGTCACAATTCAACATAATTGGGGAATTTTTGTCTTGAGAGCTTCCACTTTGGGCCTAACTCTGAAAAGTAGTCACTTCCTGGCAAAAGGATTCAAAATCCCCTAGGATCTATGACTATATTGTCTGGAATATTTATTCCAGGAGAGGATCAAGAAAAGAAGGGGAGAAATCAAAGTGATAATGGGGAATCCCTGGAGTAGCTGCACACCTCCTAGCTCTAATCCAGATGCTCAGGAAAGCTTAGCATCAACACTCATTTCTCTGTGCATGGAGCCAGAATCTCCTTTGTCAAAAGCCTTTGAAAGGTAATACAGTAATTGATGTGTGTGCAGGTAGGCTTGGCCCAGATCCCAAGAGGCTTAACAATAAATTCCCAAATTGGTTAAAACTTGATGCTTTTCTGGTGGGAAAGAGGTTTGTGCTTCCCCACCATTATTTATGATGTAGAGAAAGGGAACCACATGGATGATGGATCTGCTTTTATCTGATAAAAATGGGAGAAACAGTGAAGGGTCCTGGTGAGCTATTGCACAGAATATCCTCAGGACACGTTAAAAACACATATTAGAGAAAATGAATTTTTTTGCTGGCTAAAAAGCATCCATTTACAATGGAAACATCCATATATTTATGTGTGTTTTTCACCCTTAAAATAGTAACTCAGGACAGAATAACAAACAATCTCTTAATAGTATTCATTTATCAAGCTTAGCTTTAAAAAAATGAGAGAACTTGAAAAACTTGAAAATAACTAAACAGGTTTATAGAATCACAAAATTCCAGAGATGAAAGAGATTTGAAGTCTCCTAGTACAACTCCTATCTAAAGAAAGAATTTTCTGTAAAATATTCCCTGCAAGTGGTCATCTGACTACTATTGTGAATACTTCTAGTAATAGAAAACCAACTATTTCCTACTCCATTTTATTTTGGACTGCTTAAATTATTAATAATATTAGCTCATATTTAAATATAATTTACATATGTTATCTCCTTTGAATCTTGTGGCAACCATGTGAAGTAAGTGTTAAAATTATTGTACTCTTTTAGTAAAGACAGCTATGTGGTTCAATGGAGAGAGTGCTGGTCCTGGAGTCAGAAAGATGTGAGTTCAAATCCACCCTCAGACACTTCCTAGTTGTGTAAACCTGGGTAAGTCATTTACCTTAGTTTCTTCAACTATAAAATGGGCATGATAGCACCTGCCTCCCAGGTTGTTATGAAGATAAAATGAGAAAATATTTACAAAGTGTCTAGCAAAGTATAGGCAATCAATACATAAGTAATCCCTTCTGTTTCATCGCCAGTTGACTAAACTGAGATTCAGACAGGTTAGATGACTTGCTGATCGTCACACAGCTAGTAAGTCTCAAAAGCAGGATAAAAATCTAGGTCCTCCTGAGGCCCAGGACCAGCCTAAAATGACTTAATTAGGTAGAGCCAGGCCTTGAACCCAGGGCTCTTAACCCTCAGCCCAATTATCCCTCTGCCACACAAGATTGACATAAATCTTTCTCCCTCTACCTTCCATCCTTTGTTCCTCTTTTTCCTCTTTGAGGTCAAGCAGACACATGATGGTATTTTGAATACCTGAATATAGCCATTCCTTCTTGCCTCCTTCCCTCACTCACAAATCTTCTACAGACTAAAATTCTCCAGTTAGTTCAAATGATTCACACATGGAAGGATGTCCCAGGCCCTCATTATTTCAATTACTCTCTACAAGATGGGTGCATTTCAGGGTCATTCTTGTCACCATCCTGTGTAAATATAGAACAAACCAATGTACTCCAGATATATACTAACCTGGATGGAGGAAAGGAAAAATAACATTTCTTTTGTCTTTTGAACTTGCTTCCAAGTAAAGCTTTGGAGGCTCTTGTCCACATGAACTCATCATAGCTTTCCCATAATGTTCTTTTTTAGTAGATATTTTGAACCCAAATAAAAGATTCTATATTTGTTCCTATTAAAAGAGAGCATCTCCCTTATTTGAATGACTCAAGTTATTGTGGAGCACAAACATACTACTAGTGATTTATTATCCATTGATTCCTTTTAAAAATGTTTTCAAAGTTATAAGAACTGATGCAAAGTGAAATGAGCAGAACCAGAAAAATATTGTCCACAGTAACAGCAATACTGAATGATCTATTGTGAATAACTTAGCTATTCTCAGCATTGTAATGATCCAAGACAGTTCTGAAGGACTTATGATGAAAGGTCTTGTCCATAACCCAAGAAAGAACTTATGTAGCCTGAATACAAATTGAAGCATATTTTTCTTTACTTTCTTTAGTTTTATTGTTTTTTTTTCTGTTTTCTTTCACAGTATGACTTAAATAAAAAAGTATTTTGTGTCTACACATGTATAACTTACGAAAAATTGCTTTCCTTCTCAATTAGGTGGGAGAGGGGAGGGAGGGAAAGAATTTGGAATTAAAATTTTTGAAATAATGTTAAAATTGTTTTACATGTAATTGGAAAAATAAAATATAAAACATAAAAAGAAACATCTTCATTGTTAATTATTTTATTTTGTTGTTCTTGTGAAGTCAAACATTGTATAGTAGAAGAACTGGACTTGGAGCAAAGAATTTTCCTTTCTTTGGCCTCAGTTGTACAATCTGCAAGATGAGAAGATTTAGTTTATATATAGTATCAGGTTTCTTTTTTGTTTGTTTGTTTTGACCTAGTTCTCTTTACTCTAACATTCTTTGTTTTAAGAAACTTTTCAGCACTGACATCCTATGTTCTAAAGCCC